>JBAMMX010000006.1:30271958-30648571 GCA_037126225.1 Dillenia turbinata
ACGATCGAGAGAATATCAGATCAACGGGTCGAACGATCGAGAGAATGCCGGACTAACAGGTCGAACGATCGAGAGAATACCGGACTGACAGGTCGAACGATCGAGAGAATACCAGACCGATAAGTCGAACGATCGAGATGATACTAGACCGACAAGTCGAACGATCTAGAGAATAACAGATTGACAGGTCGAATAGTAAATCAGGACGTCATAAGTCCATACGGGGAGTTTCATCCCTTATTGACCACGCGTACGAATGATAAGTGTTAGATGACTGAGACTCTCCCAGCCTTTAGTCGATGATTGTAAGTGAACGGCAGTGAAGACTTCAATTTCTTCTCAGGTTTCCAGCAACATGGCTTTTTTTTCTTTTGACTACCAATTCCTCGAACCTGGGAAGCGAAAAACCCTTATTAATGTTTTATAGCTTCTCAAGAAGTGCCTCTTACTAAAAAAAATCCTTTAAAGTTGACAATTTTCTTGTTCAGTGCATGGCATTGTCAATAAATATAATAATGTGGAATTCCAAGAAACGCGTAAATATTTAAAATGGATAGATGTGGGCTCCGGTGGATCTAGGACCCAAAGGGTAACGGAGTAAATGGCATGGCAATGAGAGGTAATGGAGGTAAATATTGAGGATGAAAATATAAATAGTTAGATTTGAAATATTTAACATACATAAAATAATAGATTATTTTAGTCTTGGGGTAATAACCCACCCCCCTATCCAACTGGCTCCGCCACTTGATGTGCGGGTGTTTCGTTCATGTGAGTGCACCATGGATATCTTGTGTAGCATATTGGGAAAAAAATAATAAATTCATTAGTTTTCGATTCATTTGATACAGCGCATGCATTGTGTAGCTTGGTTTATTCGTACGTTGTATTTGTAGCAAATTGCAGTGGCCTCGGGGATTCGTTGACCATGACAAAATATATATCCTTGAGGATATACTTATATTATACCCCGTATTGAGTTGGGGACCGTATTCGCCTTGGATTTCTGTCACAACCCAATTCCGGTGTAGTAAAATATAGCCAGAGAAAAAAAGAAATTAGGGAGAGAAGATAGAGAAAGAGAGATAGAGAGAGAGACAAAGAGTGATTTCATTACAATTCTATTCTATATCTATTATATGTATTAAATTACTATTTATATTATTTTTACTAACTATTTAATCATTTTACCTAACTAACTATCAACCTCATTAACTACTAACCC
The DNA here is from genome assembly GCA_037126225.1 of Dillenia turbinata. Taxonomy (NCBI): domain Eukaryota; kingdom Viridiplantae; phylum Streptophyta; class Magnoliopsida; order Dilleniales; family Dilleniaceae; genus Dillenia; species Dillenia turbinata. Next base: position 30,273,184 of record JBAMMX010000006.1, read on the forward strand.
TCAAAATTAATCACTAACTATTTTACTATTCATGATTAACTATTAACAATTATGATTAATAGTTGTTACAATATTTTCCCTTTGAAAATATCATTATTCTCAAGAATAGAAAATCAAGAATTGAAATTTTGAATCCATAAATCTTGAACCAAAATTTACATTTGTGTTGAGAGATAGGATGATGGAGAGGAACAATGGATATAACTTGAGTTGTACTAAGAATAGTGAGAGAAAAATAGAGATGATGAAGCTTGAAAAAGATTTTTCTTAAACTTCTTTTTTTATGAAGGATTTTGTCTAATTAACATCAAAAATTCAACTTTTGGAGGGATGGACAAGAATCCATATCAACTTCTTTTTTGGACATGCAACACTCTTCTTTTTTGGACATTTGAAAAACTTCTACCCTCAACATTTCTTCACTAGGAGTAGATAAAATGAAAGATTTAGAAAATATTCTAATACCTTGTTTTTTCATGAATTTTGACATTGTTTCTTTTACCATTTGATTTGTTGTGATGCTATCCGATTTCTTTTCATCTTCTTATTTTTTTTGACCAAAGTTTTGATATCCTTATCAATACCCAACATTTTCAATCAAATATTGGATTTATCATCAAGACTTGACATAAAAGCATCCAATTTTCGATTTTATTCGTCAATTTTCTTGTTGATTTTTTTCATTTTTTTGTTAACATGTGAATGAAATTCTTATATTTTAATTTCCTACTTTTTGAGATGTTCTTCCATGGTTTCATACAAAACTTTTTATTCAATGGTGTCGTACCCAATTTCTTTTGTCATTTTTCAATACTAACCAAGAATTCGTAGATTCTGATACCAATTTGTTATAACTTAATTCTAAAGTAGTAAAAGGTAGAGAGAAAAAGAAAGAAATTAGGGAGAGAAGATAGAGAAAGAGAGAGAGAGAGATACAAAAAGAGATTTCATTACAATTTCATTACAATTTCATTTTATCTCTATTACATGTATTGAATTACTATTTATACTATTTTTACTAACTAATTTTATTAACTATTTAACTATATCACCTAACTAACTACCAACCCTATTAACTAATAATTCTCAAAATTAATCACTAATTATTTTTATTAATCATTGTTAATTATAAAATAATTGTTATAATTTTATTAATGTCGTATCGAAACAGAACGGACGGGGACGGTTGGAACGTGGAAGAGGAAGGTTTCGTTCACAATCAAACAAGCCGGACAGGTCCTAACCCCGTCCATCTGGATCCCAATGAACCCCACCATCAAGGCCCGGCCCACAAGAAATCAAAAACGGCCATTGTCAACAACAGATGTGAGAACAGGTCCATTACACATTATGCCCTCTTTTTCTTTCAATCTTTGCCAAGCACCACACTTTACATTAAGATTTAGACGATTATATAAACCATATACAGATTCCTACTCATACTCTGCCATATTATCAACAATCTTGCTCGTGCTTGTTCTTCCTATTTAAAATATTACAAAATTTAAAAACTTAGTATTAAATATTTACACTAATTACCAAAAAAAAAAGTTTCAATGTAAGTTTTAGTAACTAACTTATGCTAGGAATGAAGAAGAGAAAATTTGAGGAGTCTCTCCATCCACTAGTGCCCAAAAAACAATGCAGGGTTTATTCCTTCTCATTCTCTTCCAATGATCTGCCCATAGTCTCGGTGTAGAAGAAAAAGTCAGCAACATGCCTAAAATACACACCAATGCCAGACTCAACAACGATGCTGTCATTCCCTTCTCTTTTGAATCCCTTCTGCGATCAGAGGCCCATAGAAAACCAACTGCCCCAGCCTATTGCCAAACCTTTCCAACGGCCCCAGATATGCCATGACAAGTTGCAAGGAATCTTGCAGGAAAAAGCTCGGCCGGCACAATGAAAGTGGTGGTGTTTGGTCCAAAATTTGAGAAGAAAAAGGCGAGGCCATAGACTAAAATGAACTCAAAACCAGAGTGAGTCATGCTACCTCACTCTACCAACATGATCAGTGAATAACACTGTCGCCCAATAGCCTGGAATGGTAGAGCAAATTGCTATAATTGCCTGAAGTTTTGCTACCTCATAAGCTTCTTGGTGGGCATTTATCTCATCGGGATCTAAGAGATGACGACTGTAAATGTGGGACTGGAAAAGGTTGCTGCTATAATAGACAACATCTACCAGAAAGCAGGAGATAACGCAAGCAAAGAGATCGATGCCATGGTGTTGCAGGAATTGCATTGAGCAAGGAGGATAAGACTGTGTATTTGGTAATCCTTTCGAGTTTTGAAACGTCTGGTCCATTGGAATTAAAAAAAAAACAAAAAAAAAATAAAAAAACAAAAAAATAAAAAATAAAAAATAAAATTCTCCATGCCCTTCACTGCTTTTGGAATGTTTTGCTCCACCGGTGCAGCGTATCTGTAACATAACACAAGTAAACACAACGTAATGTAAATTAGGACATTGAAGAATGACCACACCATTTACAAAATTACCTGGTAGTTTCGGGCATCATTACACGCCAGTAATATGTCAATCCAGTAGGAATTGCCCCCAAAATCAGAATCAATCGCCAGACATGATCTGCTTCCTCAGGTGTGAGATATTTGGTTGCATCTGATAAACCATTAAAGATTGCACAAAAAGCCATTGTAATTATTGAACTAGCCAAAATCCCAAAGCCCTGCATTGAGAAAACACTGATTATAAATGCCCCATGAATTCTTTTGTTAGCAAACTCAAGACATTATTGTAGCAGAAAGAGGATAATCCCCACCTAAGGCAACACCAAGCAAGAACCTGAAGATAGAAAGGCTGGTGATCACACAGCTTGTGGTGCAACAGGATGAGAAACCACATCCAGTTGAACGGAAGACCATCAACACCAACGCAAAGCCAAACACAGTCATTCTTCCAACACAATCTCCAAGTCAACCAAAAACAAGGTGACCAATGACGGTTCCCACGAGGGATCACCACCATTGCTGACACAAGGACGTGAGAAAAATCTGTTTTCTCATAGTATATCAGATGGATCAATTTCATGATATTAGGAATACAGAAGAGATCATAAGCATCTGTGAAGAGAACCATACCAGCAATGATGATTGCTTTGAAATGAAAGTACTGAGTTCTTGCCGTGTCCAGGGCAGATAGGACATCTAAGGCCATTTTAATTTTTGAAAACTAAAATTAGATAAACTGCAAATACAAAGACTGGCTCACCAGACCTTGAGTTCATAGGAGTTACCATCTGCAGAATTGTTCACACTCCCTTGATATAATCGACAAGATAGGCCATAACCTTGGAAAAGATGGTAAGATTGGATCTGATGATGCGCATAAATAAATTGATTCCTTGAAGGTGCAAATCAGTGTGTTTCTGAGTGGGACATGTCCCTCTCATTAATACTTTGTGTTTGATGTTGTAAGCTTGAGACAGCTTTTATCACTCACTGTCGAATTTCCCCTTCTCCTCCTCTTCTTCTTCAGATTCTGAAAGAAAAACATGACCCCACATTTTAGGAAGAAGACAATAAATATTTTAGTAGATCTCGTCCTGCAGAGATTGATTGTTGATACTTTTGCAAGGAATGTCAGGGTTATTTTATGTTTCACTGCAAGCAGACCATAGAATCTCTGATAACCAAGAATGAACCCTACCTATGCAATCTAGCTCGTTAGTTTCAAGGAAGTGTATTAATTCAATCAACCTGGAATATTCCACTAATCTCACAAACCGTAGGGACACCGGGCAGCAAGCTAGCTTAAATAGGAGGCTGCAACAATGTGGAAGACAGTACACCTATCTATTAGCAATGTATGAAATCAAAGACATTATGAGATAATAACAGGAGAAATAATACAAACACTGAGCAGAAGTCTGTACTTCATTTATGCAAGGTTCAAACAAATGGGGATGAGATGCAGCCACTAGAATAACATTGAGCGACATCAAATAACAATCTCATATTTGAGCTATGCCTGATCCTGAGGCCCATCTATCAGTTAAAGAGTTCCTTACAATAAACTAAACCAAAAGGCTATTTACTACGGAATTTAAATACAAATGCACTTTCTGCTTTCACAAATGAGCTCCAACACAGCTTAGCAATGGAGTTTGCAGAAGTCACTGCTACCCATCTACCTGAACACCAGGAACTTTGCATTTCACCACCACCCCTTCCAAAATGCCGTCTGACTTGAAGTCGGGTGAAAACAATCTGGGGTCCACTGGTCCTGGCAAATTAAAAGAAACTGTGAATGGTCCTGGAGGGCATAGTTGCTGGACTTTCATCTCATATACTTTTGAAGAATCTCTCAGGATTCCTCCAGATTTGGTTATCACTCCTTCAATATGAACCTTACCATCACATTCAATCTCACAGCGTAGTTGACCTGAAATTGAAGACCAAAAGTCAGCCCCAGATTTTGAAACCTCAGAAGCAACAAAGTAAGACTCGCATCCAGTGCTCCAAAATGGAGTCGTTGAATTGTTCATATTGTTGCCAAGAAGACACTAAAATTCAGAACAGAAGCCATTTCAAACCATGCCAAAATTCAATAATATTTTTATTTTTCTTCTCTTATTTCACATTACTCCCACTCTATTCATCAATCGCAAAATATGTCCCGCAAGGTGAAAGGGGTGAAAATGTAAAATCCAACAAATAAATCTCCAAACTCTACCAGATGATGAAAACAAAAGAGTAAGGAATTGGAGTCATACACTGATCCCTCTTTACACTAGGCAAAGCAACACGGAAAAAATAAGCTGTATCGCTGACACCTATGTCGACAAGGCCAACAGGTGGTCCCACTCTTCCTTCTACCGCTCCACTTAGATGAACAGTAGTAGAGCACATGTTACCGGCTTTCTCCTAGATCATAAATCACTTTCAAACAATTAAAAACAAGCATAAGCAATCACAAAAACCTAATGAGGTCAGCGAAACCCTCATTCCATCTAAGGACATGTGGTTTCAAGCCTGCAAACACGCGTACAGGTGCACAGAAACAGAAGATCTACAATGCTCCAAAGAATATTAGGACTGACATAAGCGGAAGTGGAATTGAATGAACACAAACAACCGCATTTAATTAGGAATACGATCTGAACCAGTACTAACAACAATACTATGTTTAATTTCCGTAATGGGTTTAAAAGAAGGAAACATTTGAAGAAACAAAACAACCAAAAAAACATAGAGGAATTCATTAGACAAACTAAAGTGAACGGGTAACCGAAGAGAGAGGATTGTGATCAAGCAGCATTAACCATAATGCACAAGAAAGACCTCAATTTCATCAAATTACTGCTGGCGCCTAACCAACAACGTTCCAAAATCATAGCTTTCAAATGAATCGAATGAGAACCCTAAAGTATTGTGGGCCAAAATCTCGTACTCATTAACATCGTATATGAAAAAATAGAACAGTACATAGCACCCCATGAAGAATAATTTTAAAAAAAAATGGAAAAAGAGCATTGCCTGAGATTTTGCCGTCACTCTGCCAAATTAAGTGCTCCCTCTGCACCAACGTCGGACAGTCTCTGCCCGTGTCCCCTGGAGTTGCATGAACAACACGAGGTTATTCGAGAAAGATGGGCCCTAAGCCCAATATAGGAGCTTCATTTCATTTTGATTATTCAACCGGGCCGAGCCCGTTGGTTTATTATTTCGTGTTGGTCCCAAATTGACAATATTGCTTTTTATTTTTTATTTTTTATTTTTTTTATATTGAAATTTGAATCTGAAATCACCTAAAGGATTGTGATCACTAAATTGTTCTATTGAAAACATTGATATTATTTCTTTACACATGTAAAGTAGGACGCAGTTTGTCAAAGGAATTTGATGGGACATGGTCTAAAACCCAAACCAAAAAAAAGAACTTTCAAGAAACCCACGAATGACGCTTACAAACCAAAACTTGGCGATCATCATGATTGTCTACCGAAAGATCTTAGCTACCCAGATCGATCTGTCAAACGATAGGATCTTAGTCACCCCGTTAACCGATCGTGACTCACCAAGCAGGGGTAGTCGTCCCGATCGGGCAAGCAAATGTCAGCCCTCCAACCTGACGAGTCTCGAATACCCCTTATCAGTCAAATAACCGAATGATACGCAACACTCCGAGTGATTCTAAAGGAAAATCAGGATTTCTTTAACTTCAATCTCCTATTTCATAACGGCAAATCCCAGATTTTTCAAGTAAGGAAAGCACCTCTCCCGAAAATGGTAGTTCTACCGATAAATGAGGATCGTAATCAACTCATAATATTAACCTCCGAAATTTCCAAATCAGTTCGATAAGAAAGGTAGGGTTGAAGTCTCCTAGTGACGCACGTCTCTCAGATGTATAAGTTATCCCAAAAACTCTCAGAACGAGGTACGCTCTTTAAACCTAACATTCTAGGCACACTGATCACAGGGAAGAGTTTTCCTCAATTCTCAGTCTGTTTCTTTCAATCGAAAACCGCTCTTTACTGACTTGAGCGTCGGAGCCTCCTCGTCGGAGCACCCTCCAGCGGTTTTTGCAGGTGCATCCACACATTGACGGCTACTGTTTGGCTCAAGAAGAAGCTGATATTTGTGAAGTCATAACCCACCTCCAATAGATTGGCGTCGTCTATGGGAACAGACAGATTCTCTGAAATCTTATGATGATACCTGCAACGGTCATCTCTGACACAACTCTCGCCAAAAGAAGAAAACCAATCATAGGTTTTAATGATGATGACCTTCCAACAGGGATAGATCTTCGTCGTTATGACCCTATTGTCATCACTGTCAAAATAGACTCCTGAACTGTAAAAGGGTCCTCGTTGATCAGGGGGCTGATTGTGATCTCCTCACCTAGGACACCTTCTGCAGGATGGGCTTCAATCCATCTCAGCTTTTGCCATCTATCGGATCCCTCCAAGGGCTTTCAGACGAGCCCACTTACCTTGAAGGCAACATTTATCTTCCTGTGACCCTAGGAAGATCCCCTAATCACACAACCGCTCTCGTCCTTTTCCATGTGGTAAAGTTTTACTCTCCCTACAATGTCATACTTGGCAGACCCAGTCTGGATGATTTAGAGGCGCTACCGAGCATGAGATACATGAAAGTGAAGTTCAAAACACCGCTAGGGGTGGCTACCATAAGAAGCGACCCTGACTCTTATATCCTCTTCGAGACAAAAGGCGCACAAGAAGCTTTCCCAGTCGATACTCTGGAATCTAGAGAGGACACTGAGCCGAGAGCCAAGCCTAAACTAGGCGAAGAAACGATCAAGGTCCTTTTGACAAACAACCTCAGTCAAACAGTCAGGATAGGAGCTAACATATCACCTCCCTTACGAGAGGTCTTTGTTACTTGTCTGCAACGACACTCGAAAGTCTTTGCATGGACTCTAGAAAACATGCTTGACATAGACCCGTCGGTCATAGCCTATAAGCTAACTGTTAATCCCGACTTCAAACCGGTTAAGCAGAAGAAGAGGGTATTTGCCCTCGAATGCCAACGTGCCATCTAGGAAGAGGTTCAGAAGTTGTTGACAGCAAGATTCATCCGCGAAATCAAGTATCCTGAATGGCTGGCTAATGTAGTCTTGGTGAAAAAGGCTAATGGCAAGTGGAGGATGTGTGTAGACTTAACCGACCTCAACAAAGTGTGTCCGAATGATAGTTATCCACTCCCCAATATTGATAAGCTTGTAAACAACTCCTCGAAACACCAACTTTTGACTTTTATGGACGCTTACTCTGGCTATAATCAGATCAGAATGGCGTCAGAAGACGAAAAAAAAGATCAACTTCATCACCGAATTCGGTACGTACTGTTACCGGGTCATGCCTTTTGGCCTGAAGAACGTCGGAGCAACTTTCCAACGGTTAGTCAATACAGTCTTCAAAGACCAATTAGGTAAGAACGTCAAAACTTATGTTGACGACATGCTCGTAAAGAGTATTACAGCAGAAACTTATGTTGCAAATCTTGAAGAGACCTTCCAGACTTTAGAACGGTACAATATGCAGTTAAACCCAGAAAAATATACATTCGAGATCACTTCCGGAAAGTTCCTGGATTTTATGATTACCGATCGAGGGATAGAGGCCAACCCTGAAAAAATACAAGTACTATTAGACATGACACCCCCTAGACACTCAAGGAAGTACAACGTCTGACTGGTCAAATAGCGGCCCTAAGCCGATTCATGTCCAAAATTGACGAAAAGTACAAGTCCATATTTGACGCGTTAAAGAGATCCTGACAGTTCGAATGGACGTTCGAATGTCAAGCAGCCTTCGAACGACTGAAAGAATATTTGATACAACCGCCGCTACTCTCACGACCTATTCTCGGGGAGGAACTTTACTTATATTTGGCCATCTCCGAATGGGCACTCTGTTCCATAATGGTGAGACAGGAGTTCGTCACCCAGAAGGTAGTCTATTACATCAACAGGATACTGAAAGATTCTGAAATTAATTACCTGTTGATTGAAAAGATAACCTATATTTTGATTGTCTCAGCGAGGCGTATTTGACCATATTTTCAGACCCATACTATTGTGATACTCACCGATCAACCACTGAAACAAATCCTCAAGAAGAGGAATACGTTAGGACGGCTCATCAAGTGGAGTGTGGAGCTAGGCGAATTCGATATCCAGTACTGACCACGACGCACAATAAAGGACCAAGCACTAGCTGATTTTATTCTTGAATGCACTTTGCCCACGGTGTCTGAAGGGCAACTTTCTAGTAATCAAGAAGAGTGGGTCGCCCACGAATGGACTATCCATGTAGACGAATCATCAAATTCTTCAGGAAGCGGCATCGGACTCATATTGGTAGGACCGAACAATCTTAAGGCGGCGTACGCCCTCCGCTTTGATTTTCAAGCCACCAACAACCAAGCCAAGCACGAAGTTCTGCTAACGGGCCTTCGGATCGCCGCCAACATGGGAGCACGAAATGTCAGGGTATTTACGGATACCCAGTTAGTCGTGAAGCAAATCGAAAGAGTTTGCGAAACCAGAGATCCGGTCATGGCAAAATATTTAAGTAAGTTGCGCGAGACGATAGACCGATTAGGCAAAGTAGACATTCAACAAATCCCTCGTTCAGAAAATACATGAGCTGATACCCTGTCGAAGCTGGCTAATTCCGATTCAGTTGCTTCTAGCCGAACGGTATATATTGAAAGCCTATTGTATCCCAACATCGACGAGTCTAAAAAGATCCTCCCAGTCGATCAGCCGCCTAGTTGGAAGGACCCTATAGAAGAGTACCTAAAACACGATCGCCTGTCAGAATCCCCGGGGGAAGTAATAAAACTGAAGCGAAAGGCCGCATAATACGCCATAATCGATGGGGGTTCTCTACTGTAAGTCATTCACTCACCCGTATCTGCGATGCCTAACTCCCGAAGAGGGAAATTACTTCCTTCGAGAAATTCACGAAGGAATCTGTGGCAATCATCTGGGTGCTCAAAATCTAGTCTATAAGGCCTTTCGACATGGATACTACTGGCCGACCATGAAGGTTGATTCTAATAACTACGTCAAAAGGTGCGACAGATGCTAGCACTTTTCATTAGTTTCTCGGCTACCCTCCACTGAGTTTAATCCAATATCCAACCCTTGGCCATTTGCTCAGTGGGGTATGGACATCCTCGGACCATTTCCCCAAGCCACGGGATAACGAAAATTCTTGATTATGGTGATTGATTACTTTATGAAGTGGGTGAAAGCCGAGCCTTTAGCCCAGATCACGGCCGCCAAAGTCCAATCATTCGTGTAAACTCATATTATCACCCGGTTCAGTATATCACATGCCCTTATCACAGATAACAGGAAGTAATTCGACAACCAGCGCTTCCGGGAGTTTTACGAGAAACTAAAGATTCAACATAGATTCTCATCGGTAGCTCATCCACAAACCAACGGACTGGTGGAAATAACCAACCGAACGATCCTGCAAAGACTAAAGACAACGCTGGACGACGCCAAGGGGCAATGGGTCGAAGAACTTTATGGCATTCTTTGGCCGTATCATACTACCCCTCGAAGGACAACGGGAGAAACGTCCTTCAGTCTGACTTACGGAAGTGAAGTAGTCATACCCGTAGAAATAGACATTCACTCGCTCCGAGTAGCTCACTATGATGCTAGGCAAAACAAACGCACCCTACGAGAAAGGTTGGACTTACTTTTAGAATTGCAGGAATCTACATCAACACGAATGGTGGCTTATCAGCAACAATGACTCGATATCATAACAGAAGGGTTAGAAGCCGAACGATCAAACCCGGAGAATTGGTGCTACGGAAAATGGAGGCTACCGGTCAACAGCAACTCGGGGGTAAGCACGCCCCTAATTGGGAAGGTCCATATCGAGTACGTTCCATAGTTCGACTAGGAACGTATCGACTCGACAACCTAGACGGGTCAGCGATACTTAAGACTTAGAACTCGAAAAACCTGCGTATATACTGTTAATGAGCCTCAGCGCTATCCAACAGTCGGGGAGGTCTTTCTTAGGCATAACTTAAAAATTTTCTGTCGAAGGGTCTCAATCGCCCAACCTCTACCGATCGTATGCGTCATCAAGAGGGGACATAACTCTCCGGACGGGTGGACGTGGATCACAAATTAAAAAATTTATATCAAAGGGCCTCAGTCACCAAGCCTCTACAGATCGTACGCGTCGTCAAAAGATGATGTAACTCCTCGGATGGGTGGACGTGGTCCACAACTTAAAAATGTTATATCGAAGGGTCTCAGTCGCCAACCTCTACTGATTGTACGCGTCGTTAAGAGGGGATATAACTTCTCGGAAGGGTGGATACGACCCACAACTTAAAAATTTTCTATCGAATGGCCTCAGTCGCTCAGTCTCTACCGATCGTACGTATCGTCAAGAGAGAATGTAACTCCCCGGAGGGGTGGACACGGCCCACAACTTAAAATTTTCTATCGAATGGTCTCAGTCACCCAGCCTCTATCGATCGTACGCATCGTCAATAGGGAATGTAACTCCCCGGACGGGTAGACGCGACCCACAAGTTAAAAATTTTCTATCGACGGGTTTCAATCGCCCAGTCTCTACCAATCGTACGGGTCGTTAATAGGGAATGTAACTCCCCAGACGGGTGGACACGGCCCGCAACTAAAAATTTTTTCCTATCGCTCGGAATGTCTCAGTCGGCCATCTTCCGCCGTTCACACAGGTCGTACAAAAATCTTTTGAATGAGAAAAGACTTAAAGGAAAGATTCGCTCTGAGAAAGACCGAAGAAAGACATATAACCAGACAAGGAATGGAAAATGGGAAGAAGCCAAATTCAAGAAAGTAAAATACCATCTTTTCGTATGTGCAAGACCGCGCTCGGTTACAAAAGAATATGCACAAACCCCTTGGTCGAACTAATTACACTAAGAGAAATACACAGCAATGTTCTTCCACAAGCAGTTTTCAGCAATTGTCATGGAATAAGGAAATGACCCAACAACTAAAGAAGAACACAATCCCCACGCCGGACAGTATGGCAATGTAGCGTTACGGAAAAAAAGGAGACAAGTTCGGGTTTTATCCCACCAAAGCGACCCGAACTCGACCTACTCATCCAAAAAACAGTATGAGAAACACTCCCACCGCACCTGGATAGCGAGGACCAACCGAAAAAGGCCATGCAAGGCGATACAAGATGCACCCCCTCGATGGCAAGGGATCAAATTATGCTAACCAAAGTGGATGGTCAACATAATGAGATCTCATTCCAGTAGTACTCTTCTTTAATGAGATCTTATTCCAGCAGAAGTCACCTCGATCAAGGAGCATTGCACGTTATAACACCTTGCAAATAGACCCTTGGAAAGGATCATTCTCAACCAAGCAACCATGAAGGAGGAGTATCAATTCTCTGTGAAAGAAAGTGAATACACATCATGGTTATTTATAACAGTGAAAATGAGAAGTCTCAATTAATTCAAGAAAAAGAAAACGGATCAACACAAACGCAAGTCATAAATGTCGAAATAAATTGTCTTTGGTTCTCCATAAAGAAAGTCGTATCTGATAAGACATACCCGTATTCCTAGCATACAAAAGGGGCGAATCATAATGGGCCGAACGTCCCTATACATTCATAACGTACAAAATACGCTTCACAGAACTTTACTTATGACTTTTCTTTTCCAAGAAAACCATAAGTTGGAGGCAAATGATGGAACATGATCCAAGACCCAAACCAAAAGAAAGAATTCTCAAGAAACCCACGAAGGACGCTTACAGATCAGAACTTGACGATCGTCATGATAATCTACCGAAGGATCTTAGTTGCCTAGATCAATCTGTCATGATAATTTACCGAAGGGTCTTAGCTGTCCAGATCGATCTGTCAAACGATAGGGTCTCAGTCGCTCCGTTAACTGATCATGACTCACCGAGCAGGGGTAGTCACCCCGATTGGGCAAGCAAATGTCAGCCCTCCAACTGAACAAATCTCGAAGACCCTTTATCGGTCAAATGATCGAATGATACGCAATACTCTGAGCGATTCTAAAGAAAAGTCAGGATTTCCTTAAATTCAGTCTTTCATTTCATAACGACAAATCCCAGATCTTTCAAGTAAGAATAGCACCCCTCCTGAAAATGATAGTTTTATCGATAAATGGGGATCATAATCAACTCATACTATTAATCTCTGAGATTCCCGGATCAGGTCGATAATGAAGGTAGGGTTGGAGTCCCCTAGCAGCTCACGTCTTTTAGAGGTATAAATTATCCCAAAAACTCTCAGAACGAGATACGCTCTCTAGGCCTAACACTCTGGGCACACCGATCACAGGGAAGAGCTTCCCTCAATTCTCAATCTGTTTCTTTCAATCGAAAACCGCTCTTTACTAATTTGAGCGTCGGAGCCTCCCCGCCGGAGCACCCTCCGGCGGTTTTTGCAGTTGCATCCACCTATTGACGGCTACTATTCAGGTCAAGAAGCAACTGATATCTGTGGAGTCATAACCCACCTCCAACAGAATTCTTTTTTTTTATTATATTGAGATTCGAACTCAAATTATGAATTCGAAAGAGATGGACTATATCCACCGGGTTGTCCCGTCATACAAAAGGAATTCCATTCTAGAGTTTCAACGACAAAGCAAATTCTGAATTTTACCTGCTCTCAATTCACGGGGATCCACATGCGAATCTCACATTATATTCTTGTTTTTCCTTCTCTTCTTTTTGAGAATCAATCGAACTCTATGGATTTCCTTCTATGCAATATCTCAACAGAAATATTATATTTGATTTAAATTATAAAACTCATTAGGATGTATTGGAGGTGGATTTTAAATCCATAGATTTTAATTCCTTTCCAGTCAAACGGATGCTTGAGGACACGATTCGAAACTTGCAAAAGACCATCAGAAGATACTCCATCAGAAAGATTCCGAAGTTCAAGTCAGAAAAAGTGATTTTCGATAATAATGAAACAGACTGAGATCAAGAGAGAGAGAGAGAGCAGATCTCCCTGTATCTTATGTATCAAGTGTTAGGTCTTGGAGAGTTTACCTGGGTTTTGGTGATACGAAGGCCTTTATACATGGGTGTCGTAAGAGTCGTATGTGTCCAGAGTATTACAACCTTTGTTTCCTTAAGAGAAAATTTGAAAATTTCAGAGTTCTATAGTTAAATATTCTAGAAAAATTTACAATCGTTATCATTTAAAAGGTTTATTAATACGATGAGATTTCTTCCCTTATTCATTGGATTTCAAAAGTTTCATTTCTTATCTGAAAATGTACGCAAAGATTTTTACCGATAGGAATTATGTTCGGCCTTTTATCGACGCGATAGGAATAAGATTGTCTTATGGAATATAGGAGACCTTTGTAGGTCACCAACTGGTTAGCTCACTGCTAATGGTAATCACATGATGTGTCGATCCGTGTCCATCATTTGGGTAGATTGATCCCAATTTGTTGACACGTCTAGATGTATCATGCCTCTTCGGGTCATAGGCTTCGTAGGATTGAGCGTTTTCGTATTGAGTCTTCTGAGTGGGTTCCGTGGGAATGTTACGAAATTGAGATATATATATATATATATTAGAGATGAATTTTGGTTCTACAGATTTAACTCCTTGTGATTCGAACGGATGCTCTGTGAGGAGGTTTGAAACCTGCAAAAGAGTACTGGAGGGTATTTCGGCAGGGATGTTCCAAGTCAGAAAAAGAGGTTTTCAAAAGGATAAACAGACTGAGAAGAAGAGAAAAAGGATTTCTCTGTGATCTATGTGTATCTTGTGTTGAGTTAAATGACTTATCTTCCTGATGCGTCAAGAGCTTTTATATAGCGTCCCTCTTGGAGTCATGTGATCACGGGACGTTGCAACCCTAATTTTCTTATGGAGTAATCTAAGAATTCTGTCAATTGTCAAAAATATTATCATTATTTAGGAAGTTTAATTACACAGAGAGATTATTTCCCTTATTGATTAGATTTTCAAGATTTCCTTCCTTATCTAGGAGATACGTTTCGTGCTGAAATAAGAAACTCAATCAGAGCGAAATTCAGTTTGAGTATTATCGATTGGGAGTAGAAGCATTCGATTCCTTTAGTATTTGTTAGTCATCAATCGGATAAAGGGGGTAAGCGTTCGGTCTCACCGAATGTATTCGCATATCGATTGCGTTACCCAGGTCAATGTGTTTTATGATTCAAAGAGATTAGGCTCTTCGGGATCATGAATGCTTTGTTGGGTATAGAGTACCCACATGTCATATGGGTTGATGTTTGGATCATGCCACATGAATATCTTTTCATAAGTCAATAGTGTACTCTCATAAAGAATGAATTTTTAATAATTAAGTTTTGAATTTGTGGTTCTCAAATTTTTTTATTCACTACTGTCCAAATAATTGTTAATAACTACCTCATTGAATAAGTAATTTTACAAATTTGTAGATTATTATATCATATATAAAACACCTCTTAACACATCCGAGTCGAAATACTCTGATCGTATAATTCTGACGTTATAATAAATAATAACAAAAAAAAAAGTTTTTCTTTTGAATTGGCATAAAACTTATTTTGAAACTGAAAATGCTTCCTTAAGGCCCTAAACTGAAATCGGGCGTATTTGTATTGGCGTGGGCCAAGAAAATTCCAAACTTGTGAGGTAGTTTATTACTTCTCTCAACTTACAAGTTTTTAATTCTCCTTTTTCTTTTCCTTCCCCCCACCCTTTTCTTTTCTTTTTCTACCACAGAAATTCGAATCCTTCATTTCATGTACTGCTTCTCGAGCTTATCATCATCAGGAGTCGGAGGGTCCGGACGCATTCATCAGGGAATGGGGAACTAGGTGCACCCACTTTATTTTGCTCCGGCCCACTCCACAGAGAGAGAGAGAGAGAGAGAGAGAGAGAGAGAGAGAGAGAGAGAGAAGAGATCCCAGCAAAAGGTAAGTTGGACCGCACCGTCAAAGCCAATCATTTGAAAATCAATGCTTTTGTTTTGCCGCAGAGAAGAAACCTTAAAATCCGAGCAGCTTCCACAAGTCTCGATATCAGCGTTTTTCATGTTCTATTTGTCTCTCTCAAAAAGCAAAGCAAAGCAAAGCAAAGCAAAACCCACCACTAACATGGTCTAGCGTTGCTATACTTGGGCAGCAGAGCACACCTCTTTACTGTTTAATCCATATTTTCAAATGTCTCCACCCACCCCCTCCTCTGTTATATATACAAGTATATAAGCTGACGTTCATCATCAGTTCCCAAACATCCTTTTGTTGGGATTATTTGGATTTGCTTCCTGCTCTCTCTCCCAATAATATTTCCCCTCCTGCCATAATATTGTCGTCAACTTCTTCATGGAGGTAATATCGCATCTTTTTCTCATTCATATTCCAGAATTCTACTTATTATCAATTTTGCGGTAGTGGAGCTTCTGTTTTGAGGTATTAAAACTGTGGTTCGTGATTTTTGTATTATTACCTTATAGAAATTTAATAGTATGATATTTTGTAGCGGTAAGATGGCACTAAAGATTTGGAATTAGATGCTAATATGTTATAATTGGAGATTTGTAAATGGGAAGAGTGTTGGTTGATGTGAACCCTATTTTCCCTCTCCATGGTGCTCCTTTCCGGCTATCAATACTAGTAAATTAGGGGAGATTTATGCATTTAAATCAGAAACTATTGGAGAAACATCAATTGATTGTGTTCTCACTATCAACAAAGGCTGTTCGTCGTTTATAGTCATGTATATGATTGTGGCCTCCTGCATTAAAATTTTCCATTCGCGCAAATTCCTGATTGCAGGCTGTTGAATTGAAGGTGGAGATGGTAGGCATACGTGAAAAGAGACTCAGAAAATGCCTTTCCAAATTAAAGGGTAAGAGTGCTTAGTACTCTCTCTCTCTCTCTCTGTTGTATTGATGATCTTGTATATTCAGGAATAGAAAAGGTGGAAGTGGATGCTAATAGTGAGAAGGTGGTGGTAACTGGGTATGCACACCGCAACAAGATACTAAAAGCAGTGAGAAGAGGTGGCTTGAAAGCTGACTTCTGGTCTGTCCAAAATGAACTCCTCTGCGCTTACGCGAGTCCAAGTTACGGAGGCTTGGGATTCAACAACTTTAGTTTCTTCTAGAAATTTTCTTTGTTTCTTTTTTTTTTTTTTTTTTTCTTTTGTCATTATTCTTTTCTTTACTCGTTCTTGTTACCATACCAAAGTTGTTTTCTCATTTGTTCTACAATTTGCCTTTAAATTGAAGCCTCGAGTTTTGCAGCTTTCCCCGAGAACTCTTTTTGCTCTTATGTCTTTCTTGATCTTGATCAATTTAAGGGCCATTGTTCTTATACTTGTGGGTCAATACCTTCTCTTCTCAATTTGAGTGTGGTATACGACCGTTTTGCTCTCATTTATTTAATTAGTTTGCTTGGGTAAATTTTTGGAAGTTGGATAAAACATAAACCCCCCCCCCCAAAAAAAAATAGTAATAATAGAGTTCAGGAAAATTTCTATTTAGACATCACCTGACCTCTCATGTTCTTTATGTTTATTATTAAAAAATTATATATATAAACACAAATTGAAAATTTTGTTACATTTCCTCTTTTTCTTTCCATTCTCTCGTTCTAAATAGGTTATTAGAGTTAAAATTTAATAATGTTTATAAAGGAGAATCACTCTCACTACACATTGATGGATTAAATGATCTTATAATTGTCCTTTTTTTTAACAAAAAATGAATGAATGATCGTTGTGATAATAGATTTTTAACTTAAATTAAGAGTTTTATCTTTTAAACTAACCTACTCATAAAATATTACACCATAAGCGAATTCTTTCTCTAACACTAATATCAATACTAAAATTTTGTGACACTCGTAAAGGAGAAAAAAAAAAAGTAAACTAATTTTGCCAATGCATTCAAGAAAAAGCTTTACTATCCATACAAACTAAATTTGTTTATAAAATTACTGATATAATCTCTTTGTCTCAATTTGCTCGATTAAAAAAATCTTATAATAATTATTATTATTATTTTGTTTTTATTAAAGGACAAGAGTGAAGGGATAGTTAACAAGTTAAATAATAGTTGTAGTTTTTAAAATAAGCTGGTGGTAAAAGATTGTACTACCGACAAATTCTAAACCTTACAAACTAAATGGGTATGCAAACTTTGAAATTCCATAAAAGACTTATTATACCCTCACTATATCATGAAAAATCAAATAAGATATGAGGGTAAAATAGTAAAAATAATTCCAAAATTTATTTGTCTTTGTCGGTATTTGAATTACCGATTTAGGAAATGGGTTGGATAAGTGTTGACAGTTAAGAGATGGGAATACTAATTTTTAAAATTTTCATTTTTCACCAAAATTCTGGCGGTGGACGGCAGACGAGAGAGAGAAAGAGGATGCACCTGAGCGAGAACGAAGGCATAGAAGGCAACACATTCGTTGTCACTGGAGGCCTCGGTTTCGTCGGTTCCGCTCTCTGTCTCGAACTTGTCCGAAGAGGCGCTCGCCAGGTTCGCGCCCTTGATCTTCGATCCACTTCCCCTTGGTCCGACTCTCTTAAAACCCACTCCGTTCATTGCATTCAAGGTAAATTGCTCAAAACCCTAACTCTTCAATTCCATCATTCAACTTATTGACGTTGCTGTTTCTTGATTTGAATCTTGAATCTTGTTGACACCTATCGGATCGGTCTAAGTTGAAAAATAATTTATCGAATTAGGTTTTGTAATCAAGGTTTCTGATCTGATTCAAACCTCCTCTTGTTGTTCGCTTATTACTCTTGTCTAACCCTAACTCCACAAGTTGATCTTTAAAATGATTGAGGCAATACTTCAGTTCTCATTTTCTTCTGCCTTTTCCGTTTCCAAATTTGGATCTTATTGTTTATCTGATCGGTCTAAGTTGGAACCTCTCTGTCCAATTAGGGGTTTGCATTTTCTCCCCCGGGTTTCATAATTTAACATTACTGATAGAAGAATTAACATTGTTATCACTTTTTAAAAAAATTAATTATTTTTCATGGCATATTTTCCATTTTCATTTCCTTTCTTATCGTGTTTCCTGTTTTGCATTTGGTCATGGCTGTATTAGGTATTGAACTTTAGGCAAGGGTTTTTTTTTTTTTTTGGATGCTTCCTCTTATGACTTATCTTTCTGTGTTGTGGGAAGTGCATTCCTTTCACTATATGGCAGTTGATTTCATGCCTTTTTCCCTATTTATTTCCACGTTGTGCATACATAGATAACTCAAATGCGGGACTTGAAAGGTTAAAGCTCAGAGAGTTAAGCTCATGTGATGCTCAGTTTAAACATGCCTTTTATTCTGTAATCTGTATGTATTTATGCCATGAAGAATTGTTTGCCTGCCTTTTTTGGCCATTTCTCTTGCCTTAATGATGGAGCTGTTTCAACACATACTTTTGGTTTATTTGGGACTAAAATCCCTACAAGTAAAGGATGAAGAATAATCAAGTCAAAGGTCGCCACCGAAATGGTTGTTTAATTGGACACATTTGAACAATTCACGTCTCTAAAGAAATCATTTGAGAGAATATGTCCAAGATTTTCTAAAACTTTGTTCGAGTATTGTAGTGTTTAACATATTGGTGGGATTGCAGTTACTGGCTCACTCCAAGGTAGTATCTATAGCTCAAAATGGCCATCCCACAAAGCAATTTTTGCTCAGCAAGCAAGAGAGAGAGATGGCAAAAAACAATTCCATCACACTTTGCTCTCAAATATTTGTTTGCTGCATTTGAATAAATCATTTCTACATACTTGTTTCAATTTATTCAGAAAATGCCATCATGTACAAGATTTTTGTTTATGATAGGGGACATTAGTCGCAAGAAAGATGTTGACAAGGCTTTACGTGGAGCTGATTGTGTTTTCCACCTTGCTTCATTTGGAATGTCTGGGAAAGAGATGCTCCAATTTGGTCGTATAGATGAGGTAAATATCAAAGGCACCTGTTATTTGTTGGAAGCATGTGTTGAACATGGGATTGGAAGGCTTGTTTATGTAAGCACATATAATGTTGTGTTTGGGGGAAAGGAGATTGTGAATGGAAATGAAGCCTTACCTTATTATCCCATCGATGACCATGTTGATCCATATGGCCGTTCTAAATCTATTTCTGAGCAGCTGGTTTTGAAGAGCAATGGTCGTCCTTTCAAGTAAGTAATTTTGCATTCTCTCAAGTTTGTTTGTCATTTCTGGTTCTAAAGAGATGTGGCCTGGTATATATGGTATATATTAAATTTTGGTTGTTGGATCCATTTGATTCACAAGACGATACCTTTCATGGAAAATGTTTAAGAAAAAATGGTTATCCTAAAAATTAGTATCTATCTTTTGGGTGAAATTTTGAGTATCTTTCACATTAAAAATAATAATAGTAATTGGTATCTCTCTAACAAGTTATATTTTCCAGCAACTTGGATTGAAATTGGAAATTGGTTTCTCCCTAGGAGGCATAGATGGTCCAAAATATCCCTACATGCTGGTGTTAGACATGTATCTAACATGGATATGCGCATACATGCCACATGGGATATCCAAATATTTTATTGTTTTCAAAATGCATGGTGTAGATAGGACACGATGATGATACACTTAGGATATGCAGAGATACATATCGTATACAGTTGGATTTTCAAAGAAATAAAGGCAAAGTATGATTTTAAGAAGTACAATAACAACCACCACCATCTAACTCTTCTATCCCAAAATTTGGGATCCGTCATTTAAGAGACAAATAACGAAAAAAAAATTGATTTAATTTGTATGAATTCTTTTACGTCACTCATTTCTATTTAAGATCATTTTCTCATCTAAATCCATAACATAATGTCTTTACGGATAATTTGCATTCAAATTTTCAACGATTTATCTCTACATTTTACTAAATCTCCTATATTTAAATTCTCAGATCTCCTAACAGGTGCGTCCTTGAGTCTTTATTGCAAATGTCCAAACCACTTCAGGCTGGACTCTCGCATCTTATCCACAATTAAACTAACTTTCAATTTATTACGTATTTCCTCGTTTCTAATTCTATTTTTTCTAATTTTTTCACACATCCATCTAAATATTCTCATTTCAGTAATAGTCATTTTATGCTTTTATTGTTGTTTAATAGTCCAACACTCATTGTCATATAACAACGCAGGTCTTACTGCGGTTTTATAAAATTTTTTCTTTAAATATAATGGCATTGTGTGATCACAGAAAATTTCTGATGTCCTCCATTTCATCCAATCTGCTTGAATTCTATTGTTCACATCATCATCTATATTGCTATCGTTTTGAATGATGGAATCAAGATATCTAAAATGTTCACTTTTTGATGCATTTCTTCTTTTTAAATTAATCGTTTCTTCATCATCTTACTGATTGCTACTAAACATACATTTTATATATTTAGTTTTGGACCAACTCAATTTAAAACCTTTGGATTTCGGCATGACCCTCCATAACTCTAATTTAGTACTAACACTCTCTAATTTTATCGACCAACACTATATCATCTGTGAAAAGTATACACCATGATATTTCATCTTGCATATTTTTTTTTATTTCATCTATCACTATTGCAAAAAATATAGGATTTAATGTTGAATCTTGATGGAACCTAATGTTAATAAGGAAGCTATCACTCAGACCCCCACAAGTTCTTATATTGGTCACAACTCCTTCATACATATCCTTAATAAAATTAATGTATTTCAAAGAAAACCCTTGTTTTATTAGTGTCTACCACAACACATCTCTAGAAATCCTATCATACGTTTTTTTTATCAATGAATATGAATACCATATATAGGTCTCTTCTGCGTCCTAAATGTCTCCATCAACTGTCTTAACAAGTGAATTGTTTCAGTGGTGGACCGTTATGATATAAATCCAAATTGATTTTGGAACATACTTATCTCCGGTCTCAATCTATATTCTATCACTTTCTCTTATAGCTTTATAGTATGAATCATGAGTTTAATTTCTCTGTATTTTGAATAATCTTGTATGTCTCATTTATTCTTATACAATGGTACAATTGTGCTCTCCCTCCATGATTGAGATATTTTCTTTATTTGTCAAATTTTGTTGAAGAAAGCCGTTAACGTAACTAAGTTGAATTCACTCATATATTTTCACACCTTAATAGGAATGCCATCAAATCCTATGGTTTGTTATTCTTCATTCTCTTTAGAACCTTCTTTATTTCATGGGAGTGAATACTACGTTTAAAATGTCTATTAATTTTTTCTACAGCTAACGCGATATTTTGTATACCTATTATACTCTCAACATTCAAGAAATTATCAAAATAATCTCTCCAACGTTTTCTTATGTTTTTGTTACTTACAAGCATACTATTGGTTTCACTCTTTATACATCTAATATTATTTAAATCTTTTTCCTTCATCTCTCTTAATTTAGCAATTCTGTAGATCTCTTTCTCCGTCTCTAATTTTCAATCTCTTGTATGATTCGTTATATATCTTACTTTTTAATTTGTGGATAATTTTTTTCATCTCTTTTTTTTGCACTTCTGTATTTTTCATATGCTTGGTTACTACTATCACTCTTAAGGTTCTTATAGCATTCTTTTCTGGTTCAAATAACAGTTTGTATTTTCTCATTCCACCAACATGACATCTTATCTATTGGAGCCCGACCCTTAGACACTCCAAAAATCTCCATACTCATATTCTTAATATTATTAAATATCTCTTTCCACATTATTTCTGAGTTATTATTAGCAGATTAATTTGTTATTTCAATTACTTTGTCTCTAAAAATTGTCACATTTTCTCCTTTCAAATTTCACCACTTAATTCTTGGTTTCACAGGTGGTCAATACTATTTTTGTCTTTTAGGAACACGTACGTCTACAACTAAAAGTTTGTGCTGAGTTGTTACATTCTCCTCCAGTATAATCTTACAATTCTTACAGATCATTCTATCATCTCTCCTAGTTAGAGAGAAATCTATTTGGCTAGTATTCGACCTATTTCTATACGTAACTATATGCGACTTTTTTTTCTTGAAAAAGGTGTTTACAAGTGCCAAATCAAATGCTACGGCAAACTTTAAGATGGTACCTTCCGCCTCATTTATACTACCAAAGCCAAAATTTTCATGTACGGTTTCGAATCCCTTATTTTTCTCTTCTACATGCCCATTTTAGGTCTCTTCCAATAAATAACTTCTTTTCACTAGGTATAGATTATATAAATTCATCATAATTCTCCCAAAATTATTTTTTACTAAATACATCTATACCTATTTGGAACGATATACACTGACTATATTAATTACGTTTTCTCCATTTATTAACTTGACAATCATAATTCTATCTCATTTCCTTCTTATCTCTACTACATTCTCTAGTAAGTCTTTATGTATAATTACTCCTATCTCATTTTTAGTTCAATCCCTATCTGTATAACATAGCTTATAACCATAAGATTCTATCACTTTTAGCCTTCTCTCTCACCCACTTAGTTTCTTGGAGACACATGATATTAATTTTTCTTCTATTCATTACTTCTCCGTTCTCTCTTAACTTTCCGGTTAGGGATCCTATGTTCCAGGTATCTAAGCGAATACTATCTGCATGGCCTATCTTATTTATATGCATCCTAATACTGATGTCTCTTGTTAACTTGTCACTACATTCGGGATCCTATGTTCCAAGTGTAAATGGAGGTCTAGAGCGTAAAAAGAAAAAAGAAAAAATCAAAAAGAAAAAAGAGATATATCTCTTAATGGAAGCCCAAAATTAATTTAAGACTTCTCTTTCTTTGTCTTAGAGATTTAGGGCTTTGGTTTCTTCACCCTCACTAGAGGGAAACGGACAAAGAAGAGAAAGCAAGAGAAGTGAAGAGTGAAACTCTCTAATTTCTTACAACTCAAAAGAAAGAGTTGTAAAGGAAGGTCTAGAGCATTCCTTGGACATGAAAACTTCTTTGTAGTGAAGGTTGATTGAGCATTGCCATTGCCCAATGGATCAGTTCCCGGAACTGCTTCTGGAGACCAATCTCCATCAGAGGTGTAGGCCAGATTACGTGGTTGACCGGAACACTCACCATTGAAGACTCACTGCCTGACTCCATCAGAGGGGTAAAAGAAAGGAGGCAAAACCCTCCCCCCCCCCTGGGGGGGGTTTGAAAGGATCAACCTGCTTGTCCCAATGATGTTTCTCCCTTTTCTTTGGAATCTTAAAGCCCTAACCTTTATCTATAGGATGTGGCCCAAACCAAGGTTTTCATTGTTCCAGCAGGGACCTACAAGTAATTTGCCAATCAGCAATGACAGAGGCAGAGCTTACCACCAGAGTATGATCCCCAGTGTCAATCATATCTCCTCTGAAGTTTTACTGATCTTCAATTGTCTGCCCTCCTGAACTTTTTTCGTCTGTCCGAGCATCACTTCATAGGTTCTCTGAGGTGTCCCATCTTCCATCACCCGTATCACCAGTTCAGCCTTCTCATAATTGAGCATCAAGAAGGGGTTGGAGTCTGCACAGACTCCAATCCGCTCTCCCATCGTGCAACGCTTCTTATCTACCACTTTATCCCTGGGTCTTTTAGCCCGTTGGTTCACACTGGGTCCTGTGATCCACCTTGCTTATAGGGATTTTTTTTTTCTGCCACTATCCACTCGTTGCCGGTCTTAGCATTAGCATTATAATCTGTACCAGAGTATGATCTCCAGTGGTTCGTCGATCGAAGTTGCCTGCATGGGAGTGTTGTCCCCGCCCCCCTCTTTCTCCTTTGGGCATGAGTCCACTTGCATCTAAAATGCCCACATTTAGTGCATATTAAATACAATCTTTCATATACTATAGGTTACCATAACTTCCCCAACCACAGACCATGAACTAGCCGGTTGGAATGATCAACCTACACTGCAGATTTTGGCATACTTAGCTCTAGTAGCCATGCTTGGGACTGTGTCTGTGTGAATAACCTCCCTATCAGATGGGGTTAACCATATACATTATTACAAGTATCACATCACCACATGCATTGCTTGATTCTTCTTTTGACCTCCTTATGGTAACACTTCCAATCTTCTTCTTTTGTACCTGTATTTGCCATATGGTAACAACTAGTTGCATGGGTACTGTCACCAATATCACAATCCACTCACCAGTGATCATGTCTTTCTATTATAAGGGCTTATTTGGTTTATCTGATTAAATTTAATTGATAGCTGATGACCAATAACTGATGACTATTGATTGATAGCTGGTCATTGACAATTGATAAGTAATGGTTGATAGGTGTTGTTAATTGATATTGGTGTTTGGTTGTATAAGTGATAGTAATTGCTCTTCATGGGTAAAATAAGTGACCAAAAATGACAAGTCGACAAGTCTATATTAGTTAAATTTGTTTTATTTTTAAGATATTTTTTTATTATATTGCTATATATTGAAATATAAAATTTATAAATATAATATTTATAATTTTTTTAAAAATAATTAATTTAATTAATTCAAATACATTTGGTAAAAAATTAATACAAATTATATAATATCCATGAATTTATAAGAAAAAATAATTTTTTAACTAAAAATAAAAGACAATCAATTAAATCCAAACAAATCTCATAATAATACAACAATAACAATAATAACAACAATTTAGACCTTCTATCCCAAAATTTGGGATCGGCCATATGAGTGACAAATATCGAGAATCGGAAAACAAAAAAAAAAAAAAAAAAAAAGAAAGAGGAGGATTTAGTTTGTGTGGATTCTCCTACGCTATTCATTCCTATTTACGACTATCTTCTCAACTAAATTCATATCTATCATATCTTTACGAATACATTGCAACCAAGTTTTCAATTGTCTACCTCTACATTTTATTAAATCTCCTATTTTTAAGTTTTCGGTCTTTCTAACAGGTGCGTCTTTAGGTTTTCGTTGTACATGCCCAAATCATTTTAGGCGATACTTTCTCATCTTATCTACAATTGGACTAACTCTCAACTTTTGCGTATCTCATTGTTTCTAATTCTATCTCTTCTAGTTTTGTCACACATCTATCTAAACATTTTTATTTCAGCAACGACCATTTTTTGCTCTGGTTGCTGTTTAATGGCCCAACACTCAGTGTCATATAATAGCTCTGGTCTTATTGCGATTTTATAAAATTTTCCCTTTAGATGTAAGGGCATTGTGCGATCACAAAAGACTCTGGATGCTTTTTGTCATTTCATCTAACCCGCTTGAATTCTATTATTCATGTCTCCATTGATACTGCTATCTCTTTGAATGATGAAATCAAAATATCTAAATCATTCACTTTTTGAAACTTCTCTTCCTTCTAATCTAATTGTTTCTTTATTATCCTGAAAGTTATTGCTAAACTTACATTTTATATACTCAGTTTTGGATCTACTTAATCTAAATCCTTTGGATTTCAACGTTGTCCTCCATAACTCTAATTTAGTATTGATACACTCCATTGTTTTATCAACTAAAACTATATCATCTGCGAAAAGTATACACTATGGTATTTCATTTTGGATATTTTTTGTGATTTTATCTATCACTATTGCAAATAGTATGGGACTCAGTATCGAACCTTGATGGAGCCCAATGTTAATAGGGAAGTTATCACTCATACCTCTACAAGTTCTTATATTGGTCACAGCTCCTTCATACATATCCCTAATCAGATTAATGTATTTCAGCGAGATCCTTTTTTTCATCAACGCCCACCATAATACGTCCCTAGAGACCCTATCATATGTTGTTTCTAGGTCAATGAATACCATATGAAGATTTCTTTTCTGCGTTCGAAATGTTTTTATCAACTGTCGTAACAAGTAAATTGTTTCGATAGTTTATCGTCCTGACATAAATCCAAATTGATTCGGAGATACACTTATCTCCTGTCTCAATCTTTGTTCTATCACTCTCTCCCATAATTTCATCGTATGGCTCATAAGTTTAATTTCTCTATAATTAGAACAATCTGGTATATCCCCCTTATTCTTATATAGCGGAACAAGTGTACTTTCTCTTCATATTTGGAGAATTTTCTTTGTTTGCCAAATTTTATTGAAAAAATTCGTTAGCATTAATATGTCGAATTCACCCAAACATTTTCACACCTCAATAGAGATGTCATCAGGTCCTATAACTTTGTTATTTTTCATTTTCTTAAGAGTCACCTTTATTTCACGAGAATGAATTTTATGTTTAAAATCTCTATTGATTTCATCTAAAGGTATCTCAATATTTTCTATACCTATTGTATTTTCAACATTAAACAAATTTTTAAAATATTCTCTCAACCGCTTTCTTATGTCTTCGTTATTTACTAATATATTATTAGTTTCACTTTTAATACACCTAATCTCATTTAGATCTTTTTCCTTCCTTTTCCTTAATATGGCAATCATATAGATCTCTCTTTCCCCATCTCGAGTTTCTAGCTTCTTGTATAATTCGTTATACAACTTACTTTTTGATTCGTGGATAATCTTTTTTACATCCTTTTTTTGCATTTTTGTATTTTTCATAAGTCTTGCTGCTACTATCATATTTAAATAAATTCTATCTTATTAAAAAATTAAACAAATTTTAAAGAAATAGTTTACTTTGTTGTCATTAATGTTTGGTATTTATTGGCATTAAATATAAGATGGGTAAAAATGTAAAAAGAAAGTTTCTTTGCATGGCTTATGACTTTTTTTTCAGCTGTTGGATTATCAGTTGGGTTTCCACCAACTGTTGGGTCACCAAACATCCTTTTTAGTTGTTGGAAAAACCAACCGTCAAAACCACCCCCTAACAGTATCAAACACCTACTAAATCTATCATAATTCTGTAAAGAGCATATTCATATTTAGTTGCTATTTGCATTTAGTTGGTGCATCATAGAAATATGAATTCATGCAGTCTCTTTATTACTTATCTAGCCTGTTCAACTTCATTTGAAATAATTTGGGTATCTTCTTTCTTAGGAAGAAGTGTGGGAAATGCCTTTACACATGTGCTATTCGTCCAGCTGCTATTTATGGCCCTGGTGAAGAGAGGCACCTTCCCAGGATAGTATCATTTGCAAAGCAAGGTTTGCTTCCCTTCAAAATTGGTGAAGCAAGTGTGAAAACTGATTGGATGTACATTGACAACCTCGTACTTGCTTTGATATTGGCAAGCATGGGACTCTTGGTTGACATTCCTGGAACAGAAAGACATCCAGTAGCTGCTGGACAGCCCTACTTCATTTCAGATGGTAACTTGGCATTCATTTTCCAAAGATAGCAACTTTTTTTTTTTTTTTTCTTTTTTTACTGTTGACACCAGTACCAGGGAAATTTAGATGATTGATTCTGGTGTTGGGCTTAATGATGGCAGAAAGATGGATTAATCTACGTGTAACAGATTGATTTTGTTCATGGTTTGCCATTCTTCCGTGTTCAGGGTGTCCTGTCAACACTTTTGAATTCTTTCGCCCCTTACTCAAAAGCCTGGACTATGACCTACCAAAGACTTCATTATCTGTTCCTCATGCTCTCATTCTGGGAAGGATTTTCTGGTTTCTGTACACATTATTGCATCCATGGTTAAACAGATGGTGGCTTCCACAGCCATTTATCCTACCTGCCGAAGTATACAAGGTTTGTTTCCTACTACATGGCTAATGGGGTGGGAACTAGAGTATGTCACTTGAATTTTTCCAAGAGAATCAGGTAATGAAAATCTAAGACTTACCACTTTTGCTTCTGCAAATGGTTTTCTTTTTGGTGTTTGTAACTGAGATGGCGAGATCGACTACATGATAGCAGTCTCTCCATCAACTGAACATAAGAAAGGATCATCTGTTTTATAATCAGGATTATTTTGTTTTAAAGGCTTGATTCATTGGTTGGATGGCATTAGCTTACTGTGGGAAATTAGTCGATAGAAACTATATGGTTTAAAGGGGTTGGGTCCATCCACTATGTGCACTTGTTTTGCAACAGGGCTGCAATATTAGACATCTTAGCAACAGTTAATCCTGCGGTTGCCCTATGTAGGATGCAATTTACTGATACGCCCTGTTCCTCTTAGCAGGTTGGTGTGACACACTACTTTTCTTTCCTAAAAGCTAAAGAGGAGCTCGGTTATGTTCCCATGGTGAATTCCCAAGAGGGCATAGCTGCAACCATCTCATACTGGCAAGAGAGAAAAAGATCTTTGGATAGACCTAACATATACACGTGGTTGTTCTGTATAATTGGAATGTCTGCACTATTTGCTGCTGCCTATTTACCTGATTATGGACCTGTCCCAATACTCAGAACTATCAGCCTATTCTTTTTCCGCTCCATGAAGACTACAAGAATTGTTTTCCTTTCAGCTATTGCAGCTCATATAGGCGAGTCCTTCTATGCTTGGCACCTGGCAAAAAAGGTGGATCCTGCAAATGCAGGGAGTTGGTTTTGGCAGACCTTTGCTCTTGGATTTTTTTCATTGCGTTTTCTTTTGAAGAGAGCCAAAAGTTGATGAGGTCCCATGACCCTTATGCATTGTTTTGAGTGCTCAATTGTAAAGGTTCTCTTCCATGAAGGGCACTTTCTTTCATCTTCGAGATGTAAGAGAAATTTTCCTTGTTGGATGAGCATTTAAGTACAATGTTTCCAAAAGATTGGCCTTTCCGTATATGAATCTGGGCAATGCGTGTCGCAGATAAGATCAATGTGGATGATGTATCTAAAATGAGGTTTCTCGAAAGGATCTTACCAGATTTTGTTTATTATTCTTTTGTTATTATTACTAATGTAGAGAAAGGCGTTTTATTGCTTCTTTTATGTAAATTATCACTATGTAATCATAAGGTTAAACAAGTTAACTTCTTTTAGGGATCTTACCGGATTTATGTTTTGATCGACTGCGTTAGTAAGCAACCAAAAAGCATGGGCTGGGCAGCCCAACTGCCTCCCAGAGCCCCACCATTGTTTTTAGTGGGTTTTCTAATGATCTGGAGCCAGTGTGTTAGTTTTGCGGAATCACAAACCGCATGTATGACCAGTCTAGGCTCGTGTCCTTTTGGATCTGTTGGAGCTCGGCATGATCTCCCTTTTTTTTTGTTTTTTTTTGGGGGGGGGGGGGACAGCATGATCTTCTAATGCAAAGGAATGAGGCTCCACCGAGCCAGGTTCAAAATGTAGACATACTTAGGCCCGAATTAATCTAGATTGAAATCCCTCATGACAGGCCCGCGAAACAACATGCATGTACAGGCCTGACACACTTACATTGTCCAATAGATCAAAGAAATTCACACACAGGCCACGACGGCCTGAACAACCATTTTATAAGCCCAATCTTTAGCCGACCCGGGATTGAGAGTTGTTATTAGCTCCATCCAGCCCAACAGTCCCGATGAGCAGGTTTGATTGGACCCATCCAAATCAATATCAAGCCCAGGCTTGAAAATCCTAAAACCAATCAGCCCAACAAGCACACAGACTAGGCCCGCAGTCTCTTATCTGGCTGGTCCGTGCACATCTTAATTTCAACCAAATCTTACCATAAAAGCCCGCACACGAACCACAGCCCAACGGAGAAGCCTGAAGTATAACCAATGCTTGGAAACACTTTCACCAAATCAGTCAATGGGCCGAGCGAAAAATAAAAAAGGGAACGCATGGAGGGGTAAGCCATAATGGAATGCTTAACATAACATCTTCATAATAATAGAACTTAGGGATGCCAACCCTGTTCGAGGAAAAAACAGCAGCTACTGAAGATCAACTGAACTAACATCTAGTTCCGGTCCTAAAATGAAAGTAAAACATTCTGAATTTCTATCCTGAGCGTGCCTCAGAAAGAACAGCTACAACTACCTAGATGGCAATTCCCGAAAGGAGGCCAAAATCAAAATAGATGTGTCCCTTATTCCTAAACTCACACAAAAGTCCTCAAATTACAAACGCATCCCCGAATGTCTAGAAGAGCAAGCCAAAATATGATACCATGCCTGAAGGCCCATAGATATGACACAAATTAGTGAGATTAAGTATGGGAGTTTACTTCCATGATACGGTACCCATGCCCTGGGGGTTGGTGTTGTTGCAAGCCCCTGTACTCTGGTTCAGTGGACTCCCAGGCCCACCAGAGGATTCACTGAGAGTCCCACGTGATGGCGGGCTCCTGGCTCTGGTTGCCCCACATACCAGGGCGAGTTTTGGTGCTGCAGATAAAGGATCGACTTCAATTAGTGGCTTTACATCTTTTCTGCCATCTGCTACGAAACTACCTACAATGACCTGCAAGAAAAGAATACTTGCAAATAAATTATAATGCTGTACCATAACAAGATGAGGAATGACATTGAGAGCCCATCTAATTATGTTGCACCATAGCAGAAGTTTAATGCAACATTAAACTGCTAATCAAACAACCAGATAATAATAATTGGACAGGGAAATTTTGTTGAAAAGGATAGCAAACAGCTCAAATCTTCTGACGCTATATGTGACCAAAATTTGATCTCACACAATTTAGAGAATTTCTTGTCACGATTGGTGAAGGCAATGTCTCTTCTTGCTGTCTGGGAGAAAGTCTTCTTCCAATTCAGTTTTCTTGACATCAGATAACAACAAATATTTGATGAGGTAAACCTAGTCATTGGCACTCTAAATCTACTGGCTTCAACCCTTTTTCACATTCTGTGACATATAGACCACAGTTTTAAAAATTTTGTCACTCATTTTTTTTTAGCAGAATGTGTCCCTTCAAATCAACAAGTTTCCATAGAGCTTGTGTCAATTCCTAAAATAGATTGATTTCAGCCCTCGATAGTTTGTGTCATGGAGCAATAATAATCCATCCAGTGGGTGGAACTTATCAAACAGTATCAGGAAGCATCATTACAAATTTTATATTTGATAAAATAGAAAGCAATCTTCATGAATTGTACCGTGAAACTACATTTAAGTACAATAATACATGCATATGAGCAAGTTGCAACCACAAGCGTGAATGCATACACAGGTGAAGTTCATAGATTTTCAGTACTGGTAACAATAACAATTGTCTATAAATTAATATGAATCCAAATCATTACTCCCAAAAAGATATAATGGAATTCCCAATTATCTTTCATCCAAGGACTTGCACATAGTAGCAATTTAATTAGAATTCTAAAGACTTCTCAAAGTCCTTCCTCTCCAACCCAATCATTTGTCAGAATTTACGTTGCAAGGATAAATTTGCTTTAGATCTCAGATATTTCAACTGGAGATAAAACATATATACCAACGGACAGTTGGCTTAGTTGGATGGGGTGTTAGGTCCCATAACCAAATCTCATGTTTGAAACTTAGGAATGAAAAAAATTACGCTGAAAAAGTCACTCCCTAAATAGGCTCTCGAACAGAATTAGCCGGAGTATGATTCTGTATACCGGTGGTAGATACAAAAAAAAAAAGAGATAAAACAAATATATGTATAAGATGATTTTTTGAAATTCCCCATAAAGAAAAAGAAGAGAAAAAAACAAAATGTAGAGACACCTAGAACTTTCGCCTTTTCACTCTACCCCGTTTTCAGTCATGATCAGGATCAAAACACAAATGAAGATTAGACTTCAACCAACTGGGAAAGAAAACCATGCAAGTAGTGGAAAAGAAGATAGACCTGGACAGGAGATGCAGCCGTTAGAAGTCCAGCCACACAACCTCCTAGAACTCGACCATCAGGACCAGCTAATGAGACACTCAACCCACCTGTTCTGCTTCGCTGACCACCACTCTCAGTGAGCAAATATGAACCAGAAAGTGACAGAATTTCAAATCGTCCCTGTATAATCACACAAAGGAAACCCAAACACGAGAAGTGCTTAAAATGTGAAAATTTTCATGCAAACTAAGAAAAATTGACAACATGGAAGGTGGTTGCCAATACTAGACGTTGACAATGTTATGCAAAAGCTTAATCTTTGCTGTGAATGTTTCAGCTTTTCAGTGTAATAATGTCCTTTCCCAGAGACATCACATAAAGTAATATTTAGTAGCATCTTGCAGGCAAGATTTTGCTTCTTACGAAATCTACCCCTCCGTATTTTTTTTTTCACCAGAGCGGTGAAAATTGGTATCAAAAATAAAAATTATTTGTTCGTATTTTAACATTTCAACTATAATCATATCTCATGCACTCTTTCCATACCAAGAAAAAAGGAAAATACTATCAATAGATCCAAATACTGTAACTTTTTTTACATTATACTATAAACAGAGATGATTTAAAATGGTTAATGCATTCGAACTTAATTTTAAAAGACATTACTTTATGATCTGTATGGAGAAATAAGATACTAATTTAATATTATGCTTTTCTCACCAAATCCAGTGTGTCCTATAATCCAATCAAACAAGGTAAGAAGATTATCCCAGACAGACCATGAGGGAAAAAAAAAAGGAAAAACCAGGAAAAACCAAAAAAAATCTTTACTTTTGTTTATGAGAATGCTGTTATGGAACGCATAATTGAAACCTCATACCTCACCAAGAAATGAAGATATTTTAACTGATTTATTTCATAACACAATCATCAAACCTCATACCTCACCAAGAAATGAAGATATTTGATTTATCCCAACTGTCAATCAGAAATAATGAATGCTCATTTCATCTGGAGGATGCACTGACTACTTGAAATAAACAGGCATATTTTCTTGCTTTTTCCATTTACTCAGAGTCAAATCTTAATTGCTTTCTATGGGTTTTGCAACGGGCAAGAAAAACTTTTTGTTTTCTGTTGAACAGAAAGTCAAGCAATGAACTTCCAATGTTTAACATGTCAATTTGACTTCACTAGAGAAGGATTTCTGCTTGCCATGTAGAAAATCCAATTAACAATATACAAACCTCATAAGATACAGTTCCACCAGATGATGAAGGTTGGCGAAGAGTCACGTTAGATATGGCACCATTTGCTGAAAGGATGCAGACAGCCCTGGGACCATGCTGGGAAAATGACATAATTTTCGACGAGACATCCTGGGGAACCAAGCAATCAACCCATAAGTAAATCAATACCAACCTGAAGAATATATTTAAAAAACAAACCAGAGATTATCAACAATGAGGCTGATTCAACATTAAAGTTAACAGGACCTAATAAATTTTGTATGAAAAACTTAAAAATTAAAATAACTCGCTCATCCAACAAATAAAAAGAAAAATCTTTCTAGACAAATTAAAATCATAATTATATTTTTTGAATATTCATGTTTATTTGGGTGATTAGCATACATATGCCTGTGATGCCTTTTCAGATAAAGTAGCAGTAAGTGCATAAAGTGATGGGTATTGAATAGACTTAACTTTAAGACAGAACTACGTAAATCGAACCTTCAGAGACCCCAAAAACTGTTCTCACCAAATAACAAAACAGACAACATAAAAACGGGTCTATTTCAAGAATATTTAGAGACAGCAAAAATTCAGTTTGGTAGAATTTGATTCTTATTAGTATTATCATATATGCTAAGAAAAACTTAGAAGTCGTGAAATTAACGTTCGCAGGCAAGTAAGCATATATGTCTTCGCTGGTTTATTATTTTCTAAAACCACGAAATTCAGAATTCTATACTGGACTTTGTTGCCTAATTCTTGCAATTTCCGTATAACCCAACATGAAATAAATAATCACCTATTTTAAAAATGACAAACATAATTAATAGATATATATAAAACTTAACACCAAAAATTCAGGTTCATCACGGGCATTTATTTATAGGGGTGAGAACATCATTATCCATCACTCTTTGGGTGTGCATCAGTTAAATTTGGAATTGATTCTTCCAAAATTATTCATGTAATATAATAATGGATCACCATTTACGCTGCTAAAATCTAAAACTGAGCCAAAAGTAAAAGAATGTTTTGAATGTCATACAAAATAAATCAATTGAAATCTATTTTATTAATTTAAATCTATGAAATTCAGCACTTCACAACAGCCTCTTGTAACCAATAAGAAGTTGCCTGTGGCGATGTTGAATTTCCTTTCAACTTTTCATTTGATTTAGGCGTTGAAACAGCTTCTTTGCAAAATGCAAGGGGAAGACTACGTACATATATGCTCACCCTCCCCTGCCCCCGCATCAAGCCAGGGAGCACTTTGTACCGGATAAACTCTTTTTCATTTGATTTAGGTCCCTCAAAGAAAGTTCAATCTTAGACAAAGGCCAAGTAGATAGTTATGATCCCATTACCAAAAATATCATCCCTACCAAAAAAAAAAAGCTATATTTAGCTGGTGCAAAAGTATATTGATGCTTCATATCTAATTGGAGCAGGCTGCTAAACACATTTCACCAAATTATAATTATTCACAGGATATTCTCGGAACTGAAAAGCAAATAACATAGAAAAAAACTCATGGAAATCAATTCTGAAAGCATAAGTGAAAACAGAAATTTGAAAAGAAACAAAAACAAAACAGAACATTGAAAGAAAAAGCAACCTCGCCAGCTTTGACTGTAATCACATGTGGTGTAAAGCCAAACCCGGCTGACCCTGCAATAGGAAGCACGCACATTATTTAAGAGAAAGAAAATTTATCACTATAAAATCATATAACTAAACAATAATAACCCTAGGTCATATATCCCTTCAGTCATGACAAAGTCCGCGATTATAATATTATAGAATTATGAAGTCTATGTCACTGATTTTTCCAAATTAGCCTATGGAGCTCAATTTAGACAAAATTTTTCTTTCGATCTACAACATTACAGAATGTACTTCTTTGGAGAAAAACATGGCAAACATCATCAGTAAACATCAGCCCCAATACTAAATAAGGTCATGCTGATCGTGCAAAAGGAATAAAGTGTTGTTCATACCGGGGAAAAAAATAAAATATTCTCAATTAGTAACTCATTTGAATGTAAATATATCCATAATGTTGTAACCAGTTACTAACGAATATTAAAGTGGCAAAATGATTGATTTTTCCAAATACATAGAGTATTCAAAACTTAAAGTAACACTATATAAAATTAGAAGGTAAATCTTCAACGATTAACATAAAAGCTTCAGCTCTAGGTAAGGACAGAATCACAATTACAACTCCAACATCGTTAGGTCATATTTGTCAAGAAAGATACAGCAATTTGCATGGTAACAACGTGATATACAGGAGAATTCAACAACCCAGCAGTGGCAAAGACCAAAAATAACAAACAAGGGCATATGCGTAATTTCTCCCCCCAAAATAAATAATGAGAATCTGGAATCGGCCCAGATAGATCCTTAGTTATCGGAAGGCCAATTTGCATTCACAAATTTGTTATATCATAACACACATTCCTGTTTGACAGACCTGTCAAACAATAGACATTGCTGTCATAGCAATACCCCCTCTCCCAAAAAACAAAAATAAAAAACCTTAAATACCCCCCAAGTAATATATATCTTAGAATAACCAAGTTTACAACAGAAATAACAGAAAACTGAGAATATGCCGTGAGTTAAAATCATAAAAGAATAACATAAATCATATAACAATCTAGAACAAGTCAAAACGTTAATCAAAACTGTTGCCTCAAAGACCCCGAACAGACTTAAAACTGAACCCGAACCCACGTGACAGAGAAACGAGTTAATGCTATAAGAAATGTTTCAATTCAAACCAAATAATAAAAACAACGAACAAATCAATAGCATTACCAAAAGCCTCCATTTGCCGTTTCTTGCTGGAACCAGGAGGGCGGCCTCTGGACTTCTTCATGTTAGTCGAAGTCGGAGACCCGACCGATGAAACCTGATTCTGCAGCTGCTGAGGAGGCGAAAAAGACGACACCGTGCATTGCGTGATCGTCATGGACTGTGATTGCGATGGGCTTTGCTGTGCCTGAGCGGAAGATGACAGAGCAAGAGTCATGGTCCCATCCGGCCCATATTTTCTCGGCCTGCCTCGCTTCCGCTTCCCCGGGTCGCCGCTGGCGTTCATGTTCATGGTCAGACTCGGTGACGTGATGGTGGAGGTGGCGGGGGCCCCGGTGACGACACCGTTACCTCCGGCGGCGGCGGAGACAGGTGGAAAAGTAGAGGTGTTCTCGGGGATGGGGGGCTTGTAGACGGGGGTGCCTTCGGCGCAGTAGGCTAGGCGGACGTTGTGTATGACGGGCTGTGACGGTGGCGGAGGAGATTTCTGAAGGGCCACATTGAAAGTTTCTCTGCTTGAGATTATTCCTGTTTCAGATCCTGACATCTTGATCTTTCACTCGATCATACACCGTTAATTTGCTCCTGGGATCACTCACCAACCAACAACAAGCGTAAGATTTTCTTGTTAAAATCCTAAAAACTTCTAAGGACAGTGTTTCAACGAACTCCGGGAGAACAAAATAAGGAAGAAAGTCACTTAAAAGAGGACAAACTAGTAGAGTACAAGGAAAAAAAAAGGAATCTCAGACGGATCTGATTAGAAATCTTGAACAATCTAAAACCCTAATAATGAAACCTTAACTTTGGTTTGAATCTAAGCCAGAGTCCAAAAGAAAAATCAGCATAAACTCCAAGGAGAAAAAATAATAGTAATAATAATAAAACCCAAAAACTCAAAAGGTAAAGTGTCTGAAATAACAAAATAACCAAAAAAAAAAAAACACCTAGTTTTAACCATCAAGAAAATCCAAATTGTTTCCGGATCGATGCAAGAACGACGAACAAGAATCAAACCAGAACACAAAATTTTGAGGCACCGAAAACTCAAAATTATTTTACAAGAAATTCTCCTATTTTTCGAAAATTAAAGTTGAAGAAAAAAAAAATTAAGTGAATAATCCAAGAAAATAATTAAAATTAGCAGAAAAACAAAAGTAAAAAAGAAAATCTTACCAATAAATTCGGAAAAAATACCATAAACCACGGAGAAACAGAGAGATCTGAAAAAGAGGGAGGCGAATTTTATTGTATTTTTAGGGTTTCTGGAAACGAAAACGAAGAAGCCGAGTTTTGGAGGCTTTTCTAAAAGAAATGTGAGAAATCGGTCGGGGATAATTACTTTATTTTTATAAACTAGTTTTTTATATAATTTTTTGCCTTTTTTTTTGTTTTCATACCTTCTCCGGAATGGGCTGTCAAATATTTATTTTTTTTTCTTTTTCTTTTTTATTTTTGGGAGTGTTAGGGGCAAAGTAGGTAAAAAGCTGATCGAAATTGCTTTCTGTACATTAAAAATAAATAAATAAATTGCATTGATTCCGACGCTTTCATTGCCGTGTTTCGCCTTTCTCTTTTTCAGAATTAATATTACTTACTCGCTCCACCACAACCATCCCCGTACGCGCTTCCTCTTCCATTGTATTTTATTACCTACTTAATTTCTTGAATAATAATAATTCAGTTACATTTGAAGAATTAAAAGATCACACAGAGCATCTATTTTAAAATTACCATAAATACACAAATAACAAATAAATAAGAAATTAACTAGTAATATTAAGATATTGTCTATTCTTAGTCTATTATTATAAATATTTTTTTGTTCACATTATTTAGAATAAGTTTAATTTTCTTAGATTGTTTGTGTGGTAACATAATTTTTACATCTAATATTAAAATTTAATAGTGACAAAATTTTTAAAAATAATTAATCACAATCTTAATTACGCTATTCTATGTTTTTATATGAAAAAAGTTATTTATTGTAAGTATACATTTTATGATCTTTAGTTATCTAAACAATAAAACAGTCAAAAAGTTTATTTCTAAAGAAATAATATGTTTGTTCAGTAAAGACATGAAATATTTTACGATATATTAATTAAATTTGATATTTATAAAACAGAGAATAATATAATATTTTTCATAACAACTCAACAAATCTTGTTAATTAAAATGTTTTAACAAATGTGCATAGATTATTTCAGCATTTCAATGCAATTCAAATTTTACTACTTATATGATAAATTATATTCTCATAGTAAATTTTTAAAATTTAAATTTTTCTCAGCAATGAAAATAAAAAAATAAAATTTTCTTTTATATTATATTATTTTTGAAGTTTGATCCGAGTCATATTTTTTCATTTTATGAGTACAGGTATAGAGAAATGATGAATGTATTGTAGATTCAGTGACAGGGCAATATAATAAGAGGGTCGATTCGTAAATTAAGTTTTATAATTACTCAAATTTTTTTTTTAAAAAAAGGGGGGGTGCGAGAAGAAGGGGAGAGCGTGGAGCAGAGCAGTGGAGGGAAGTGGGATTTGGAGTTAAAGAATAATGGGTGGGGCCACTGTTGCTACCTTTTAAGCCATCCTCTTTATACGCCTCATAATAAATATTTAACAGTTCGATGGGCAATTACTCAATTTTTGTTGTTTTTTTTCTCAACAAGAATCCAATGAATGCTCCACTTGTCACCAAAAGAAGAAATGAACAAAAATAGGATTAACTTAAATAAATAATTTATTATTATTATTTTTTAACATATCACATCTATGATATTTCGAGGGGTTTGGTAAATGGGGGTTGGCTTTGGATACACAGAGGAAACATGATCAAAGGATGCTTTTCACTTTAACCGATTAAAAATAGGGGTACCCTCCAACTTCAGATTCACAAAAGGATATATCCTTCCTTCCCTTTTTTATTTTTATAAATATATTTATTTCCTTCCAAAATTTTCTATAAACAAAACACTCTTTTCTTTTATTGGTTTCTAAACATGCAAACGATCTATGGGCATGCACCTCTCGATTTTAATTTTTAATTTTTATTTTTTTTTACTACACGTGGAATATTATAAATTCAAGAATTAAAAAAGAAAGAATAGAAAGAAAGATTTTAGTTTAGGTTGAAGGACTTGTGTCATTAATTTAATTTTACCATTCTCGCATTTAATAGATACAATAATGGTGAAATTAGAAACATAATATAGTAAATATAGGTGAATTCTCTCTCAATCTCTCTCTCTCTTTTTAATTTTATTTCTCAAAAAAAGTAGTTAAGAAAATCTTCTCATATTACAAAACAGTGAAATTAAAAGCCTTTTTTATAATTACAGAGTGAAAAAAGGGGGGAGAGGTTAGAAAAGAAGGGTATATTGGTGGGAATGGGATGCAGTAAGGAGGTTAAGATCATTCTGTTTTTGAGGGGAGGGGAGAAGGGATAGGTGGGTGGGTCTTCTATTGCTTCCATTCCAATGCAGAGTAGCAATTAACAGGTTGCTTACAATTAATAACAAATGCATGTTATATTCAACACAAAACTAACAGAACATATATGTATATACAAACTTATCATAGATCTTGAGATTTTTCTTGGGGGGGGGGGTGTTGTTTCCAATAAGCAAATAGCCAACCTAATGTTGTCCAAATTAATTTGCATCTCTCTCTAAACCTACTTTTTTTTTAAATCCATTATCTGGGCTACTTTTAATATTCAAAAGTTTGAATAGCCTGGCTGTATATAAATAATTTAAATTTATTGATGATATCAGAATACTTCCATTCTAATCCATGTAACCACTGTATCATTTTATTTATTTTTTATTTAGAATTAAATAATTGGTGGCGATGTATCATTTTTTCCTCCTAATTTTCAAGTCAAACAAACTTATTGTTATGTAAAAATACTTGGGTTCATTTGACGGACGCAGTTACCTTCAACCAGAGAATTACCCCATCTAATGGAAAAGGGAGAAGGCGGCAAATCAAATAGATTTCATGTAAAATGGATCGTATTGTATTGCCCTTCTCTTCTCTCTCATGTATAAACATGAATTATTTTCTTCATCAAAACAAAAATAGTAGATAATGTCTAAAAATGCCGTTATTTAAGGGATAATAATTATTATGCCCAATGAAAGAAGCTAAGTGCAGCTAGAGAGAATCAACAAGCTCAGATCAGATATAGAGAACTGAGGAAAAAAAAAAAAAAAAAATTACATAGAGATACAGAGTGCTAGTGCGCATGCACTAACATACTTCAAACAATAAAGGAAAAAATAAAATAAAATAAAAGATTATAGAAAGAACACGAGGCCTTAGCAATGAAGAATGATAGTTATGACAAAAGTTCTGAAATTTTTACGGTTTTTCCCTCTGGGCTTTCTCCAATGAGTGATGTGGGGTCCTTGTGGAATGCAAGAGTAAGCAGATCAACAAAATATAGGTTTCTCATTTGCTCCAATTGCTGCCGCTCTTTTCCCATCCCCAGTTCCAATTCCTCAAAGTGAACAATTTTTTTTAGAATTTCTTTCATCTGCAAACACCATTTATTGATCAATGTCATTACCCAAGATGATTCTGTTGAGGAGAATTAAGATTCAGACAAATATTTTGACTTGCAATTTCCCAGCTCATGGGCTAGCTAACAAACCTGCACATCCACAATGCTTGAGATTGCTCTCTCCACATCATTCTCTTCCTTTTCAATTTGTGCCTGTGCTTCTATAAACCCTGAGGTACTAGCACCATGGTTGTCATCAGATATAACATGGCTCCCTGTATCACAAGAAATGATGTTAGTGCACTAAAACCTCTATTAATGGCAATAGCATTCTTTCTCTCATAGGACTCATTTATGAATATGATTTTGCTAAAACTAACTGGCTTTATTTTCAAGAACCTATACACACCAGACTATTAATGAGGTTGGTTTTAACTAGAGCGATAAGTATCATACAAGGAAGCATGCAATGAATTGGTAACAATATGCAAGCAATATAATTGATAAACAAGTAATTCTGAATATAAGATTCTGAACAAGACACCCTTGCAGATAACTGATACAACAACTAACTATGCAAATTAGACTTGCTTTACTTTGTGCCTATCTGATTTGACATTTCTTAGAAGTACATTTGCTTTAACTCACTCTACTTGATCCAAACAATTTCAGTGAAATAAACTAGAAGAGTAATTTCAACACTGTGTTGCATTCCCCGGGCACAAAGATTGTGCAAGCATCATTCTGCAACGCACTACCACCCCCTCCTAGTCTGCAAGATGGCATTTAACTGGACAAAAGAAGTGGAGGGGGGGTATGGTGATCACTTAACTAACACAAGGCTTCCAATATGAACAAGTTCGTACTAGTTCATGACTTTTAAGAGTAAGAGAAAGGTAATTTGCAACCAAAGAGCCAAAGAAGCTTAACAAAATGGATTTTTGTCATGGGTCATGATAAGTTCATAGATAACATGATCAACAGATAGAAAAATTTTAGCTGTCATGAGTCTATTCTATCCATATTGATTGATCTATATATAATGTCAAAAGGCTTTGAAATGCTTCACTCACAAATATGAAAACGCACACACACACACACACACACACACACACACACAAGTCCTGATACTTTGTCAATTCAAAACTCTCAACAGTGAAAATTCAAGTATCTAAACAATAAAATTTTTCATAATTCTCAATTCATACCATTTGTGACTGATACAGATCTCTCTTTGCTTGCTTTAAAATCTACCTCAGACAAGGCTGTCACTGCTGCTTGACTAGCAGCTTCTGCAACCTCTACACCAACCAAAGCCGACAAGAATGCAGCCTGGAAAAAGTGGACATACAATAGAACAGATATTAAATGCTTTTAAAATGACTAGCATTGGTTGCAGAAAGGAAGGAGGCCTTTCCGAAACTATTATATACCTTATAACCATTCAGCAGTTGAGAGCATTATACAAGCAAGATATAAGCTTCAAATTCTACAGCACATCAATCAAATGCATACCTGAGCCATAATTGGGTTGCTGGTATCTGCAAGAGGTGTGAGACGTGGTTTTTTCATTGGCAATGCTGTGTCAGTGCTCTCAAGCCCTGTTTTACTTCCATTCTGGCCATTCATATTGGCGAGCTTATTTTCAAGCCCCATGGAGCCTGGAGGTCCCATAAACTGCTCCAAAAAAGGAAGCCTAATGAATCGAGCAACACATTCCTTCTCACTTCTACCCCCTACATGCTCTGCAATCTTCCTCCAATCATCTCCATAGTGTAAAACAGCTTCAAGAAGGTGTAATGTTTCTTTTTCAGTCCACTCTGACTTTATTACCTCACTAATCTCAACCCGCCTGAAATCTGTAGAATTGAGACCAACCTGGTAGTTTCCACGAACATAGCACCTTGCACAAAGAGTCAAGTCATACTGAAAAAAAAAAAAAAAAAAAACCTGTTAAGATTTAGATTTGTTGGTTTATGGCCAGAGCAACAACCAATAACATAATCTAAAGTCATCACATCAGCTATGGAAACAGAAACTGTATGACAACCATTGTGCTAGTTCATAATTAAATTGCACAGGCACACACAGTGGGATTTCCATAGTAATCTGAGGCAGCAAGTCTATCCAAGGAAAATGTTGGACTAAGACCATCACAGCTACCTTGTCCATACCATTGTAAGAGACTCGTAATTAGAGATAGCATGTATATAGATTGAAATCTACAAAAACAATTTGAGTCTTAATCTCAAATTTTAATATTAGCCATTTGAGAGATTTACAACCGCCACCACATAGAATTTCTATCCCAAAAATTTAAAATCGGTCACGTGAGAGACAAATATGAAAAAAATAATAATAAAATAAAATAAAATTTACTTTAATTTGTGCGGATTTTCCTATGCCACTTATTCATATTTAAAACCATCTCCTCAACTAAATCCATAACTATCATACCTTTACGAATAACTTGCATCCAAGTTTTCGATCACCTACCTTTACATTTTATTAAATATCGGGAAGGTTTAAAAAAATAAAATAAAAATAAATAAATAAATAAATAAGGGTGTTGATTTAATTTATACAGATTCTCTTATTCTCGTATTAAACTCTCAACTAAACCCTTACACATATCCAACAAGTTTCAGAATGAACTATTAACAAGCTGGTGGCACAGCCAAAATCTAATATTTGCACTAACAGCCACAAAATAGAGAGAAAATCCCATCCTACCCTAATTAGCCAACAGGGCAGCTGAAGCAATTTCATTAGAAATTGAACAAGGAAGAGAGAGAAAGAACCTTATCACAGGCAAAACAAGCAATGGTGCAAACAGATTTGCAGCCACTACAGAATCTCTGAGCGGTTTCTTTCACGGGAATTTTCGGTTCACCAGAGCTCTGCAATTTATTGTCTTTGTCTTCCCATTTAAGAGGCTGCTTCACAGCCGGAGCTGCGTAATTAATTAATCCCCAAGCTTCGAGAAAGTCGAAAACCCTACGAATGGAACCGACGTCTCCCACGAGGGTTTTGCGGGCCTCGGTGAAAGTGATCTTGATGGAAGGATTTTGTGAGAACCTCTCCCGGAACCTTCTGATAATGGAATTCCTGTAATAAACGTAAACCCTAGGGTTCTTGGAAGGAGACCTGGAGTCGAAGAACTCAGGAAGAAATCGCACTTCGCAATCGTGAATTCGGTCCCAAGAGAACCA
Organism: Dillenia turbinata; assembly: GCA_037126225.1. Classification (NCBI taxonomy): domain Eukaryota; kingdom Viridiplantae; phylum Streptophyta; class Magnoliopsida; order Dilleniales; family Dilleniaceae; genus Dillenia; species Dillenia turbinata. The sequence continues at coordinate 30,317,150 of JBAMMX010000006.1, forward strand.
TCCTGGAGGGGGGGGACAAACAAACACGAAAAAGTTAGGGTTTGAAGTGAGCGAGAGAGAGAGTGTTGTCTTTCTTTTGTAACTTACTGGAATAGCTAGGGATGTGGATGAGGTCAGAATGGGGTTGGGGAGCGCGGGCGGGGTTTTGTCTTGAATCTTTATAGGACGGGGTATGGGGCGTTGAGGGCGGAGGCGGCGGAAGTGGAGAGGGCTCTGGAACTTGCTGTTTGGAAGGAGTTTCAAGTGACGGTGAAGGTCGAGCTCCGGCAGGATCTGTTTCCGTCGCCGGTGATGGTATCGCAGCGTTCGTTGCCATCTTTAGCTGAGACATGCCAACAAACGTATGTGGGTTGGGTTCCTGGAATGCTCACGGAATAAAAGAGAGAGAGAGCGAGATAGGCAGCGATCGCGGTCTTCATTTACGACCAACATTGTGCGTGGGCTTTCGGGTCCCGATCTGGGCTATATCAAGCCCAAAAAAAATAGTTTTTTTTTTTTTTTTTTTTTGGGTTTTTCCCTAAACCCTAAATAAAAATAGTTTTTGACTTTAAACTCCTCGGCGCCATTACCTAAGTCGGGTCAGCTTTAGGGCTTGAGTACTTTCATGTCTTCCTCTCTCTCTCTCTCTCCCCCCTCCCTTCCTCCTTTATTTTTTTTTAAAAATATTTTTCTTTTTAACATTTGGAATTGCTATGCCGGATGCCAATTTTCAACAAATCTCTGACTTGCGAAATGCCTAGTATGCCCTTCATAAGGATAAAACTTAACAAGCTATTTACGAATAATTAAATATTATGTACTAATATTTTTTAATTGAACACTAATTACCTATTTATTTACGTATCATATTAATAAAAAATTCCCCGTAGAAAAAATGATCAATTTGATCCCATCTTACATGGTTGCTTAACTTTTTTCATCTGATGGGATTGCACTGTTAATATCTGAATAGGGGGTGGGGCACGGTGGGGTGGGACGTTGCCAATATTATTCCAAACATGTGACTGGGCGTAAATTCCTGGAACCTTTGATCGTTTTGGCACCCCAGGATTGGTTACTAGCAAAAATGGAGTCAGGTCAAGTTAAAACACACAGGCTTTGAATAACTCGATTCTCCTCCAAGTTCAATTAAATTGAGCTACCATCCATCGCTACCCATTACCAAAAGTTAACTAGTCGGACGTAGGTCGGTCAGTGTCACAAACTATGGACCTACACTTACGTTGCAATTACACTTCGGAAAGCCAAGAGGCACCCCCCACAAGACAAGTCACACACCCAAAATTATCAAAACATCAGTGTTTCCTCCTAATATAATACACCAGAATCTTCTTCCCTGATATGGAGTCAGGTGCATGCAATAATGCAAAGATACAAGTTTAGCTTAAACGTGACTACCAAGTACATTTATGCACAAGACCATTTTGACTTGTAAATACAAGACAAACACCAGAGACTATACACCCAAAATGCTGGGACTAAACTATAAAAGAATCATATTTTGATTCTAACATGTTGACGTTTTTTTTTTAAAAAAAAAAAAAAACATAGTAGTTTATTCCTACATGGTTGCCAGAAACCAATTCCAGCAGCCAACAATACATACTCTGCCACTCGTCTGGAGCACAGGCAGTATATCAGGGGTTTAGATGCAAAGATGAAGGAAGAGCTATCCGCACCTTCCATGTTCCTTCTCCACCATCTGGAGTGACTCAGACATCTGACTTCTCTGGTGATCGTGACTACATATGACCTGCACAACAGGGTTTCATCCAAAAACTGTGCAAAAAACTCTCCAAAGGCAAATACAAGAAAAATATCATAAGAACTAAACTTCAGGCGTCGTGACTGAAAGCTTCACACTTTTAAGAAAATTTATTTTCTATTAAACCCAGACTTAATATGCCAAAGGCCAAAAAAGAAACTGCTTAAGCCCTAGAACATGAGTTCTTAGGAATGAGAAGGCTCAACCAAAGCTTAAACCCCCCCCTCACCCCACTCTGCATGTGCACATGAAACAATGAGAGTTTAACGAGAGTCCATGCTGATGTGTCATTAATGAATTGCTACTACTCAGACATGTTCATGCAAAACGATGAGAGTTGAACGGGTGTCCATGCGGATAGGGTATTAATGAATTACTACCACTCAGCCAAGTTTCTCTGCAACATAGCACGTTCAATCTTTTGGAGTTCCTTCCCCCCCCCCGGGGGGGGGGGGGGTTTCATTCCTTTATTCTGATGAAGTTGAAGCAATAAAGATGAACTTATTAATGATGAAAATTGAACTTAATATGGTTCCTAAAGGATTTAAAGCTGAAGCATCCAAGGTATATTCAAAATGAGGGGGCCTAGTAGGAAGAAATCAGGTGGCTTATCTGGGAGGGGCAAAAACCTCATTGCATTCAAACCTGAATGAGTTGTAACAAGAATGCCAAAATGACAAACAAGCTACACTATCTTGGACTATAAAGAGGGCTGAGCTAGTCAAGCTGGAAAAGGGAGTGCCTGTCTTAATGGTGCCCAAGAAGTAAAGGAAATTTCCAGCTCAAGGACTTCTAAAACAGGGCAAAACTAGTGAACCTGGAACGGTTGCCTGCCCTAAAGGCGTTTTCCTGCTCATAAAGTTCCTTTAATATACCGCATTCATATAGTCTATTTGTATCAACCAAGATGTTTAAAAACCCATAATATGATCTGAATGTACCATAGTCGACCAAAGGGGATATTTGAACCCAGACCAACCACAAGGTCTGGAATTAACCATCCTTTTTATGATCACTGGGCCAAAGACCAACCACGGGCCAGTATTTTTTTATAGATAGAATATAGGCGGCAATACCAATGAATTAACTGTACAATTAAATGCAAATGTGAACTGACAGGAGCAGCGCAGGCCCTTGCTGACCCATGTCTGTGGACAGTTGGATATTAAGTATCGAAATAAGTTTAACTGTAAGTTTAACTGCCAAAATGAAATGAATGGAATAGGAATATTACCTCTAGAATGCAAAATGGATAATTTGCAAGGCTAGATTCGAAGCCCGCCACTCAAGTAGCAGTACTGCTGCTCTTAGTCCTGCTGCAATCTAAAGACACTTGAAGAACATTGACAAACAATCTCAGATGGAAGCAGAACACCACTGGCAGAAACAAGCCAATTAAACTGCGCTGTGAATACCCAGATGTTGAGGATTGGAACTGACCTTGATGAACGCTTCATGCTGCTGCTTGGTCAGAACCACCACCTTGAACAAACCTAGGAGAATGAGAAGGGACCAAAAATGGTGCTTGCGCTGGAACAGGTGCTGCCACACCTGTTACATTCAAGTGCAATCACCTAATTAGTGAACAGAATATCAACACCTATGGGAAGGCAGACAAAAGACTCTATACACCTATATATCAATCACAGAATTTCAGTTGAACAAGATGTAAGATGTCAAAATTTCCGATATATATGTGTGTATATATTTGGAAAAAAAAAATTATTGCCTGTGGGATATGGTGCTTGAATTGTGGGAATAGATGATGTTGTCATTGCGTTGACACTGGGACCACTGAATTGCACAATATGATGACCAGGCATTGCATAGCCCTGAACTGCTTGATAACCGTGACTTCCAGGAATATTTTGGTTCATCTGTCCATAAGGATAGACAGGAGTATTCACCGCCCCTGGTACTCCATATATTTGAAGGTATTGTTGACCAACATAAGGGTTGTAAACACCCTGATATAAAGGAAATATTTCATCAAAAAGAAGTCACTCAAGTCTCTCAGCATATAAGTCTAGTATACTAACAGGAGCTTTGTACTAATATAAAAATGTAAAATTCAATAATTAAGGAGCACTACTGACCTGTTGGTAGACATATTCAGGTCCATATGCTGCATATCTGCACCAATATTATAACCATTTCATATCTTAAAATGTGACTGAATATCTTGGGAAAAGAATTATCTGGCTTGTGGCATACACCAGAAATTTGCAGGAACCATAAGACATTGCATGTACACATCTAGATTTTTCGAGAAAATGATAGTTATGTACTGCAATGACATCAAGTTTCAACAATCTGTTGTTCCTCATGAACCGTACAATCAGATAGAAAAACTACTGTTTCCATTTATATGAGACCACTGGTAACAACTCTTGCCTGTTCAAGTGTAAAGAGTGAGCTGGGCAGAAATCCTCTGCAACTACCAAATTTTGCAATTCCTGCAATTCCCAATCACACCATGTCACATAACTATACTTTGGATTGGACGAAGCCCAACTTTAAATGAACTATTGCACGCTTCTAAGTTACATTGCATGTTGTGATTGGCTATGAAAGATCTGCAAAAGAATGGTAGTTGCAGCGGAAATGTATGCCCTATGGAAACTGGAAGTCACCAAAGGCAAGATCAACATTAAACCTTCAAACAAGTCTAAGCATGCATTCAACATAAACAGGATGTTCCTAACCCATAATACCCAGCCCATTGACACAACTATTCTTCTCCGGGTTCAGAGAGTGCCTGTAAAACGGTAACCTGCTTTAATCTGCTTCTAAAAGAAATGGGAGAGACATATTCAACCATGGGCACTCCAGTCTTTATTGATCGGAGAAATCATAAGATATCCAAGACAGGCAAAATGACCGATTTGACTCTTAACAACAGGCACATAAAAGAAAAAGGTCAGAAGTCTCCAGTTTTTACTGCAACTCGTCCAAGCAAACATGATTTGAGCATCAAAACATGAGTCAACAGCCATTTAGACTGGCTTGCAATAGCATCAACAAAAGGACGATAATTGATGGTACTTACAGAAAACATGCCAAACACTCAAGATTCAACATGAAGAGAAAATGTCACCGTATGGCAGCATTTTCAACTCAAATAGAAAGCAGAAGCAAAACCAAAGAGAAATGCATCAATAAATAGAAAGCACAACTAACCCATAAGGAGGATATAGGAATCCCTGCTGATAGTTGTACGGAACCAGTTGCTGATAACCGAAACTCCCCACATAGGCTCCCCGAGCAGGTTGCAAGCTGCCTAAGTAGGGGGCTGCTGGTCTGAGACGTCCTGGAGATTATGCACCAAAGAATAAGAACAATTCAGCATGGTCAGGGAATTCAAGTGGAAGGGTTGAAAGTCATATGTTTAAGCATATGCAACAACAACAACAACCTAAGCCTTCAAATCCTAAATTAATGGTCGGCTGTTTAAGCATATGCAAGGCTAGTGTTAATTTATAGCTAACATAACAGCAGCAAAAGAAAAAGGAAGAGGTGTTAGCATAAAGTATGACTGAGATAAACATTTTAACTTTTGTTTGGGCATAATATGATGACCATATTTGAGGCAGATAACACCATATTCAGTTAAGTTGCAAGCTAAGATACAACAAAAATGGGGCTAACTTCTGCCGCAATTAAACATGACAAAAGCTGTGGGAAGGAACAAAGTGGATAACAACAACAACAGCCTGAGCCTTAATCCCAAAATTTGGGGTCGGCCGTTTGAGAGACAAATAAAAGATAACAACAACAACTAGAGCCTTAATTCCAAAAATTTGGGGTCAGCCGTTTAAGAGGTGAATATAAGATGATTAAAAAAAAACACCTAATCAAATACATATATAATATGAAATGTAATGATTTAATTTTTTCTAATTCTCCTACTCTATTCGTTCCTATGCGAAATCATATCTTTAGTTAACCCATTAGCTATTATATCTTTACAAATACATTACATCCAAGTTTTTAATGACCTACCTCGTCACTTTACTAGATTTTCTACATTTAAATTCTCAATTCTCCTAACTGATCCATCTTTGAGTCTACGTTGCACATGACCAAACCATCTCAAGCAAAACTATTGCATCTTATCCACAATTAAGCATACTCTTAATTTACTACGTATCTCTTCATTTCTAATCCTATTCTTTACCACATATCCATATTAGTATTCTCATCTCAACTACAGCCATTTTCTACTCTTGTTTTTATTTAATAACCCAACATTCGGTACCGTATAGTAATGTAAATTTTACTGTCGTTCTATAAAACTTTTCTTTCGGAGAGAGTGGTATCATGCGATCGCAAAAAACCCCAGATGCGCTTCTCCATCTCATCCAACCCGCTTGAATCCTATGATTTACATCCTCATCTATATTGCCATCATTTTAGATAATGGGCCCGAAATATTTAAAACGTTCACTTTTTGTTACATCATATCTTCCTAACCTAATTGTTTCTTCATTGTTTTGACGGCTATCACTAAATATACATTTCATGAAGTCTGTTTTAGATCTACTCAATCTAAATTCTCTGGACTCTAATGTGTCCCTCCATAACTCCAATTTAATACTAATACTCTCTTTAATTTCATCTATCAACACTATATCATCCGTAAAGAGTATACATTATGATATTTCATCCTGGATGCTCTTTGTAACTTCATCTATCACTATTACAAATAAAATTGGACTTAATGCCGGTCTCTGGTGGAGTCCAATGTTTATTGAAAAACTATCATTTATCCCCTACAAATTCTTACATTGGTGACAACTCAATTATATATATCTTTAATAAAATTGATATATTTGATGGAAATCCCCTTTTTCATCAACGTCCACCATAATATAACTATTGACACCCTATCATACGCTTTTTTTAAATCAATGAATACCATATGTAAATTTCTCTTCTATGTCCTAAATATCTCCATCAGATTTTTTAGTAAGTGGACTACTTCAGTAGTGGATTTTCCTGACATAAATTCAAATTGATTCTGAGACACACTTATCTTCAATTTCAGTCTATACTCAATCACTCTTTTTCACAATTTCATAGTATGACTCATAAGTTTAATTCCCCTATAATTAGGGCAGTCTTGTATATCCATTTTATTCTTATATAATGATACAAGTGTATTCTCCCTCCATGCTCTGGGCATCTTCTTGGTTTGCCAAATTTTATTAAAAAGGTCTATTAACATTGCTATCCCTACTTCCCCCAAGCATTTATACACCTTAATGGATATACCATCGGATCCTAAGATTTTATTACTCTTTATTCTCTTTAAGACTTCCTCTACTTCATGAGAACAAATTTTATGTTTGAAATCCCAATTGATCTCTTCAGGTATCATGATATTGCAAATGTTTCTTATACCATCCACATTGTACAAATTATCAAAATAATTCCTCCAACATTTTCTTATATTCTCATCCCTCATAAATATACTATTAGTCTCGCTCTTGATACACCTAATACTATTTAAATCTTTCCTCTTTCTCTCCCTTAATTTGATAATTCTGTAAATCTCTTTATCTCCATCATTGGTTTCTAACTTCTTATACAATTCATTATACACCTTATTTTTTTATTCTTGGATAATTTTTCACTTTTTTCTTCGCATTTTTATATAATTCAAATATCTCATTATCTTTTATATTTTTAAGATTTCTATAATACTCCCGTTTTGTTCGTATAACAGTTTGAACTTCCTCATTTCACCACTATGACTCCTTACCTAATTGCGCTCGGCCTTTAGATACACCGAGTACCTCCCTACCTATATTTTTAATGTTATTAGACATTTTTACCCACATAGTTTCTGAATCATCATTAGCCGACCAAATTGATCGTTGCATTAATTTTTCTCTAATGATTGTTACTCTTTTTTCTTTCAATTTCCACCACTTAATTCTTGACTCTACCGACGGATGATATTCCTTTCGTCTTTTAAGCATATGTATATCTACAACTAAAAGTCTATATTGAGTTGTTGAACTCTCCCCCGGTGTAACATTGCAATCCTTACAAGTCATTTTGTCGCTCCTCCTAGTGAGAAATAAATCTATTTGGCTAGCATTCAACCCACTTTTAATGTAACTATGTGCGATTCTCTTTTATTGAAAAAAATGTTTACAAATATCATATCAAATGTTGTAGCAAACTTTAAAATGGTTTCACCCGCCTTATTCCTATATAAAAACGCACACATACTATCCAAATATATTTATAATACGAAAAGTGATGATTAAACTTGCTTTAATTCTCTTACGCCACTTGTTTCTCTCTGAAATCATCTCTTATATTAACCTCTTAATTGTCATATTTTTACGAATACATTGCGAATACAAACTCTAGCACAAACACAAATGTTGGGATCCTCTCTCTCTCTCTCTACGCATATTTCAGGGAGAAATCATGAGGCTCGCCAGGTAGTAGATTTCAGGAAATTTTGGTGAGGATTAGTTGGGGAATTTGATTTGCAAGAAAGTGGACCTTCGACTAAATTCAGAATTAACACGTTACTGCCACCCCTTATGTTGTTTAGAACACATCTTTTACGAAATGCCTAGCGTAGATTAATAGTCTTGAATCATCATGATTTCTATGAGACTGCAAATCAACCAACGTTTAGCTCCAAAATTTTGAATTTTGTATGGACGTAATGCTCTCGGGACACTGAGTATACATGCTCAACTAGAGTCAATATGATACCCAGGAGTTTAATTAACGTTGAAAATAAAGAAGTAACGAAACCCATAAAAGCTAATGCTTTAAAATTCAAAAGGATACCCATATGAACATAATTTGAAGGGATGAATAAAATTTCCCAAAATAAGAGCAAGTAAAGATGCGTAAACACACTACTAGTGAAGATTTTTATACAATGATCACCAACTCAATTAAGCAATATAGGCGCACCAGTATAAAAGTGCGCACGTGTTTGTGTGTATATATATATTTTTTGTATGTACAAGTGAAATAGAGGGAATACCGGCGTAAGGAAGCGATGGACGAGGCCGGCCCAGTGAAGCCAAATTACAATTAGCGCGCCTCCCATCAATAATTGGAGTTGGATCAGCACAAGCTCTCTTAGCTGCTTCTGCTTCTCGGAAAGTCACCTAAACCCTCAAAAGAACCAAAACCATATCAGAAACCCCGAAAAACTGGTTGCGATGGGAAGGTCCATATTTTTCATTTTCGCGCATTTGAGAATTAGAAGCCAAAAAAACAGGGGGGAGGGGATTAAACTTTAAACTCACAAAACCGTAACCCTTGGATCGGCCAGTATTCTTGTCAGTGATTACGACAGCTTCCAAAATATCGCCAAATTGCTCGAAGTACCTGCGCATGGTGTCGCTCTGGGTCTCCCAAGCCAAACCCCCGACGAATACTTTGGTGAACGTGGTGTCTCCGAAAGGAGAGTTCAAGAATTGATACCCGGAACTCGAACTGGATCCGGAACCAGGACCCGGAATCGACTGATACGCCATCAATCAATCAATTAATCAATCAATCAATCGAAAAGACCGTACAGGAAAGTGAAACCTAAAGCTAATGACTGTGATGACTGATCAGAAGGAAGGGATGGGGAAGTGATTGAGATCGGTATCAAAATCAAGTGATACTAAAGTCGAGAGAAATAACGCAAAGTACCATCTTGGAATCAAAGCAATACGAGAAAACCCTAGAAAACCGCAAAGACGGGAACAATAAGAATCATGAAAGCAGATCGTGGGATTAAGTTCAATTGAAGAAGAAGAAACTAAGTAAGTAGGTGATGGAAAGAACAATCTTGAGAATCATAATGATAGAAGAGAGAGAAGAAAGAAGAAAGTGAAAAGAGAGTTGGGAGGAGGGATGGAGTATGAGTTGGAATGGAGGGAGGTGGGGTTTGTTAACTTAATTAGATTAGCTTTTGGGAAGAGAAGGAAAAGGAGGTTCAGTCGGGAGGAGTTGAATAGGAGAATCTTTTGAGAGGATACTTAACCAAGAAAAGGAAGGAGAAAGGAAAAAGGGAGGGATTTGATTTTGATTTTCAAGAGAGGCCCATGATATTACACAGCGGGAAGGGAGGGGGAGAGAGAGAGATGACTAAGGAAGCCAAAAGAACAGAAACTTGGAGAGAGAGAGTCGAGTTGGAGGAAGGATGATTCTCCTCAATTACAGCTAGACCCGGGGGCTGTTGTGGGTCCCGCCCCCTTCTTCCGTTTCCTTAAACCCTAATCTGATTACCCACATATCCCCAACCCAAATTCCCACCCTATTCCGTTATATTTTGTGTACCCACGGACAAACCATAATGGCCGTGCGGGTGCGGGTGCGGGTGAGGGTGCGGGTGCGGGGTTGACACTAAAAGTTTTTGGTAGGTGAAAAAGAGAATAAAAAGTTACTATCATTAAAAAATTTAAAACACAAAGTTTAATAATATTGTTTATTGGTGAATTTTTGGTAAATATAGTCCTGAGTTTAGGGGGGTGTTTAGAGGATTTAATTGGTTTGATATATGTATTAATGCTTTTGCTTAGTGTGCATTTGAAGATTACCAACGGCTCACACAACACATGTAACCATACCCTCATTTTTTTTTTTTTGGTAATTATCAAGAATTTTAAGTTAGAAGTAGAAAAGAATAAAATGTAGATATAAAATATATCATCCATGTATGTTTTTATTTCTATATTGACGGAAAAATCTTTTACAAATTTTAGTTTATTAAAATAATACTTTATTACTCTCGATCATAAATTTAAGGATAAAAATAGTCTTTTTATAAAAATATAAAGAAAAAATTACGTGTATATATATATTCATTTCAAAATTAACATTAATAGTTAAGATTAAAATTTTAATTATTATTATTGTATAATTATTTTTTTTCATTAAGAAGGACCTAAAGAAATTTGAAAAGAACCCTTTGAATGATGCACATAAATCCTTGTTTTATTTCAAAGAGGAGTTTATGAGGCTTGTGACTGTGACTGTGACAGTGACTCCCGTTGGGATTTTGGAAATCTTAATATGGAAGGATGGAAGATGCAGTTGGATTGTGGTCCGAGTGGCGACACGAAACACGACTCGGAGGGACCATCCACTATGGCCTATGTAGCATGAGATGAGATCGTCCGCCAAACAGCTTTTTGTTTTAATTAATAACGAAAAGCGTCACTCTCACCTCACCCCCCAAACACCATGCCCCGTATGCAGTTTCTGATTATGCTGTCCAAATCTCCTAGTTCCAAACTCATTGGTTGGGGTTTCGCTCCCCGTCTCTCAACTCCCCGGGGGGGCAGCTCTTGTATCCCCTTCATAATTTCTTCATTTAATGCCTGTTTTAAATAGGAACCGCTCGTTTTATTATTATTATTATTATTATTATTATTATTATTATTTGGGGCCCACGCCACCTTGTCTTGGTGGATGTGTATTTTCATGCGTGCGCGCACACAAATTTAATTTGAGACCAAGGAAAAAGCAAAGCATAGATTTTAGGTTGGGAAATCCAAACCAGCGGTTTGGATGGGTAGGGAGGTTCGGTATTATCATTTGTGGTTCTGACTTCTGGTGTCTGGGCACAGAGGGAGGAAGAGTTGCTATGGGGGAAGCTCCCTACAAACCAAACGCAACAAACAGTCCTCCCCATCCCACTTATGATCATTTTTATTAATTTAATCTTGTATTCTCAGAATTCCTCTCTCTTGGAGGCTTTGGAGACCAGAATTTCCAACCCAACTGCTCATACTATTCCAACTTTAAATCCCTAAAGGGAAGACGAAGAAGAAATTAAAAAAAAAAAAAACCAAGGACAATAAAAACTAAACAAGCACAATGGAATTTAGTGCAAATATAGAAGAGTGATAAATTTCTATGTGTCCAGAGTGTTAGACGTCGAGGGTTTTGAGATCGCTTATACCTGTGAAAATCGTGCGCCGTTGAATAACTTCCACCCTACCTTCCTTATCGAGTTGATCCGAGAATTTCGGGGGTTAATATTCTAAATTGATCACGATCCTCGTTTATCGAAAAAACTTTCATCTTCGAGATGGATGCATTCTTTATCTGGAAGATCCAAGATTTGCCGTTGTGAAATTGGAGACTGAAGTTAAGGAAATTCTAACATTCCTTTAAAATCGCTTGGAGTGTTGCATACTAATCGATCGCTTAACCGATAAAGGGCCTTCAAGACTTGTCCGGTTAGAGAGTTGACATTTGCTTAATTAATCGATGTGACTGTCTCTACTCGAAGAGTCATGATCAATTAACGGAGCGACTGAGGGTCTATTGTTCGGTAGACCCGGACGACTAAGACCTTTTAGTAGATTGATTGGAGCGACTATGACCCTTCGGTAGGTTGTGATGGGCGTTAAATACTGATTGACAGGTGCCTTTCCTTTAGAGAACTGACTCTTTTGATTTGGGTCTTGGGCCACGTCCCATCAAACTGAATCTAAGACAATGTTCTCTAAGGAGCTAACTCTTATGAGGAAAGCTATATATCTAGATTTCAGACTAGTTTGTTGCGAGATCTTTAGCCTTCATTTGCTTAATTTCTGCTTTCTCAAGCTGACAAATTCAAGCTATCTATAAATAAGGCACAAAATGTTTTCTTGCTGGTTTCTAATTACACCTCCTAGTCAGGTGAGAGTTCCTAACCTCCTGCATATACGGGCTGAAAGACTTTGTCCATGCCTTATATTCATCACCCGGTCACTTTCTACCCTGATAAGCATACAGTGTATAAATCTAGCATGGCCTGAATACTGCCGCATGAGTGGGCAGAAGAGGCATTTTGTTTGAGTCAATCCCTTGTCAATAAATACCGGTGAGATATTCCCCCCCCCCCCCGGGGGGCGATTCAGAGTTAGATGCTTGCCTTTTAGGATAGTTGTAATTAGGATAAAGGCTCTTCAACTTCTCCACCATATCCTGAGCTTTGACCATGCGAGAGCTCCATATGTATCTTCCCTGAGCTTCTGGTTTATCATATGCCACTAGCAGAGCTTCAGCTGAATCACGTACATCCACTATCATTAGAAGCTTGTCTTCCTTAGATATGTCGCCATCTGGTTGGTTGGGTGAAAGTATCTTAATGGTGGTAAAAAGAACTTGATTTGTTGAAGCCAGATTTCATGGAAAAGAGACCCAACTTATACATGACCTTCAACCATTGCAAGCTTTCAGTTTCAAATGTAGCAACCATAATTCAAATATGGGTTTCTAATTGGAGCTAAAACTCCGGAAATGATAAATGCTAAAATAGGAATAAAACTTGATATTATTAGAAATATCCAGAACATATCATATTCGTAAAACAGAAACATTGACGCACTCTTGTGAATGTGAAAAAAATGCCAAATTAGTCAATTGAAATTAAAATTCACAAGAAATCTATAACTATTTAGTTAAAACAACGATCGAAAGAATTGACGATATTACCAACAACTATAAGTATACAAAAGAAAAGGAACCCCTTTTTTGAATTCCTACGATACAATTGGAGCTTTTTGTCATAAAAGAATCAATTTAGTTAGTCCTTTGTGTGGCAACTAGATCAACACATTATTGCTTCATGAGAAGCTCCCATCATAGCTAAATTCAATATATATTTTTTTTGTTGGAACGAATTACCAAATGAAGCGACAGCATATAATAAGACCTGACAGACATGTATAGACTTATTAAAAAGCTTTAGTGATGGCATATATGTGGTTAAATAAACGAGGACACCTGTAAGATGGTTAAGAAGAACTGAGCTACTTGTGTTGATTGTGGATTGCATCATTGGCCGCCCAAGAACAAGGGATGGACAAACTGATACAACACCCAGCTTGCTTCCTTTTGCATGTTCAAAAGACTTGCTTTCTGCTTCTGTTTTGGAAAGGCAGTACCAGTTCTACACAAAGAAATACACCTCTGTTCGTTATGTTTCATTTCAGTGAATAATACATAAATCTATTACAGTGTAGGATTAATAATACAAATAGCTACCTACATTGATTGCTCTGCAAAAATCCTTGTCAGACCAGCAGTTCTCATCCTTCACTCAACCCTTGGGCCAGCTAGGGCTCGAAGTAACTGCACCTGTAATGGATACATAAATAAATCGCTTGATTCTTGCTTCAGAACATGCCTTCAGTACATTGAGAGTGCCATTCACCGCAGGCTGAATCAATTCAACCTGCATCAAAAACACTTCGCATACATGACATGAGAGAGAGAGATGTCATTATATTCAATCTACATTGTAAAAGAGTTCCATCAAAAAGTTCAAAGCTTGATGCGTGTTTGATTCCACAAATATTGCTTGCCTCAGGATTTTGTACCGCGCTGGTAGGAGGAACAGGACTGGCAACATGAAAAACCCCATGGCATCCTTTTATTGCGGCAAAAAGAGAGTCATAGTCCAGCAAGTCTGCATTGAGCTTCAGATTTTCGGATCAGGGGTGTGCAATATTTGGTGATAACCGAATATCCGACCGATTTGAATTAAATTTGAATTCGATTTTTGAATTCGAATCGGTTTTCAGTTAAAATCGAATTTCAAATTTGGTTTTCGGTTCGAGTTTCGAATTGAAAATTTTAATACGAATTCGAACTGAAAACCAAATTAGAGTTTTTAATTATTTCATTTTTTATTTATTTTGATTATTTATTATTTATTTTTTTTTCTTTTTATGCAAACTTTGATTGGTAATTTTTCTTTTTTAAGCAAGCAATAAAATAGTAGTTAAAAAAATCATTGTTTTATCGATTCGAAATTGGTTAAATTGGATTTATATGAAATTTAGATCTCAAAAATCAAAATCGAATTATTGGGTTTATTCGATTCAATTCGAATTCAAACCGAAAATTAAATTTTGAATTCCGAACCGATGAACACCCCTATTTCTTATGACTACTTAGGTTTCTTTATGTGAGCATACTTTTCATCGTCTGTATGAATATTTGCACTTTAACCATATAAAATTTAGTTCAATTTTTCTACTAATTCTATTAAGAGGCAGTCAATCTGACAAGCAAAAACCAGGAAAAGATTAGTTTCTGCCATCTTTTTTTTGGTCTTGCCAAGTCCTAGAAATTATGTTGAAACATCTCTCATATGAACCGGTTATTTAACTCTAGAAAATTTAATGACCTTAATTGGAGGATTGATTTTTAAATGTAATTATAGAGACAAAAGTAAGATGAACCCGTTGATCGTCAAAATGGCTCGACTAGAGTGACAGAGAAAATCAAGATAGATGCACAGAATAGCAGTGCAAGAAGATGAGGCAAAGGTTTATGTAATAGTCCATACCGGGCTCTCCAACTGTTCCATGGACAATGTAATTTTGTGAGAGCAGAAGTCTCACTTGCCACGATGCCACATACCCCGCCGCACCTTTCACGCATACCCTTCATTTCTCCGCCATTGCAACTCTCTGTCTCTCTCTCTCTCTCTGCTCAAAAGAGAATCGTATTTATCCTAAAGAAGTTCAGGATTTACTCCGCCAAAAATAAAGGAGATCACCATTTATTTAGTAATAACATCTTTTGCACAGGCGGAGAGAACCTATCGTGTACATAATAATAACATCTTTTGTCCCTTCAGGACATCCGATAATAATATCTTTTAATAAATTAATGGAATACTAATAAATCTGTATGGGAAAAAAAAATCACATTCTTGAAACTTCGGCCGAAAATCTTTTAACGAAGAGATATATAAAATAAATTTATTGCTCATCCCAACCACGTTAGCAAGCCATAAATCCTAATTTAGACCAACATGTTCAACTAACGGTCAAATCACTAAATCTCACCTAAAAAACTTGAGCTCGAATCTCGAATGAAACAAACCAAACAAAACTCTACTCCCAAAATAACTTTCGTAGCTCAACTCGCAATGGGGTGAAAAAAGCTCCCAAAAACGGCGCGCGAAAGATAAAAAAAAAAAAAACACACAACCTTGATTTAGATGGTTTGGCCATGATTGGCAATGCAAGGGGTAAGAATTTATCAGAGCTCTAAGCACTACTCCTATATGTGCGTTTGTCAGCTACTAGAAAGGCTATATCTGAATTTACCTCTTTCCCACAACCTAACCGTCCTTTTTCGACAAACAGCTCAGATACCCATCATCCGAATGCTCTTGTTGTAGGACAAGATGTCATATATAAATATATATATATAAAAATATATTTAAGTCACAAGGTCGTTTTATTTTATTACAGCATCTTACCAACGTCCTTCCACAACGTTTTCCCTGATGCCCAAGTCTAGTTTCACACATTTATTTCAAAATGTCGCAAGTATAGTTCACTGTCTGATTTTTTTTTTTTTTTAAAAGAAAAAGACATCTTCAATTCAACCATAAAGTGATCTGATAAAGACCGGGCGACTTTTAATTCAAGAGGCCAGCCTCTTTGATGCTCTCGACTGAATCGACCAAAGTTTCCTCCAAAGGTCTGTAACTCCACCCTAGCCTCTGCAATTTCTCAGAACTCAGGTGCTCTTCATCTCTTACCTCAGTGAAGCTGCCATTACAGGCAAACAAATTAGCTAAAACAGCAAAAGGCACCATCTCGTAAAAACAAAAAAACCTGGTCTATCTGCAAAGCAACCAACAGGGAAGGCAAACAGAAACACCTTCTACAAGAACGAAGAATTCATGAAAATAAGAAAGAAAAAGGGAGACCTACTTCCACACCCAAGAGACATCTAAAATGCAGAAATTTTGCTAGAATTTTACCATTCATTTGCTAAATTTCTGCATTTTTAAGCTAATGACCACTATTACGCCATAAGCAAAGGACAATGACAACATTTTCTGTTTTCTGATTACTCTCTGTCATCCAAAATATAGGCCTAACCACCCTCCACCAGTTATCAAGCAACAGATGATGTATATTTAAATGAAGGTCTCAGGTTTTTACTTGAGCAGTTATTTTGCAGATGTCATAAACATACTGCATAAATTGACCATGACTTTGCAGTGTGATTGGCTAGATGTAACATGTTTGAGGCAGTCCCCTGGTTGAATAGATCGCACCAAGACATTTTCCATGGGTTTTTGAAAAAAAAAAAAAACGCAGAGGGAATCACTTGCCTCTTAGGATAGTTGTAATCGGGATAAATGCTCTTTAACTTTTCCACCAATTCCTGAGCTTTGACCATGTGAGCAGTACATATGTATCTTCCCTCAGCTTCAGGTTTATTATAAACCAGTAAAAGTGCTTCAGCTACATCACGTACATCAACTGTCATCCTAAGTTTGTTTTCCAATGATGTGTAGCCTTCTGCATTTCCAAGAGCAAAGCAAAATATGAAAGGTACATTAGAGACTTGAAGTCACCAGACCTTCGTTACTGAATCAGTTATAGGATGCTGAAATAGTAAAGCAAAGACATAATAAAGCATATAATGAACAGAGCAAAACCATAGCTATTATGTGTAGAACTTTGATAAATGCTTGTATCACTGCTTGATTAAATTCCTTTCTGCTGACATGAATAGCTATGTATCACACATAAATGGACACATAAAGGCCATAGAAACTTCGTAGAAGCTTCAATTAGCAATAACATATCTGTGATAAAAGAGAATACCTTTCAAGAGCTTGATAAGAACCAAGCTACTTGAGTTGATCGTGGACTGCAGCATTGGCCCAAAGACAAGAGTTGGACAAACTGATACAACATCCAGCCCACTTCCTTTCGCATATTCAAAAGCCTTGCTTTCTGCTTCTGTTTTAGAAAGGCAGTACCAGTTCTACATAAATATAGAAAAAATATAATCTCATTAAGAATGTTCTTGCATGGCTTAAGTAAAAATTATATGCACAGTTATGATTGATTGATCCTGCATAACCATGCTAACAAGCACCGTCACATAAGAATGTGGACATGGCAAAGGTATTAAAAGCATGATTTAACTATATTAAATGGATTCCGCTGCCGGATGACTTGATTAGGATGGCTCAAGTCAAAAATTATATGCATGGTTATGATTGATCAATCCTACATAACTATGATAACATGCACCATGACATGAGAATGCAGATGAAGCAAAGGTATTAACGTGCACCATAAATATGCTAAGCATGATTTAGCTATATTATATAGATTACACAGCAGTATGTCCATACAAATAACTAATTAGGGTTTGTTTACATTGGTTGCTCTGCAATAGTCCTTGTCAGACCAGCAACTCTCATCCTTTACTTGGCCCTTGGGCCAGCTGGGGTTCAAAGAGACTGCGGCTCCAGAGGATACATAAATAACTCGTTTTATTCCTGCTTCAGAACATGCCTTTAGTACATTGAGGGTACCATTCGCTGCAGGCTGAATCAGCTCCACCTGCACAAAAACATTTTGCAAGCATGAGAGGCGATATGTAATTATATTCAATCTACATAATATAGAAGTTCCATATAATGTTCTCTTTGCTTCCATAAATTGTATTATGTCTCCTGTGCACTATTCTTGCCTCAGGATTTGGTACACTAGTGGAGGGAACAGGGCTTGCAACATGGAAAACTCCATCGCATCCTTTAATGGAAGCAAAAAGAGAGTCATAGTCCAACAACTCGGCCTTGAAGAGCTTCAGATTTTCAGGTGCTTTATCAAGTTTCTTTAAGTGTGCATTCTTTTCATCGCCTGCAAGCATTGCACAAGTTGTATTGATCCAACAAGATTAGTTCAGGTGCAACTATTTTTGCCAAATCCAATCAAACTGGTTCAGGAGATTAAAGTATGTTATAGCCATCCTTTTGTCATTGATACCTATCACTTTTATTATTGAATTGAATACCATGATGCAGTCTAGTCTCTAGTCAAACTACCAAAAGCTATCTAGCTCCATGGTAAAGCAAAGAGAAAGACGTTAGAAAGGTAGCTAAGAATTGAAAGGCATTGAGTTTGATGGGTCAGCCTCATATACTATAGTGGCAGATGTAGTAAACAAGGCCTTTGTATCACGATTGAATACAAATAAATTAGTTTGCAGAAAGCACACCAAAAGAAGGGATTTACATGCAGATTATTCACAATTTAACCATTTCCACTTTAACCAGATATGAACCTCTATTATCACCTTGCAACTCCAAAGACCGGAACAATTTTCTCGGGGCTATGGTAAATCCGTTTTGCTTAATCACCTTTTGAGTTTCATTTCAAGTATGAAGATACATGAACCAACAACTCTAACTCAACGGGACCAACAACCGAGATAAAATAACATAAACAAAGAAAAAAACAGAAAGGGGCCCTTTTTATACAAAATGTCTTTCTTGTTTCTAAATGGTTCCCTCAGCAACATAATAAAGAGCAAACACGGATACGAGGAGAAACATGAAGATTGAACAAACCCCAGATAAATTTTAAGGATCCAATGCCCAAGGCCTGGATAATTGTTCCACTGGAATTGAACTAAGGGAAACTTTCATTATCTAAGCCTCGAAATAGGGCAAGCAAAAACTCAGAAACTGATGCTACAGAAACAATTCAATAGCATCCGACATTTTTACCATCGTCTGCAACAACTCCAGTAAAGTTAATGGGCCTCAATGAGTTGTGAATTCATTAAAAAAGGATGAAGGGGGCAGTTCAAATTCATCCGAATGACAAAAAATTAATTAGGTTAAACAAGGAGGAAATAAGAGTAAAAAAGGAGTAACCGGGAAGGAGATGAAGATGGGCACAAATAAAAGAACGAGAACAGTAGACAGAGGCAGAGGTTGACCAAATAGTTCATACTAACCGGGCCCTCTAACAGTTCCATGGACGACGTAATTTTGGGAAAGTAGAAGCTTCACTGCCCACGATGCCACAAACCCTCCAGCTCCCGTCACGCATATCCTGCCTGCCTCCGCCATTAACACACACACTCTCTCTCTCTCGTACCAAGATGCCTCCCGGGGGTAGCGGGGTTTTGTGTGTTTTGGTTTTTCCCTTCGCTAACTAGATGCTTCTTGTGGTTTGTGAGGGTTCCGCAATACCCTTTCGCGAAAGGATATCTCCTGTGACTGACTAATTGAGACATGAGACCCACTACAAGAATAAGAATAGTTTCGTTGAAATAAAATATCAAAACTCAAATGAAGTCGGCCAGGCCATGGCATACCATACTAGTAACATTCAACCATGATTAATTATTGCACAAATCCAATCTCACACCTTCTACCTTTCCTTGTTTGTTTTACCCATATCATATTTTACTTTCTCAGAATCAATATTAAAAATTTATAAATAATATCACAAACTATTAATTTTTATAATAATAAATATCATACATGCCATAAATTTGATTTTATATGAATCACACAAATCCAACAATTTTCTGAAACAATATTCTCAACTTGTTAAGTTATTGTGTGAAAATAATAAATAATGGGATTCAGATTAAGTATATGTAGTGGGATCAAATAACTAATATGTTTTTTTTTTTTAAAAAAAATCATATAAAATAATATAGAAACAATTGTCTCAATCTGCTAAATTATCATATAAAAACAGTAAATAATAGTATTAAGATTAATTAATTTTAAGTATAAAGATTAAATAAGTCAAATAATAAATAAATTGAATTATAATTATCTAAATATATTTTAACCTAAAAAAAAAATGATGAAATTGTTTGAAATAAAATTCCAAAACGGAGACGGGGGACGAGCCAGAGTGGGGCTCGTGCCAAATTGGGATACGTGTGGGAGCGCAATCCCCGCCCTCTCTCCCGTTCTATAAAAATTGTTATTTCCTCAACTCTCGCTCCTTCCTTCCCTTCAAACTAAGCCAACCGTACCCCAATACATCACACCCTTTTACTTACTCTCTTCTCCGCCGGATTTTACATGGACGTCCGTCGGAGACCCTCCAAACCTCCCCGTTCGGCGTCCTCCAACGGCGTTTCCCACCCCCGCCACAAACACTTATCCTTGCCGCCCGTTGACCGGTCTCCGCCGGATCCGATCCCCAAAGCTTCCGATGCTCTCCCTCTCCCGCTTTACTTAACCAACGGCATTTTCTTCACCCTCTTCTTTTCCGTCGCCTACTTCCTCCTCCACCGATGGCGTGACAAGATCCGCAATTCGACGCCTCTCCACGTGGTCACCCTCTCTGAAATCGCCGCAATCGTCTCTCTCATCGCTTCCTTCATCTACCTCCTTGGCTTCTTCGGCATTGATTTCGTTCAGTCCTTTATTTCTCGAGCCTCTCACGACGCCTGGGACGTCGACGACGATCCCTTCATCTTCGAAGAAGATCGCCGCGTTGGACCTTGTCCCTCCGTCAAGGTCGTAGAACCGCCCATGACGACGATTGTTACTCCATCGTCGGTAGAGGATGAGGAAATTATCCGGTCCGTGGTCACGGGTACGGTTCCATCGTACTCGCTGGAATCGAAGCTCGGGGATTGTAAGCGAGCGGCGAAGATTCGGAGAGACGCATTGGAGAGAATAACGGGGAAGTCGTTGCTAGGGTTGCCGCTTGAAGGGTTCGATTACGAGTCCATTTTAGGACAGTGTTGTGAAATGCCGGTGGGTTATGTTCAGATTCCGGTGGGAATTGCGGGGCCGTTGTTGCTGGACGGGTTAGAGTACTCGGTGCCGATGGCGACCACGGAGGGGTGTTTGGTTGCGAGTACCAACAGAGGCTGTAAAGCAATCTATGCCTCTGGTGGGGCGACGAGTGTGTTGTTGAGAGACGGCATGACCAGAGCTCCGGTCGTTAGATTCGCGTCGGCCAAAAGGGCTTCTGAATTGAAGTTCTTCTTGGAAGACCCCCTCAATTTCGATACCCTCGCCATCGTCTTCAACAGGTTTAGGTTTATTTTCAGTTGAGATTCCAAATTCCAAATTTTGTTCCCCCCTCCCCCGGCGGGCGTAAAAGATGCCCTCGACCTGATTTGTCGTTTACAAGCATACGATATAATTTCTGTGCTTTGAATTTGACTTGCTTTTTTTTTTTTTTGGGAATTTCTGTGATGCTGATTAAGTCTGTACTTTAGTTTTGATTTTCCCCTGTTTTCCTTAATTTGTTACCGCTCATAAGCATTAATTTCTGTGTTGTTTCTTGGTTGTTGGCTTTCAAGGGTTTCTTAATTTTGCTTATACATGGTCTATGGTTGCAGATCAAGTCGATTTGCTAGGCTGCAGGGGATCCAATGCTCAATAGCTGGGAAGAATTTGTACATTAGATTCAGTTGCAGCACAGGAGATGCCATGGGAATGAACATGGTTTCCAAAGGAGTTCAGAACGTCTTGGATTTCCTTCAGACTGATTTCCCTGACATGGATGTCATTGGTATCTCTGGTGAGTTTGCTTGACCCATTAGGTCATCTTGATTCATATCATCCCACCAAGGCATCTTGTTGAGAGAGAAGATGTGTTTAAGAAAACTCTGGCTCCTATTTCTTTCTCCATTGACAAAACTATGTGTTCTCAATCTGTAGGAAATTTTTGCTCAGACAAGAAGCCTGCAGCTGTAAATTGGATTGAAGGGCGAGGAAAGTCAGTTGTCTGCGAAGCAATTATTAAAGAAGAAGTGGTCAAGAAGGTTTTAAAAACTGATGTGGCCGCTTTGGTGGAGCTCAACATGCTGAAAAATTTGGTTGGCTCTGCTGTTGCTGGGGCTCTTGGCGGTTTCAATGCCCATGCCAGTAATATCGTCTCGGCTATCTTTATTGCCACAGGCCAGGATCCAGCACAAAATGTGGAGAGTTCACATTGCATCACTATGATGGAACCCATTAATGATGGAAAGGATCTTCACATCTCTGTTTCTATGCCATCGATTGAGGTAATTTTGAGTTTATTGTGATGATTTTCTGTACATAATCTTGAAATGTTAGACATATAAATAGGAGTTCTGAGGAACTGTGTTCATATTTCTTAGATATCCCAATTGAAGATAGTTAGTGAAACCTTCCACGCTGGATTCTATCTAACATTATGAAGGCATGTTAGCCATTCATTTTGGCACGTAAGAAGCCATTTACCTCCAATTGCTTAAGGACTCTGAAGAGCTAAATTGGTCTTCTTGTGCACCCTTGTAATTTGGCATGATTTTTTAACAATCTGATGACCATCAGAATCCACTCCCTCATCTCTTTGGAATTCAGGACGAAGAAGTGAAGGACTGCTCGTTGTCTAATTAAATACTTGGTTATTACTGGCAATATGACATCTCATTTTTTTGCCCCCATCCTTCTTCCAGGTGGGAACAGTTGGAGGGGGGACTCAACTAGCTTCACAGTCTGCATGTCTAAACTTACTAGGTGTGAAAGGTGCAAGCAAGGAGTCACCGGGAGCAAATTCAAGGCTCTTGGCAAGCATTGTTGCTGGTTCAGTTTTAGCAGGGGAGCTCTCCTTGATGTCTGCTATTTCAGCTGGCCAGCTTGTCAAGAGCCACATGAAATACAACAGATCAAGCAAAGATGTCTCCAAAATGGCATCTTAAATGGGGAAGAGGGTGGCCCCATGAAAGAGGTATTGGGAATTAATGAGAAGAAGAGGTCGAGGCAATGAAATAGGAGGGGGAAAAAAAAGATTGCAAGGTTGGAATATAAGCATCAATGCTGACTGTACCCATGTAAGGTTGCTTCCTATCATCATTGTAGGGTCTGGTGTTTTGTGAAGTGAGGATAGTGTGGGCTGCCATGGTTAGGTGGATTAAACTCACTCTCTTTCTTCCTTTCTCTCTGCGGCCCTTTAGAGCATTGGAAATATCCTCTTAGTTGATGGGGCGGCCATTCCCCGACATATGGTCCATATTGTGTTTTAATTCAGTGGCTGGCTGTTTAGTTGTTTCTGATAGTGTGTGTTTATGCTTAAGGATTTGTCATGAGGGGGTTTGATTAGTTTTCTTCTCATCACTTTGTACACAAGGGGTCTTCCATAAATTCAAATCCAGAGTACGTACCTAGCTGTCTTTGTCTGGAAAACCTGTATTTTGTAAATTAGTTGCGCGTTATCTTGATTCTTCCACTTCCATTAAATATCAAATTCTGCATGAGTGCATCACATGATTTTGAAAGGGAATATCTTATGTTCGCCAGACTGGTCTCTGTCACGATGAGGATACCAATGCATTATCCTCTTGCTGGGGCAGGTGATTGAAGCGGTTATACTCGGAGCCGGTTGCGGAGGTGTTGGTTGGAAGATGTTATTCATAGTGCTGATTTTGAGCTCCGGTGAAGCAGCGTCTCTAACCTCACCTGTAAATAGGTGCAGCAATAGCGGCTTGTGAGGGGCACATGCATGTCATTCTCCGCCTTAACAAAATAATGCGCAATTTGGGTAGGGGTGTTCATCGATTCGATTTTCGAATTCTTCAATTAATTTGATTCGATTAATTCGGTTTAATATTTTTTAATCTCAAATTGGAAACCGAATCGAATTCGTTTAAATTTGAAATTCGGTTTTCGGTTTGAATTCAAATTGAGTCGAATAAATCAAATAATTCGATTTTGATTTTTGAGATCTAAATTTTTATATAAATCCAATTTAACTAATTTTGAATCGATAAAACAATGAATTTTTTAATTACTATTTTATTGTTTGCTTAAAAACAAAAAATTACATATCAAAATTTACATAAAAAAATTTACATAAAAAGAAAAAATAATAAATAATAAATAATCAAAATAATTAAAAAATAAAATAATTAAAAACTCCAATTCGGTTTTCGGTTCGAATTCATATTAAAAATCTCAATTCAAAACTCGAATCGAAAATCAAATTTAAAATTCGATTCCAATCGAAAATCGATTCGAATTCAAAAATCAAATTCAAATTTAATTCAAATTGTTCAGATATTCAATTATTATCAAATATTACACGTCTCTAAATTTGGGATGTGGTCACTTTTTTTATATTTTTCTATTTTTTTTCCTTGAGGATTAGTCCAGCTCCGAAGCCGGACCACCGCAGAATCTCACGATCCTCGCGGGCAGAAGGCTCTGGTATTGACTGTACGTGGGACAGCCAGTCAAAAAGAATTGCCCTGACCACTTGTAAAAACACTTAACACGTGAAACGAAAGAAAATGACGAGAAAGCAAGAGTTAGGACGTGAGCAACTGAGCATTTTACGGCGCACTTTACTTTTGGTTTTGTCTTCCCTCCCTCTCTCTCTCTATCTCTCTCTCTCTCTCTGTGAACTGTCACACACACCATAATAGATACATGCCCTTTAAGAGGATTCCCCTCCTGTCTGCCCCATGTGAGGTCAAGAACAAAAGAGCTGAGGAGCGTGAGCACCAGAGCAGAGTGGGAGCATCTCTCCCGGTATACTCTGTCCTTCCTGATCCCCACAACTGAAACTGCTGATCTATTATCGCCTATATTTCATTGTTCAACATAACAGTCTTTGGAACTTAAATCTATTTTAATTTTATAACCGATAGCTTTTGGGGTTTTTTTTTTTTTTATATAAATTATATATGATCTTGCAAGCAAAATTTAAACATTTTTTAAAAAATAAATTATTGCATTGATAATTTTTTTTTATTTTTTTTGTATACCGAATAGTTATATTTGTTTTGATCTCAATGGAACAGACATGGAGACTGTGGCTAACATTAAATTAATCACCAAAATAAGGATATAAGCAACATAATATTTGTACATCAGCTTAATTAATTATGTTATGTTATGAAGTTAAAAATTAAAAGCCGGTCAATTTTAATAGCATAATTACACCGTACGTTTTTAATCTTTAAAGAAACACATTGTCTTTAGCATAGCAATAATTTAATTTGTGCTATTTTTAACACAAAATAATTTTTAATATATATATTTGTGTATATATATATATATATATATATATATATATATGAATTTTATTATTTGAAATATGTAAAGCACAAGAAGGTTAACAACTTCTAACAAAAAAAAAAAAAGAGAAAAAGAAAAACAAGCAACAATTAACACTCGCTCTTTATATTGCTTCGCCCCCCTGCTATGCCCAGCATCATCAGGAAACATCAGCGACAGAATGAATGATCTCAGGTTTCGTTTATGTGTTGCCACCAGAGCCAGACCACTCAAGTCTCTGCCTCTCCCTCCCCACTTATTTGTACACTCTTCTGTGGTCTGATTTTTAATCCATGTGTTCAAATTGATAAATCGAATCTTAATGAATAGAATACAGCTGCAGCTACTTTCATTGAAGTCAAAACCAAGTGCAACTGTTGTTGTTGTGGGTGGGGTACCATATATTATTCAGGGAGGGGGTAGGTCAATGGTTACTTTGCTTCGTCTCCAGAAATCCGGATTGATTTGACATCTGGGTTTCGTAATACCAGAAAAAAACATGTGTCAAACTGTACGAATCGTTCATTTTGAAATGAAAAACGTATCAAATTATTATTATTATCGTCATCGATGAAGGCTGAGTACTACTCTGATATGTACTCTATCCATCAGGATAGGAGTCCAGAAATACAGCGTTTTCTCGGACTTAAAACCTGTATATCTCGTCGGAAAATGATCCAATCAGAAAAACTCTGATATTTAAATTAAAAAAAAAATTAAGATATAATAAACAGATTAAAAAAATGATGTCTCAATTATGTGTTACCGCTGTGCTTAACAATGAATTAGGTTATTATAAACTTACCTGAATGGTACCCAATATTGTCCATATATACCCGCAACACTTAGAAAAGTGCCGTAAAGTATAGGATATCTTGAAACTCTATTTTTTTATAAAAAAATTGTTAAAAATCTATAAAATTGTAAGAATTATAGTCAATGACCTTTTAGAGATACGTCCATCTTGATGGTTAAGGAAAGTCCCGTACTCATGAGAGATTCCTATCTCATCTAGTGTGCTCGTTAAGACATGGTTTTTATTCTGAAGGGTTGTTCCGGAAATGAAAAGATTCGCATCCACGTAAAAAAAGTTTGAATTTGTTTAAAAATTTATTTTCTTTGGGAATTATCTCAAGTTATACTTATAAAATTGATCGAGTAGATTATGATTGCAAGGCATATCACCGAAAAGTGGAGTGACTGAGAAGTTTGAGTACCGAAAACTAAGATAACTGAGGAGTTATGAGAGTTCAGTTTAGTGATCCTGATTTAAAGGGTCTAGGGTGAGGTTTCAATCCTTCGATAATAGATCTTGGGTCATGTATCATCATTTGTCCCACACTCCTAATTGAGGTTTTGTAAAAATGACATTTAGGAGTATAAGAGGGTTCTAGGGAATAAACGAAATGTTTTCTTTCCTTAGCAAGATAGGTGCGAAAGTGGGGCATTTAATGTGAGACGTGTCCTTTTGCTTTTCTCGAGTCCTCTTTTATATGTCTCGCCTCTTTGCCTTAGGTCTAGTTGGTGTGTTTTTGTAGTAAAATGGTGTTTTTTAGGGTTTTCAGCTCTGCGTGAGACGATCACAGCTTAGGGCTCTGATTCGTGCAAGCACCACAAGATTGGTGAAATTGTTAGTGTGATGTCTGAGAAAGAATTAGAATTTGTGGGGAAAAATATGAATTTTGGTGGAAATTTTCATTTAAGGTTATCCTTGGGTTTAGAGAGGGCTAACCAACTACCCGTCGGTTGTGTACCCATGAATAGGGAGTATGTTAGGTATGGACGGGTCTCTTATTTGGAGCCTTTGTCCACTATTTTAAGAGGCTGGAGTATATTCCCTACTCTTTTAATCCTTAGTGCCTGGAGATTAGTGATAGTGGTGGTTAGTTTACTGAGTTTCTGTCAATTAAGGTTTGATTTTGAGATTCTATCTTCTATTTTTCATTTAAAGAAATATAGGTATGGAGGCCCCACAGAGGGGTGGCATTGCATTCGGACCTGACGTTAGTTAAATTGGAAGATTTTCTACAAAGAGACCTTAGAAAATCTTGGAGGAGCAAGTTTTTTTTTGTGGAATTTGTAGACAGGGAACTATTGCCATTTCTGTGGATACCAGATGCAGAGCCCTTGGTTAGGTCAGGGCCCTTGTGCCTTCTCTTCACTCAGGTTTTATTAGGTCTATTGATGACATTTGTTGGGCATCAAGCAGGGTAGTGTGGATGGATGCCCTTATGGAGGATGAAATGCTCAAGTTGGCAAGTCTTTTGTTAGATGAAATAGTACAAATCTAGAGGCCATTCACATGAGAGAAGAGGTCAAAGGGTCTGGTTGATGTCGTTGATTTTGCAGAGGCGGATAACATACACTGGGTTACTACTTTGAAAGCTATGAGGACCTATATCAAGGCGCCCAGAGCTAGGGAGAGAGATAAGAAGAGCGCGTCTGAAGACATGTTCTTGGGTCTTGTTACCTAGAGGCGGAGGAGGCTCGTGTAGCCATCGAGCAACAAGGGAGACGATAATGCTGAGTCGAGTTCAGATGTGGTGGCAGTGTCGGATCCTGAGAACTCTGTTGTTGTTGTGGAAAAGAGGGACTCTGAGAGAGAGACTTCTTGCAAGATGCCATTTGTTTCATCGTCCATTGGGGCTAAGGAGATAGGGAGATCTGTTGATGAGGGACAAGAGATGAATCCTCGATTGCTACACTCATCCCCTGAGGAAAAAGGAGTATGTTGATGGGGCCTGCAAGTCGTCATGGGTACAAAGGAGGCACAAGTTGCGAAGTGTTACCTTAGGACCCTCTTTCGGTTGTGGAAGGGACCACTCAACCGCTTGCTCCTTCGGGGATGGAGCTAGGCTCTTCTAATGCCCTATCGAAGTATTTGTATATTCAGAAGGGCAAGGGGAAGATACCGGAGCAGACGACCCCACTCTTTTCTATTCTAGTTCGGCCATTTGACTAATCCAAATAGCTAAAGGAGAGGGGTACTATTCCTATAAGTTATGGTGACCACCATTTTTGCTATGTTGATATTATGGAGGTGAGGAGGCTCACTGACAGGCTAGACTTTTATCGGGCAGAGTTCGAGCTGAACCACCTGTCGGTGGAGTAAGGGGACGATTCTATTGTTGCCCTCTTGATTCAAGTACGGGTTGTTTAGTGGATTTTGTCTTGGTATATTATCTTTATGATAGTGAATCTAATTTGCTTTTCGTAGGCTATGGCGATCACTGAATTCTAACAGACAAGGAAGGATCAGTTGATAGACCGTCTAAAGGGTCAGTTAGATGGTCTTAGGAAAGTGATCACTCGGTTTTGGACTAAGAAGGGTGAAGAAGAAGTCAAGGAAAAACAGGCAGCATCTATTGCTCTTGATAAAAAGGAAAAGATGATAAAAATGTTAGAGGTTGACCAGGAGTATTCGTATAAGGTCACTAATACTACCCTGAAAGAGGGCAAGCGATTGAGAGATCTTCTTGCTGATAGTGTGGTAGGTCGTTTGGCTACTAAGGAGTTGGCACAAGAGCAGGAGAAGATCTTTGTAAAGCTGAGGGAGACTTATGAACAAGGATCATCGAGAGCTCACTAAGAAGCTGTACCAAGCTGAAGAAATCATCTGATGCTTGAGAGGCAATTCTGTAGAGGGAGTAGATATTTCTAACTCCAGTGTTTCAGGCGCAAACTTGGCTGGAACCCCCAGCAATGGCCCCTTCGTTGTTAATGTATCTATTTTGACTCTTCGGGCTAATTTTGACAAATTTCGGCAGAGATCTCGGGCTCCCCCTTCCCCTAATCTATCTTTGTTTTGTCATTTCTATTTGTATTCTTCTTGTAGTGTAGATATCTTACAATGATAAGATCTTTCAGTTTTTATATCACTGAATAACTTGCCTCTTATTCTTTTACCATCATGAGATTCTTGAGTGGAAATCCTTTACTTGTTACTGAGACTCCTTTTGTCGAATTATAGTTAGGCGCTACATGGAATTAAGAGGGGTGTTGTAGTAGTAGTGCCTTTGTTATTGCACCGAGGGGTATTGAGATAGTATGTTAGATGCATAGTATGTGGAACGCTGTAGGGCATGTTAGGTATCAAGCGTTGTGCTAAGGGTGCTTAGAGGCGTTGTGCCTTGAGGTTGTTTAGCCTTCTAGGTATTGTGCTGAGAACACTCGGAGGCGTTGCGCCTTGAGATTGTTTAGCGTATCAAGCGTTGCACCGAGAGTACTTGAAGACATTACGCCTCGAGATGGTTTAGCATACCAGATGTTACACCACGAGTACTCGAAGGCGTTACGCCTTGAGATAATTTAGCGTACCAGGCATTATGTCAAGAGTATTTAAATGCGTTACATCTTGAGAGGGTTTAGCATACCAGACGTTGCACCAAGGGTACTTGAAGGCGTTGCGTCTTGAGATTGTTTAGCATACCAAGCATTGCACCGAAGATACCCGGAGGCATTGTGCCGAGAGTACTCGAAGGCGTTGCGCTTGAGATTGTTTAGCATACCAGGTGTTGTGCCGAGGGCACTTAGAGACATTGCGTTTTGAGATTGTTTAATGTACTAGACGTTACATCGAGTGTACTTGGAAGCGTTGGCCTTGAGATTGTTTAGCGTACCGGACGTTACATTGAGGGTATTCGGAGGCATTTCGCTTTGAGATTATTTAGTGTATCAAGCGTTGCATCGAGAATACTCGGAGGCATTGCACCTTGAGATTGTTTAACATACCAAGCGTTACGCCAAGAATACTTAGAGGTGTTATGCCTTAAGATAGTTTAGCATACTAGGCGTTGTGCTGAGAGCACACGGTGGTATTGCGCCTTGAGATTGTTTAGCATATGAGGTGTTGCACCGAGAGTACTTAGAGATGTTGCGCATTGAGATCATTTAGTGTTCCAAGCATTGTGCTGAGGGTACTTAGAGACGTTGCACCGAGGGTACTCAGAGACATTGCGTCTTGAGATTGTTTAGTGTATCAGGCATTGCGTCGAGAGTACTCGGAGGTATTGCGCCTTGAGATGGTTTAGCATATCAGACGTTACGCCAAGGGTACTCATTGTATGTTCCCCGCAACGGCTATTCGCAAATGATTCAACTTAGTGTACTTAATTGGTATAAGGGAGCGTAAGAAATCGAGATATTATTATTAAGATATTGAAGCAAGAACAAGAAAAGAAGCAAATGAAAAATTTTCATGTGTGGCGTAGTGCCACCAGCAACATAGCATAAATCATCAAGTTTACTAAGTTAGTGTAGCGGAGGGATTTTGACCATAGTTGAGTTTTCCAATACCAAAAGGTGTTTTGAATTTAATTTTTAAATGTCTCATACTTGTAGTGCCTCCAAGGCATTTAGGCTCGATTGATCTAGGATTGCATTATACGGAGAGGGAAACTTCATTATGTTGAAAGTTCTGGTGGCGGTAGAGTGGCTAAGCAGCGTTCCCAATGTAATCGAGAGGAAAATGACCCTTTCTGGGTATAACCATTCATCTAAAAGCCTTTTAACGGATCCGCCATGAGGTTGTAGATGTGAGCGATCGAAACCCATTTGTTTGAAACCATCCTAGTATAGGAGGTTGCATCCTGCTTCTTAATCGACGAAGACTCTTTTAACCATAAATTTACCAATCATTATGGTGATAATCAAGGGATCATCGTGGCCTGACTGAATTCCCACAAGGTCATCATTGTTGGACCCTATCATGGACGTTTTGGGCATTTGCCCTTTTTTTATGCAAGCTGAGAGGACTTCATTAGAAGTAGATAGTCTAGTCATCTGAAAGATAGGGGCTAGGATCATGTTGTCAAATAGAGTGACGATCAAGTTAGCCTTGGGTGAAGGATTCACTAAGGGTGGATTCTGGGTTCCTATGTGTAGGACCACCCTATTTGCTTGGTCTCCTGTAGTCTTTAGGCCGTGATGCTCATGCTTTACGTGCCCTCATCTTTCCCCTTGCAGCTCTTAACGAGGGTTATTGTCGTCGTCTTTATGAATGAACCTTTAGAGCTTACCATCGTGGACTAACATCTTGAGTTCGTCCTTCAGTTTGTGACGCTCATTTGTTAAATGACCGTAATTTTGGTGAAAATGACAATACTTAGTTTGGTCCTTCCTAGCATCATCGCTTGGGAGGCATCTCGGCCACCGTATATATGGTTTGTCTTTTATCTGCAACATGATCTAATTGGGAGTTTCATTCAGCGGCATGTAGTGATCGAACTTACGATGGGGCGGTAACGATGGGGGGTAGTATCAATCAGCTTTTCTTAGGAGAGTGTTGTCGAGGAGAATAATTGTGTTCATTTTTATTCGATTTTGATTGAAGCTTGGTGAAGGTTTCAGCTTCCTCAGCTGCCATGTACTTCTCGACTCCTGAGTAGAATTCTTGTATTGTGTTCAGTAGATTCTTCGTGATTGAGGTCTTTATGCCTGAAGGCCTTAATCCCGTTAATAGTGCAGCTAAGACTATAAAATGGTTTAAATCTGAAACCTTCATCATCTCGATTTTGAACTTTTCTAAAAAAATCCTTCAAAGGCTCATCATCTCTTTGTTGCAACTAGAGGAGGGAAGTGAATTTCCTTTTGATTCCCCAACTGATCAAGAAATGGGTCTCAAATTGTTCCCACAGTTGGGAATAATGCCGAATGGTGGTAAGGAGTTAAACCATGATAAAACATTGCCCTTGAGTATCGTGGGGAAATGCTTACAAACGACTACATCGAAAATGTCTCTTGAAACCATTATCATCATAAAATGTGCTATATGGTCTCAGGGATCAGTTGTCGCATCATTTCTCTCTATAGGAGGGAGTAGCACGTCCCATAGCATAGGCTTGAGAGAAATTTTTCGAGTCAAATGGCAAGGTGTAGGTCGCATGGCGGGTGATCTCGTTTGGCCCAACATTGGCACGCCTGAGTTTGGCGGCCACAAAATCTTCCACTTGCTTTCTAAGATTATCAAGATAATGTTGGGACGTCACTGAGAGTTCTTGGTCTCCTCAGGGGAGAAGCCCATTTATGTGCAAGTGTCTTGACCTTTGAGGAGAGAGCAGGCCTTCTCATTAGGGGGTACGGCCGAGATCTTTTAGTTGTCTACTTATATCTTGAAGTTTCGAAGCTAGTCTCTTCATTTCGAAACTGTGAGGTCCATTAGGAGAGGCAGGAGCAAGTGTTTGAACCGGTTGGTTCTGCTATTGAGCTTTCTGTGAGTGAGCTTGGACAGCGGATGGATCTACAGAATTAATGGAGATGGACGAGCGAACGGAGTCTGTTGGGGTAGCAAGGCATCCTTCCCTCATGGACACAGTTTTGGAAGCTGTTCAGATCTTTCTTTCTCTTTGGAGGCATGGCATTTCGGGGTACAGAGCGTTGGACGTAATTTTCTCTAGTCTGTTTCCTATGGACAGTGCCAATCTGATGGAGGTGGATTTTCTCCTTAGATACCTACTCTACTTATTTGAGTAGGAGTCCAAAAACAGGATGTGGTCCGAGACTTGAAATCTACAAATACCGTCAGAGAATACTCCGACAAGGAAGATTCTAACGTTTAAGTCAGATTGAGAGGTTTTTAAGATATGGTAAATAGACTAAAAAAAATGGTGTCTCGATTTTATGTTGCCGATGTGCTTGATGTGTTAGGTTACTGAGAACTACCTGGGTGGTGGCAATGTTGTGTATATATACTCACAGTCCTTGGAAGGTGTCGTAAAGTGTAGGATCTTTAAACCTTAGTTTATTTACGAAAAGATCGATAAGAATCTCTAAGATTGTCGAGACTATGGTCAAGGACTTTTTAGAGATACGCTCGTCTTGGAGGTTAGGAAAAGTTTCGTAATCATGGGAACTTCATACCTTATCTAGTGTGCCCATTGAGGCATGATATTTTTATTCTAAGGAGTCGTTCCAGGAATGGGAAGATTTTCATTCGCATAAGGAAAGTTTGAATCTGTTTAAAAATTTGTTTTTTTCAGAGATTATTCCAAATTGTATTTATCATATTGATCAAGTGAATTATAATTACAAGACATTACTGAGGAGTTTTAAGTAACAAGAATTAAGAT
The DNA here is from genome assembly GCA_037126225.1 of Dillenia turbinata. NCBI lineage: Eukaryota > Viridiplantae > Streptophyta > Magnoliopsida > Dilleniales > Dilleniaceae > Dillenia > Dillenia turbinata. The sequence goes on from JBAMMX010000006.1 coordinate 30,350,799, forward strand.
GACCAAGAAGTTATGAGAGTTTGGTTTGGTGATCACAATTTAAAGGGTCCAGGGTTAGGTTTCAATCCCTTTGATAATGGGTCTTAAGCTATATCTCATCAATTATTATTATTAATTGCAATATTAAAATAGTGAGGCGCCACACATTACTCCATTGTCCATACCATACCAATGACCGTCCTATCTAACTTAATAGAAAGGGCGTTTCTTAATCATGTGACTTATACTTTGGGCCCTTTAAGCCCAACTGAGTGGAGTCCGTGGGATAGCCCACCCAACCAAACCAAAACGGCATAAACACAACACAAGAATGGAAATAACTCTTAATATATATATATATATATTAAAAAAACCTACGGATAAAAATATTCCAAATATATTCCACATTCGTCCGAGAGTTGAAAACTTGACCAATATCAGAGTTTTCTCCGGAAGCAAAACAGGGTTGGAGATTTGGTCTCTTTGGAGGGCTTGTTGGTCTTCTTGGGAAGCAGAACAGGATTGTTGTTAGGCAGAACACCTCCGTGAGCAACGGTCACTCCTTGAAGAAGTTTGCCCAATTCCTCATTGTTCCTTATCGCCAGCAAGACATGCCTTGGAATTATCTAATTTTTCTTGTTATCTCTCATTGCATTTCTAGCCAGTTCCAGAACCCTCACAGAGCAGAAACAAATCAAATCAAAAACCTAGAGAGAAAAAATGTCAATTTAACAAATAGATAGAGGGAGACAGAGAGATTGGTAACCTCGGCAGCTAAGTAGACCGAAGCTCCAGAACCTTCCACACTCGACCAACCAACGTTGGTCAAGTGTTAACACTCAAAAAATATTGGTCGACCAACGTCAACACTCGACAATATGGATTACATTTGGAATATTTTTGTCCATTACATTTTTTAGAATATTTTTATTTATTTTTTTAATTTTTAGAATTATTTTCGTACATTGCTCAACAACACAACGCCACTCCGCTTATGCTTACTTGCAAATAAAATCGTGTTCATCGTCTCCGCTAGGCACTCACACACACACGCGCGCGCGCGTTGGTTTAACGAGTCATGTTCGGATTTGACCTCAGAAAAATAAAAAATTTTTAAAACGACACATTGCAAAAAATATTACAAACTTGATGCAGGTACGTCAAGTATTGAAAACTCGACAACTTCAAGCAGTATGTCTGATAAATAGTTTGTTGAGTGTTTAAGACTGGGCATACTTCTATCCATTTGTGACAGTTGGTGCTGATTTGGGGGTCTTGGTGTTGTTAGGGTTTCGGGAAGCAGAAGGGAAAAAGCTCTAGCAACCCTTTTTTCTGAGTTTCAATGGATATTGAAGATGAGCAAGTGCTGTTGCAGCATGTCTCGTCTTTATGCCATTACAAGCGTTTCAATTACTGTCATTCATAAAAGTACCTCGAGTTTTTAAAATTTGATATAATATTTTAGCTTGTCGGAGGTTTAAAACTCGACAAATGCGTGAGGTTTGTAATATTTTTTCTGTGGCGTGTCTTTTTAAAAGTTTTTTTATTTTTCTAAGGTCAAATCCGAAAATGACTCTTGGTTTGTAAAAATTGGACAGTTGGAAAAAGAGTTTGAGTCGGTTTGATTCGAAAAGGATTAGCGGTTGAGAAAGCAACACGACGAAGGGGAGAGAGAGAGAGCCCTAGTCACCTAAAACCCTAAAAATGGGTTAGGGAACTTTCACAGAAAGAGAGTGACAGAGAATGGGGGGCAGCAGTCGGAGAAGAAGTTGGGGAAACGTGAGGTCATTCATCGGGAATTCACTGGGAGGCTTCGTGGTGTACCCAACATCGCCTCTTGGGTTGTGGCCGGAACCCTAGCTTACTTTCTCTGGGTCAAACCCTCCCAAGATCTTAAGCGCCAACAACAGGACTTTTCCTTTCCATTGTAATAATCCGCATTTCTTTTTTCAGATTCAGTGCTGGGGTTAATTGAATGTGGTTTTTGGGGAAATAATCAGGAAAAGGCTCCTTTGGCCGCGGCTTCAGATCGGTGTCGTTATGTTGAGAAAACAAAACCTACCCCCTGATCCTCGGGTACTTGTAATTTTCTTTCTTGTATTCATTTTATGGTCGTTACTACCCTGTACTGATACATACATCCTACAATTGGTAATGCAATGTAGGATTATGTTCTGATTTATGGCAAAAGGAAGAAACCAAATATATGGGAGGAATGATTTGCCTGGAATCGTCAATCTCTGGATTTCGTCTCAGTGGTGCAGTAGGTCTCCCCCCATACTTGTTTGAAATGCCAGTAAAACTTGATAAAACTTAGTCATATGTTGTGATATTTAAGTATAGATTACAGTGTAATGATGGCTTGTTTGCTGCTTTGCTAGCATAAACCTGAGCACAAATAAATATAAGTCATATACTATTTGATTGTTAGTTGGCCTCCCACCTCCTGCCTTGATTTTGCAATTGAATTCAGTCACCAATATCCCCCACTGTTTGTGGATGAAAGTAATAGTTGAGAGTTAATGGTGTCCTATGATGACTATGCATGATAGGCACTGTCTAATATATCCATATATACCGTTTGTATTAAGAGTTGATGTTGTATTTATATTTGTCTCCAAGATGGAAGCTTTGGGGCTTGGTTATTGATGACAGCTATGTTTAAGTTGTTACCTTTTGAGTGTCTGGCTTGAGCGGTTGCGTCGCTTATTCTTTAACCAGAATCTTGAGTTTAAGGGGTTGCAGGTTTTGATTATGCCTCTGTTTAGGAAGGTGAAGAAGTTTTTGCATAGTTTGGTTCAATATATCATGTATTAGAGAATCTGCTGGAGGAGAAATGCAAGGGAAGAAGATTGGAGCAGATGGAGAGAAAGTCTTGGGGAACTGATTGAGGTTATTACTTGTGCTATCAGTCTTAATTGTAACGTGTCTCTTTTCAATGTTTGGGAGTGAAGATGTACTTTTGTGTTACGATTTTAACATCCCTTCCTTTCCACCCAACACCTAAACCAGAAAGTGCCCCTTCCATCTCGTCATTGAACAATGCAATTAAAAAGAAAAGTGTAAACCTCTTCACTTATCCGTCCTCCTTTAGATTCCTTTGGTTTTGTCTATGAAGCCCCAATTGATAATATTCAATAGGCTAGAGGATGAGCATGATTCAATTTCCAGGGCACTTGGAGCTGACAGTATAGATGTATAGTTGTTTGTATCGGGCAAAATTTCAGTTGATGGTATATGCCAAGATCATGAGAGTAGCAGTGATTGTCCCCAGAGATCCTATCTCATATTTTTGGCACCTTCTCAAGTCTAAAAATTTTGTTCACGCATCTGCCAAGCTATGAATTCTCACTGGAGTAAGGAGAAGTGCGGAACTTGAGAACCGAATTATATCCTGTATAGAACTATCAAACCTTGGTACCAAGTTGGGTAGCATGTGGAGTTTTCTTTAACTAGCTGTCTTTTGACAGCCGGCAGTGTAGCCAAGATAACTTGCTCCACTGGGTGTCGTGTAAGTCAGCTTCTTAATGAACTGATGGACCTGTCAACCTATGATAGAGCAGCCAGCCTTCTCCAGTATGGTTATCTCTGAAGGGTCGTGTTGGGGGAAAAGGGAGGGGTATTGCTTTGCATGCATTGGACGACGTTTAAGGTTGTTTAGTATCTTGCTTCATTATGTTATGTCAAGATTGATTAAATAAATAAATAAAGTAAATTAGTGATACCATCTACGAGTTTAAGCTTTTGAAGGGACGGTAGTTATGTGAGATACATCACAGCACAGGAGATCCTAAATTGGAATTGTGCTTGTGCTAGGCTCTCTCAACTCCATTTGATTGGATAAAATATTCAACTCACAAGGGAGAGTGTTAAGATACAAAAGAATTAATAGCATCTACTTTTACTAGTTTAATGTTTTTGGAACGGATGATATAATCTTTTGGATGAAATAATGATTGTACAAAACATAAGATGATAAAAGAACATCCTTGATCAGATAAAATACCTAACACGTGAGAGGAGGAAGTGCTAAGATACAAAACATGATACTTCCTCTTATTATTATCTTAAATTTTTGAAGTGTATGATTTTTTTTTTTGGTTTTTCATCCAAAATTTGAAATTTTACTCCGACTAATCCGGATCGACCTACTGTCGTGTCGAGTCCTTTTCGGGAGAGGTCTCCCAACGTGAGTTTTTTTGTACCTATAGGGAGTCGAACTCATGACCATGATTAAGGAAACTCGGCTCTCTTCCAACTGAGTCAACCAATATTGGTAAGTGGACGATAATTATATAAACTTGTACGAGGTTTAAGGAAAAAGCCCATTATGACTGGACCAACCTACGAGCCCGTGACATTTAGCTTGCAGGGTTTTTTTTTTTTTTTTTTTTTTTTGGTGAGGTCAGTTTGCAGTTATGTAATGATGAAGGAAGGGGCTTGCTGAGGCGAGGTTGAAAGCTTACAGATGGTGAACTGATGAATGATCAAATAAAGGGGTAAGCAGCTAACGGATGAAACATGACTCGGTGTGCATCACATGGCATGGTTGCTAATTCATTAAATTCATGTAACTGGAAACATAAACTAGCAAATATAACATATAACTGGAGTTAAAGCATGATTAATAGAAAGGCACAGGAACCAAAACCTTACAGAAATCTAAATAATTAAGTGCTGTGCTGGCTTCAATTCCATACATTTTTCCTACTTATAAAACAGAATGTCTACCCTTGTCCAAGCCACCAAGCAATGACGACAATCCAACCTAGGATTACGATTTGCGAGACTATAGGTTCAAATTAAATATTAGAGAGATAGCTATTAAATATATTCATTTCCTACGATGCATTCATTAGATTTTCAATTTCGTACAACCCCCCCTTTTTTCCTTCATAGAGATAACGTAGCCCTTCTTCTGCAGTACCATTAGTTACCATGAAAAGAAAAGCATTTTGCAACTTGCTTAATGCTTTCTTCTCTTTTTCCAAAAAAAAAAAAAAAGTTTATTTTTTTTTATTAGATTAAGCCCAAAATCTAGTGGTTTCCCTTAGGCCTAAATGTGAATGTGTTCCCCACTTATGTTTCTTTATTGTTTTCTGGTCTCATTTTTTCATTTCCTCCACCTCCCTTTCATAAAGTTTCTAGCTTTTCCCTTTTTTTAAGAAGACTTGTGGACCACAACCGCTCCAAACATATTATTTATCATATATCTTTACCTTATTAAATAATTTTTTTGCTGCATTGAGTTCTGCCTATGTTCTTCTTCTTGGTTGTTAAAGATAGAGAGTACCAATTATGTGGCATAGCTTTTGCTTGCTGGCCGAGGCATCGCATCACTGTCGATATTTTCTTGTAACTCTAAGTGACACCTTAGCAGTCAAGTCAGTTTTCTACTCCACTCCACAAGGGTGACATAGTGTAGGGTCCGGACAATCAATGCTCCATATGCGATCTATACAATGGACGCTCCATATTATAACTATGGCCCCGTAATGACCACTTAAGATAAATATCGTTTTCAACTCAAAAATAAACATGCAGAAAATAACATTACTCTTTTGTCCTTTTAAGAAATTAACTTTGACATTATGAAAAAATGGGATTCTAGCCTTGGGATAAGGATTAGCTGAAAAGTTGGGTAAGACCAAGTCCAAGACCAAGACCAAGACCAAGGCGATTGGGTTGGGAACTCAGTGACAACATCCATACTGCCAAACATTTTATTATTAAAACAGAAATAGTATTTGAAAAAAAAAAAAGATATAAAAAAAATACACATGGTTGTGAAGTAATCATCATTATGGCATTTTGATTAACTCCATCGTACACACATTCTTTATTACAATAACAGTTGATCTTAATCAAAATAAATTTACAGGAGAAGTTCATTTGTTGTTGCTAAAAAATGATGGGAATCAATGTTTTATTTTTCTGATGGGAATTATTTCCCAATTAGGGTCACTAAAATTATGTCACAAATTGCAATATTTTCGGAAACTATTTTTTATTCGTTAACAATTGGAGATACCCCATTGGAAATATTGGAGATAAACTTTGAAATAACTTGGTCCTATAAATTGTTGGTCAGAGCAAACGAAGGTTGAAAAATGGGGACGCTTCTGTGTCTTCACGTATCAAGCTGCCAATTGTGGAAAAATTTATGATGATCCCACTCCCCCCAATTCTCTCCTTTATAATAATAATAATAATAATAATTTAACTTACTGTATAAAAAAATAATGAAAAATTTTTATTATACGATGATGAAAACCCATTCAAAAAGCTCAATACGAAAAGTGTCTAACAGTCTACATAAACCTGTGATTCAAAAAATTTAATATATTTAAACACAAATGACCCTATATCACCTCGCCCACCGAGAGAATTTGTCAACTATAGTATCTTACTCGTTGTTCGGTTAACTCCCGATAAGATCTATGTAATCGATTCGCGGAAGTATTCGATGCTCCCAAATACGTGTCATGTTCTACGTTTGATCGATAGCTAGTAGCTTCTCAAGGGATTGATATCTCCGGTCCTCGTCGACTAGAGATAATATTCAAACAAATCTCATAGTGACTTTTGTTTCCTATCTCAGCAAGAAATATATCTTGCGGATAAGGAAGGAAACTTTTGAAAATCTGATCGATAAAAGAAGAAATTTCCCCATATAATCAATTTTTCTAAATGATAATGATTTTAAATCTTAAATGTTTGAATTCTAAAATTTTTGGATCTCCTCGTATGGAAACTAGAGTTGTAACACTCCGAATGTATACAATTCTTGTGGACTCCATATTAGAACCTTCAATATATCAAAGTCAAGTAAGTTCTTTAGACTTTACAATTGGCACACAAATCATAGGAACATCCGTTCTCCCTTTCTCTCTCAGTCTGTTTTCATTCCTTTAGAAAGTCATTTTTTCTAATTTGAACGTCGGAATCTCCCCTGTCGAAACACCTTTCGGCGGTCTTTCATAGGTTTCAAGCCTTTCATCGAGCAACCGTTCGAATCACAAGAAATTGGATTTGTAGAATCAAGACCTACCTTCAATAGATTGGTGTTGTCACGACCTGATCCGCGATCCAGAAGCGTGAACAGTCACCCGTTACCTTCGATACTGGCCCAACCAAGTCATGTATCTCAGGGCAACGCAAGACTAATCATAAAATAGTTACATATATTTTCAAAATCATTTTCCCAAGTCATTTTTCAACTCAAAGTAATAGATATAAGGTTTTCACATATATACAAAGTACTTGGTTAGTACAAATATGAATTTTAACCGAGAGTTCCATTACTACATGCAATCAACCAATATGATCAACTAATAACCTCAAAATACAGCGAAAATTAATTATCGTAAGCGATCTCTGATACTACATACGTCGAAATAAGTCAACGTGTCTCTCCAATGACTAACTCTGTAAAGATTTAAAAATATTGAGGGATGAGTATAATCAAATACTCAGTGAATGAGAAATCCGTAACATGTAAATAATAAGTGAGGTGAGGATAGAGTGTCAAAATCATATATGTATATGTATATCCATGCACGATATATTATCAAAATTATAACAATTTCAACACAGTTTTCCATCTAATCAAAACATATGCATTCAAAATCTCATATCATAAATCGTAGGGTCATGTCAAATCATGTTCTCGGCAAAGGTCTACCTCGACCCATGATAAGCCACCAAGGAGTTTTTGTATGTAAACGAAAAACAACTCTAAAACCTTGGCGTTGGAGTCGGGCCTCCCCAAGTGCTAGACTGAAACGTCATTCAGTCCTCCCCTTTCGGTTCAACTTGGTTAGTCCGAAGTCTAATATCTTATACACACCACCCAACCTTGTGGAGTGTCTACGTTTCATGACATTGCAAACGTGCGACAATCTATAGCATACATGGCTATAAGTACTATCACCGATCTATGATAAAGGAGATTCAGATATTAATGTCCGAGCACTTAGTCTCGCATCAAAATCATCAATCAATTAACCGTGTCATACATGTCAAGTAAAATCATAAAAATCCAATATATAGAATATTATAGCATATATCATCAAAGTACATTTCATGATTTAAAACATGACACATATATTTTTCATCAAAATTCATGGTACATATTTTAAAAATTTTTTTCATTTATCACAAAGTATGTCATAGTCATTTAACGAAACCATTATACAAATCATTTCACAAATCATGTTTTGAAAACGATAAAATATGATTTTGTTTATTAATTATATGGTAACAGTAAGATCCACTCACCTCGATTGGGGAAGATATGTCACTCCCCCTAACTGTTCTCGTTTCTTTCTCGAACGAGTCACCCCTCGTACGAAAATATAACGTTACAATATGTATCATTCATCAATTCAATTACTTTGACGATATTATATCCTTGGATTACAAGATACATATAGAAATATTCTCTTTTATAAGATTAAATCTCAAATTTCATATTTGGATAAAAATTTTTACAAAACCTATCACGCGCAGATTTAGTAAAATCAGGATATCTTTTAAAATCTTGATCGAATTCAAATGATTCAAATTTTTTCTTAAAATTAAAACATATGTTTCTAATTTTTATGTTTAGACTATAAATTCTGAACACACGAATTTAGAAAATTTTATAATTTTTTCAGTCTAAGTTCCTAAAATCAATTCTATATAGTTTTGGAGGAATTTTCATATCTCTCAGTATACTTCTCCAATTTAAGTGATTCTTATCTCAAATTGAAGATAAAATACAAATCTAAAACTTTTTAATTTATACCATCCTCATATTCTAAATATATAATTTTATAAAATTTCGTTTTCATTTCAATTTCAGTTTTAGAACTAGTTGCACAGTTTTAATAAAAATATCATAACTTTCTGTATACAATTCCGATTCAATTGATTTTTACCTCAAATTAAAGCTAAACAGAGATTTAAAACTTTCATGTTTAAAGTTTCTCCAATTTCCATACATAAGATACCTCAAAAATTTACACAACTTATTGGTCGTACACAGAATATGAAACAAACTTAATAGAATATGCTAAATTTCTAAAAATCACCAAAAATTGATTCTTTCATGAAATGCTTCACATGATATACCATTTTAAAGTTTTGGAAGTCTAGTTTATAAAGAAATAAATTTCTTAGATTTTTGATTTCTACAGAATGATATATTATAAAAATACTATACAAGACTAAATTTAGAAATCAATATTTAGCATGCTAGTATGGATACTATTGTAATTACTCATCAAGTAATCAAATCTTTGTACAAGTTAAGACATATTACATCCTTTGTAAGATCTCTTGTTAACAATAAAAACCAACGTTCCCTTTGAAATCTTGAATTTTTTTATCACCTTAGTAAAATCAAATCAAAATAAACATGAATTCCCATACAACACTTCTATACTTTCAATTTGAAATTAAAAAATTTACAAAAATGTTATTACCTTTTTGGTTTAATGGTTGCACTTAAATTGGTTATAAATCCTATATATTTCGTCCAAGGGGAAGAGAATAAAAAAATGAGCTAAAATTCTTTTTAAACAAATTCTTTGATAAACCTAACAACATATCCTTGACCATTGGATCATTCCATGCATCATCTCAATATTCCACTTTTCCTAACACTTAAACCATGCAATTGTTGATTCAAACAAACTCCATGCACTCTATTAGGTATCTTGTTGGACGTTCATGTCAAGGGGAGATGTGTCACAAACTAGAACAAACTATTCTAATTAGATTTCATGCATAAATTTCTATCAAATGACTTTTCATGCATAAATTTCTATCTAATGAGATTTTTTGAATGTGGAACAATCCTATGCGGCCATTAACCAACCTTGATACCCTCTTGACCAATCATTTGGTTCCAATTGTCCATCCTTGAGTGGTTTACAACTTAATCCTCAATTTTTCTTAATTACATTTAGACCCCTAACTTTTAACAATTTGTATTTTTGGTCTCTATGAAATTTTATTTGAAATTCCTTAAAAATGTGAAATTTCATTTAAATATCTTTATTTAAGTGTGTAGATCTTTTATTAACCATATTTGATTTCTTTAGATCTTGTCGGCGCTTGCCGAGAAGGTTTTCGACTTACCGATAAAATTTTCAGTTTTCGCGATTTTGAGACGAAATTTCAAAATAAATAAATAGATAATTAAAATTTCATTTTAGATATCTCAAAAAATATTAATATATATATAATTATAAGGAGTGGTACATGTTACACAGTCACCGAAAATCGGTGTTACAAGCGTCATCCGTGGGAATAGATTAGAGAAATTTTGTTGAATCTTCTGGATCACCAGATCGACATGCCTCTAAAAAGGAAAATTAGAACTGCCTCAAAGGCTGCATCCACCATAGACGGTCGCACCGCCGACTCGACTAATGTCCCTTCCCTAGTTACACCCGTTTGCCTCGGGAACTATCATGTTACTTCTCTTTAAACTTCCCGTTTTGAGCAGATTCCTCAACCTATATCATAAGGGCATCCAGTCACGCCCACCGTGACGGTGTTACTAGGTCCAATCGACCACCCTCAATTGAAAAAAATGGAGTCGAAAATACAGAGTATGAACAGACAATTAAAGGGACATAGTCACACCGTTAGGGCAAAAGGGCAATCCTCTTCAATAGGATTTGGACAAACACGCTTACGAAAGTTCATACCTCGATTGAACCATGAACCGTCGGTAACATCTCGCTAGAATCCTGATGACCTAAGAAAGCAAATCGAACAATTCATTACAGATGCGCTCAAGCTGGCGAATGCCAGAACACATGATTTACCCCTATATACCTCAACTATGTTACCTTTTGATACAAAGATCTCTTCAAACTGGTACCTCGAGATATATTCATACCCCCTATGGAGAGGTACAATAGAATAACCGACTCCCGTGATCACGCAACTCATTTCGCAACGGTGATAATCTCAAGAGATATGATAGACGACTCTATGTGCAAACATTTTCCTACCACCCTCAAGGGTAATGCACTAATCTGGTTCAATTCATTTCCACCACTTAGTATTCGGAGTTTTTCCCAACTTTGGTAAAAGTTCGAAATACACTTCGCAATCAGTCGAGGAGCCAAGAAGAAGTCTACCTCGCTACTTTCGTTACAGCAAAAGAACGACGAGCCCTTAAGAGACTTTTTAGAGAAATTCAAGACTGAGATGATGAAGGTCCCAGTTTTAGACCATTCTATTGTGTTGGCCACGCTTCTTACTGCCCTACGCCCATCGAGCATAAAGATATCAATCACAAAGAATCCCTTTTCCATCATCCAAGAGTTCTATGCTCGCGCTGAAAAATACATCACAGGCGAAGACGCTAAAATGTTCGAATGACGAAGGAACTGATCATCTCAAAAAGAATATAGTCGATCGTCCCAACAGCTGATGCCAAAATAGAATCGATCGGGCCCTTCACTCCAGTAAAAGTTCAACACTTACACCCCTCTGAGCGAAACCCTCAAACAAGTCTTATTTCAAATCAGAAACAAATCATATGTCAAATGGCTGTCTCGTCTCATCGAGGATGATCCCAAAAAGGATAAGTCAAAGTACTGTCACTACCACCGAGATTACGAACATATGACCGACGACTATAAAAAGCTCAAAAACGAATTGGAATTCTTGGTTCGAAGTGAAAGAATGCAAAAATTTATTAGCATGGAAAGGAAAGATATACCTTTCCCAGATCGACACGACTCACCATGAGAAAATGAACTGAACAGTTCACCAATCCATCTACCATCGCACGACAGACAAGATGGAGTGATCCTTTAGATTCATGACCTACAATCCTTGCATGAGCTCTACATTCCTACTTGCACTTTTTTAGCCTACTACCCGGTATTCTCTACCTCCCTTCTTGAATAAATCCTCATGTCTTTCCCTTAGCAGGCATTTTTATAATATCTCCTAGCAGATGGCTCTTTCTGTCTTTACATTCAGTCTATTCAGAATTGATTTCTTTTCATGATAAGATATTTTGGCGAACTCGATGGGCCTCTGTCACCCCGTTCTACTGAAAGGATCTATCTCCCTAATGGGCCTTTATCGCCTCGTCATACTGAAGAGATCTATCTCTCCGAATGAGTCTCTATCGTCCTGTTCTACGAAAGGGATCTATCTCCCCAAATACGTCTCTATCATCTCATCCTACCGAAAGGATCTATCTCTCTGAATGGGTTTCTGTCGTTCCGTCCTACCGAAGGGATCTATCTTCTCAAATAAGTCTCTATCGTCCTGTCCTACCGAAAGAATATATCTCCTGAATGGGTCTCTGTCCTGAAAGAATTTATCTCCCTTAATGGGTCCCTACCACCCCGTCCTACCGAAAGAATTTATCTCCCCAAATAGGCCTATATTGTCACGCCCCGAACCGGGAATCGTGAACAGCCGCCCGTTGCCCTGGATGCCGACTGTATTTCTACAGAAAATCGGGCAGAACCTCCCCATAAATCGGAGGTCTCCCATGTACAAATAAACCTATATAAACCTGTATAATTCAAAATCATTCTAAAAATAAATCGAATGGCCATCCCGACCTCTCCAAAACAATCCACCAATCTCACAACCGACATCCAGACAACGCAAGGCTAACAAATCAACAACAGTCCTAGCCACAGACCTCTACTGTCATGCCCAACTAGAGCATGAACAGCCGCCACACTGAGCGGGCCTAAATTTATACAAATATATTACAAATTCTCAAGTTAACACTTTAAACATTTACAAATGCCTCAATGCAAGTGAAATATGAGAGTTTCGCAAATAAACATACATAAATTATACAGTCATCCCAAAATAAGTACACGGCCAATTACGGACCTCAACAAGACCACGCAGGGTCGACAATAAAATATGAAATCCATCTTTTAAATTAAAACTTAATCTCACCGTCGTAACCACCAAATCCGCCAACGAGCTATCAAGCCCTCGAGCCAAATACATCGCCCTAGCACCATAATCCTGTCTGGGGAGGGAAAGAGGAGGGGTGAGTACTCAGGGAAGAATATTCAGTGAGTGAGTGGGTCAATGTAATCGTGTAATATGGGGTGTGAAACTGGAGTATCAAAACATAAGTATACAAATCATATTTCAAATCATCATGCTTTTCATTTCAACAATATATCATTAGCACACATTATCAAGTCAAAAATGCATCCAAAACACTGTCATCAAAATCATAGAGCTGCCAGTCGAAAATGTCCCGGCAGAGGTCTACCACAACCTATGACAGGCGCACGGGGGTGTTATATGCGATTTTTATTTAAAGTGCTCTCTACCCCAGCGTTGGCGACGGACCTCATCCAGGTGCTAGACTTGGAGAGTGTATCCAAATCCTCCCCCTTTCGGGTTCAACCTGGCTAGTACCGTGTAGTAAATCTCATCTCGACAACTCGTGGGATACCCCAGGCCTTAGGCATATCCAGACGCCACCAAAGCGCCTCTCACGGTGTCCTTCATAGCTACGGAACAATACATATCACAGCCCTCAAGGCCAATATCAATATCATATCAAACATATCATAGCCCTCAAGGCCAATATCAATATCATATCAAACATGTGCCGTAAATCAGGTTCACAAACCAAATGCAACATATTTCATAAAATGACACATTTTACATTTCAACCACATGGATGCATATTTCATAATTCAACCACATTTTTGGACACTCCATCGGTTCACAAAAATCATTTCCAAAACCAATCAAAACATTTTAAGCACACGATAAATCATGCTTATTTATCAAACTGTTGTAAAGCAGAGTTTACATATTAAACGAAAACATTGAAATAAAACCCACTCACAGTATACGGGAGGGTCAATCACTCCCTACAACGCACAACAAGTGCCGAAACCATGCTCCCCTCGATCAAGACATCCAACACTTACGCATGTATAAAATCAGCAAGTTTCAAACCTGCGCAGTTATAGAAAATAGGCTATAACTTCTAATACACCTTTACAAATCAAGGGGTTTCGTATTTCATTTTTAAAGCTAAGGATGTCTAGTGTCTAAGGCGGAAAACCTCATGTCATTCAGAGCTGTGTAGAGAAAGTTATGCTAAAAGACTACATGCTGTTCAATTGGCTAAAATGCATGTTTTTCACTTTCAAATTTCCAAATATCAAGTCAAGTCTTTTAAGCTACTACCTTAACTCTTCATATGTTTATTTATACCTACAACAAGTTTACAAAATTTAAGTGTTAGCATACTTCAAATGCCCTTAGCAAAAATCAACTCAACACACAGCATGCTCCATCCGCCTGTGCACCAGTGTAGCACCCGGCGCCCATGCGCATGGCACCCCTGCACCCAACATCCATAGAAATGCTCACAATTTAAGCACATGAACTCCCTAAACTTCAACACATTCCAACATCAAAAACCTTCCTTTACAAGCATGAAATGGCATCCCTTTGATACACACAATAATGCAGAAATTTCTGCACATTTACACACACTTCTCAAGTCTCTAAATGTACAAACAAACACTCAAACGCTATTACTAATTCAAGCCAAATTCTGCACATGTTTGCTTCCCATTTCCATGCCATAATGCATACATTTTCACACCACTTACATACCAAAAGTCTGCACACTTTTGCATCTCATTCATATGCCAAAACACACCTAATTTCACACCATTTTCATACTAAAAATCTGCACATAAGACCATGCCTCCAGCTCACTCAAAATGCCTCATTTTCACATACATATAGTCAATAACACACCACACTTCAATGCCAAAAACACAAGTACATCAAATCCACATTTTAACACTCAAAATCACATTAAAACCCATCAAATTTCATATTCAAGGTTCTACATTTTCAGGTGCATATTTCCTTAGGGTTTCTCCCCTCAATATGTGCTCATTTAAGACTTAAATCAAACATTTACACAATCACCTTTCTAGATTCTTATTTCATCACTTTCATTCCATTTATAAACAATTAATCAAATCAAAATCAAGCCTGATTCAATCCTAAAACCAATCAAAATTGGAAATACGCTTAAAATAAATAAGTTTCCTATGAACTGGAAAATCTTTGAAAAATCATACACTTTTCAATTCTCATCCGATTTCTTCAAACCATATGTCATTTCCGAGGTATTAATGTCTATTTTCATAATATAGAAGTTGTATTTTAATTGTCTATATGCAAGACAACTTATAACGTAAAATACTACGATAGTTCTTAAATTATAACCACAACTTTTAATCTATTCTTCATAGACATACCTTTATGCAAATTTAACAACTTAATATAACCTGAGAAAGACACAAAATGCTACAGTATACTTCATTTCACGGCACATCTCATTCCAACTCTGATCCCAAACACTTTCATGCATATTTCAAAATTTAACCCTGAGGGAAAACTATTCAAAGTAACTTAACATGATTCTATGATCCCATAATAGACTTCTTTCATATCAGACAATCTAATTTCTGTAACATTCTATACTTAACCTTCATAATCTCATATAAACATTTCAGAAATTGTATCCTATTCGCATTCCACTTACATTCTAAACATATACAGAACCTTCCACTTTAGATTCAACCCTAGATTCATTCAATTTATCAAATAGAGTAGAAACCTCCTCACCTAGGGTTTCTCGGTTTGCAGACCTAGCTTCTAGTCGCCCGTAATTTCAAGCTCAACCTGTAACGGTTTCAGATTCGGAGCAAAGGTTAGCAATTAACCCTAATTTCTCAGAAAATTCAAAACCCTAGATTTAGGGCTAGGAATTTGTCCTCACCTGCGCAGGAGATGAGTGCAGAAGGCACACGAGCGTGCGAGCAAGGAAGGGGCGCTGCAGCCGCGTGCGCAGGAGCTGTCGCACGTAGCGGCTGGCGCGCGCCGCGGCCGGCGTCCTTGCGGCGGCTCTCGCGCTAGCAGACGCGCGCAGTCGCGCGAGCAGTCGCTCGCTGTCGCGCGAGCAGTAGTGCTCTGTTGCGCGCGCGAGTAGGGAGAGAGACAGGCGATGACCCGTGGTGGTCGCGGTGGCTGCGGGTGGTCGACGGGTTACGCCGAGTCGCGACGGAGAACCGCGAAGAGAGATCGCGAGCGGGAGATAGAGAGAGATGAAACCGAGAGAAAAGCCGAGAGAGAGAAGGAGAGAGGATAGAGAGAGAGAAGGCGGTGTGGTGGTTGCGGAGATGGTGTTGCGGCAGCCGCGGTGGAGGCGGCGACGAAGGAGGAAGCGCCGCGGGAAGGGGATGAGAGAAGACGGAGATAGAAAGAGGGAAAGAGGAAAGAATGAGGGAAATTAGGGCTAGCCCTAATTTCGACTCTTCATTTTTTTATTTTTTTTTATAATAATAATTATTATTATATTTCTTTTTGTAAATAATTTTATAAATAATTAAGTGAGTAAATGTATAAATTAATAAATGAATAAATAATCATCTATAAAATTTTTATACTCACTTTACTTTACAAATCGGAAATACGGATACTTTAAATATCCTAAAAATTTCAAATTACATACCTCAAAATCGAAAATCAATATAATTAAAATTTTCTCTCTTTATATATAAACTGAGAAATATTTTATTTAATTTCATGAACAGGAATACTAGTACGGACACCGCAGTGTCGGTGTTACATATATCACCTTAACCTATCGATAGAATCTGTTCTTTCGAATGAATCCATGTTGCTTGACCAACCGACGTGATGATCCTTTTATCAAAGCCATTTTCTTGAATAAGCTCATATCGCCCTAATCCGCTGATAGGATCCACCATCCCAAACAAACAGTATCGCATCAGTCTGCCCTCAAAAGATGTTCCTTTTCATCTAAGCACTATTGTCTAAGTTTTCAAAGAGATAGATAAAACCTGATCTTCAATGTGATCACGGTCCGACCGACATGCCTTTCTAATGGAGGTGATGCACTCCTAGACAAGTTAATAATATACCACAAACCGATTAACTTGGGAAACCATCAACAAGGCATATCTAGAATATGCAAAGAAAAAGGTACATTCTGTATTCATTATTCAACCAAAGGAAAAACTCTTACAAAGATAAACACACCATACGACCAAAGGTTTTCTGAATGAAAATTACAAAGTCACACTAGATTAGGAGGGAAGCGCTAAGAACTCCCGATAAGAGGACTCCACAACCGCTTGAATTGTAGCCAGTCTGACATGATCACTATCTAGAGCTACGGGGACAGGGCCTTGGCTTGTCGCCGCGCGACCAGCCGCCCCCTTCAAAGGGGGCAAAGTCTCATACATCCTAGCTTCGCAAGCTATTGTCTTAGCACACTTCAGCCTCTTTAGCAGTTTACATTGGGAATGCCTGATGGCTATAGCATCCCCTAAGATTGAACTCTTTAAGATGCGATATCCTTTGCTTGGCTTCCCGAAAAGACTCTTCTCGCAACCGCATCAATGTCTCGACAGTTATCGGGTTGCCCATGTAAAGACGCTACTCAGCTTCCAACTCATCGCAACGTTTTTCAGCCGATGTCAGCTTCTCTTCCAAGTATTTGATTCACTCGTCCTTTTCAGCGAGCAAAATATTAGAAACACTCTCAGTATGGGTATCTTTCTCCTTCTACTTCAAAGCATCATGTAACGCTAAGATTTGGTTCCCCGAGTGGTTGATCTACCTTTCTGACTGCTTCTTTCGTTGCCTCTAGAGTTCTGCCAAAGCTGCAGTTTAAGGAAAAATTATATAAATCAGTCAAAATGAAAAATTAAACAAAACAGGTTTTGCTTAGAAACAGTACTGTCAAGCAAAGAGACTGAAGGGTTTTATCCACCTACTCGAGAGATACCTTCAGTAGTTTCAAGTTGGGATCCTGAAAGTCAAACCGTTCGGCCAGTAGGAACACCCCTTTGGCATTGACACAATCGTATCGATGGCCTCCCACGCAGACAACAATCGATCCCCCCTCTTGCCTATCTTTCTGAATATCAAAAGGTCTAACAGAAACAAACAGCGAAAACTTATTTTCCTCCGCTCTTTCACAATAAGGGCTTCACGGCTCTACAAGAGACTGAATAGATACTTCGCTCGTAGGTACAACAAGAATGTGTGACACCGGTTGTACTAATGGGATAGTCGCGTTTGTAGGTAACTCTACCTCAGGAGTTTCTTCCACTAGGATACCCTCTTCGGTACCCTTTTTTGAGAAAGACGAATCAAGTGACCGACTACTAACCCCCTCCGTCTCCACTTTCACAAACTCAGAGCGTTTTGACATAGTGGGAGACATATACTCTTCGGCTCCCCTATGACCCTCTTTTTCCTCAAAGTGCCTTGACAAAACCGAAGATGTGTGCTCTCCGGCCTCTTCATGTGTCTCCTCTTCTTCGGGTGACTCAAGCATTTGGACTTTTCTTCTATTTGATTTCGATGGCCCCTCCTTAGGAGGCCTTTCGGTATACTCACGTGGCCTTTTAGAATTTAGTCTCACTTCCTTATTGGTCGAAACCATATCCAGGATGGAGCGCTCCACTAATTTCAGATCATTGACCAACTCCTTCTACCTTTGCTCTAGCAGAATAGGCTTATCGATTTTTCTTCTTTCATTGATCAGCAGACCCACCAAAAGTAACATTTGATCATCCACCAGAGAGTCTACCAAAATGTTCCGACGAGTGAACTCATAATAGCGTCTGACAGATCGGAAAAATTTAGAATAGAAAGTGGGAAGTGGAAGCTTCCCCTTATAGTGGTTCCTAGTCCGCATTTAGCAATGTAGGCAGAAGATCCCTATTCAAAAATCTCACGAAGAAATACTTATGCGTCCAAAATTTGTCCTTTGATTCACTATAGTAAAACTTCCATGAGGAATCCTGACAAGTCTGTAACCAATACCAACCGTGGGTAGAGCTCTGATCCTTGCACTGTATCAACGAGAAAAGAACTGCCAAAATCTCCACATCAAAATGAAGGCGATAAAACCCTAACAGGGAAATTATTGCAACCACAAAACGCCAAACGCTAGGAATCAGCAATATGGGGTAAACCCTCCAGTACTGCATAACCTCAGCAAGCAGGCTCGTATACGGGATCTTTATTCTGTATTTACAAATTGCTTATATACAGGAACACAACTGTCAGGCGCTCTGTTCGCCCTATCTCTATCGGTGGGTAACACCAGTGCAAAATCACTCCAGAGCCATATCAGTTCGTATCTCGCTAAGCTCCCCTTTCATCATTGTACTTTGGGTCTCATTAATGCTTTGTTTGGACGAAGAAGAACCCTTCGCCATTTTTTAGAAAGAATTTTCACTAGACGGGAGAACAATTCGTAGACGAAGATGCAAAGTACATAATACGTGTAAGTGTTTGGCTTTTAAAAGAGTACTAAAGATGATTTGCAGAAATTAAAAGGACACTTGTCGCGTTAAAAGTTTGGTGCATTTTCGATAAGTTATTACTCATGACGTCTTTTTCACGAAATGACATGATAAGTCGAGAGCAAATGCTGGGACCACATTCAAAAGGTTTAATACGAAAAGTGTCCAACAGTCAACATAAGACCTGTGATTCAAAAAGTTCAATATGCTTAAACACAAATGGACATATATCGCCCCACTCTACCGATAAGATCCATCTCCCTGAATGGACCATGTTGCCCCAACCCACCGAGAGAATTTGTCATCTGTAGTATCTTATTCGTTGTTCGATTAACTCCCGATAAGATCTATGCAATCGATTCGCGGATGTGTTTAGTGCTCCCGAATACTTGTTCCTCTCTACATTTGATCAATAGCTAGTAACTTCTTAAGGGACTGATACGTTCGGTCCTCATCGACTAGAGACAATATTTAAACGAATCTCACAACGATTTTTATTTCCTATCTTAACACGAAATGTATATTGCGGATGAAAAAGAAAACCCTTGAGAATCTGATTGATAAGAGAAGAAATTTCCTCATATAATCAACTTTTTTAAATGATAATGATTTCAAATTTCAAACGTTTGAATTCTGAAATTTTTAGATCTCTTCATATGGAAACTAGAGTTATAATACCTCAAATATATACGGTTCTTATGGATTCCATATATAAACCTTCAATATATCGAATCGATAAGTTCTCTAGATTTTTCACTTGACATGCAAATCACAAAAGGATCCATCATTTTTTTCTCTTTTAATCTATTTTAATTTTATTAATTCAATATCAATTTTTTTTTTCATTAAAGTACCTTCCAATAATTTTTAACGGTAAGTTTTAAATGTCTTCATTTAGTATCTATTTGAATTATAAAGAGTCTAAGTCTAGAAAGTTAAGATCTATCTTCAACGTACGGCAACCACAATGAAAAAGTTAGATGCGACGGTAACACAGGAATTTGACAATTATTTCATTTTTATTTTTATTATTATCATGAATAACAATTCAAAAATCAATTAACAAAGTGACCGGAGCTCAGCTAGCACCTAGCTGTACCAACCCCCG
Source organism: Dillenia turbinata (assembly GCA_037126225.1). Lineage (NCBI taxonomy): Eukaryota > Viridiplantae > Streptophyta > Magnoliopsida > Dilleniales > Dilleniaceae > Dillenia > Dillenia turbinata. Next base: position 30,371,274 of record JBAMMX010000006.1, read on the forward strand.
GGGGGGAGGGGGGAAGGATAGGCTAGGTGAGGAGTGGAAGTAGGACCCACACTGAGTTGGAAGCTGACTTGTGGAGCCCTCGTCGGGCCCGGGTATCTATGTTTACATCTCTGCCTCTGGAGCATTTGGTTTGGGACCAAATTCGTCAAATTCGGCGTTCCTGACCTGTCCACGCGTCAAGGTCCACGCAGACAGAGCGCGCGTCAAAATCAATGAATCGTAATTGCCCACGTCATCTATATCTATAAGATACATATTGGGTGGTGGGGGTTTATACACGCACGACGCACGCAGAGCTGAACATAAACAATGTGCCGTGCCCCGTGTGATGCTCCCTCCACACGCTCTTTATAATTAATTAATAAATTTCCGTCATTTGATTTGAGCTATTATGCTTATGAAGCTCCTGAGAATTTCTCTCTTTCAAGTAACAGGTCAGAAGGCTCGTCGTGATTTTACATGCCTTGCCCAAACTGCTCCACCTCTACCAAATTTGTTTAAGCAAACAAATTAAACGTTGTGTAATCCCTTTCTTATATAAATCGTGAAAGAGGACTTTATATATATTAGAGAAAATAATTTTCTTTTGCTTAATTAATTATAATTATTAAAATATTAATAGCATTTCTTCTTGTAACATGACATAGATATTTTATATTTACAAGAGTGTTGTAGTGTGTAGATAGAGTAGGGGACGGGAGTTACCAGGAAAGGAAACGGGGCGAGTTTAGTGAGATGATAGTAGTGTCGTAGTGAATGAATGAATGAATGAATATGGATAGATAAGGTTGACCAAATTCCGATGTCCCGACAACCTCCACGTGGTCTGACGTCTGACAGCCCAACCACTCCCTCTGACCCTGTTGACCGCTCGTGACATCTACTGTGCACTGCACGTGCTGATGGGGTTAGCCTGTACGGCTACGGTGCGCACTTGACAGCTTTTGGTCTGTAGCACCCCGCAATTCTTGATCGCGCAGACCGTAACGTGAGGATTGCCAGCGCCAGGACCGCGCGACAACTGTTCAAAATTACTAATTGAATTATTATTGATGGACGTGACCTAAAATCCGAATTAAAAGAGAATTCTCTAAAAGTCCATAAAGAACACTTATCGATCAATATCTAACGCTCATCACAATATTTTATCAAATAATAATAGTCATCTCGATCAATTTATTAAAAAACCTTAGTCGTCCGGATCCACCAAACAAAAGGGTTTCAGTCGTCCCGTTAACCGATCGTGACTCATCGTGCAGAGACAATCACCTCGATCAATTAAGCAAAAGTCAACCCTCTAACTTTACAAGTTCCGATTGATCCTTCATCGACCGAACAACCAGACTATGGACAGCACCCCAATCGATTCAAAAGGAATGTCAGAATTTCTTTAATTTCGACTTCCTATTTTATAACAATAACTCCAGAACCTTTCAGATAAGGAACGTATCCCTCCCAAAGAGGAAAGATGTCACACCCCGATCCGAGGTTATGAACAGCCGTCCATCACCCCGTATGCTGCCGCCTCTCGACATGCATACCGAGACAATGCAGACTAACATCAATACCTGTATAAAGTCTGTTTTCTCAAAAACATGATTTCCCAAATAAAATTACGTAAAAATCCTAACACAGTGCCTCAATGCATAACTAAGCAATACAACTGAGTGTCAATTTATGTTACATAACATAATATAGTCATCCCATTAAAATATACATTGGTCATTCTATAGACCTCAAAATGAATATATACATTATCCAACATCACCAAATACAATACTGCGGAAGAATGGTCGATACCATACCCGAGTTCGAGATCTCCAACAAATCAGGTGTGTCAACTCACTCGACACATCTCTTTTTCTGCCAGTTCTATAACTGAAAGTCAGGGGAAAGTGAAGGGTGAATATTATGAGGAAATACTCAGTGAGTGAGAGGATCGACAATATATTCTCAATATAAGTGTGAGTATGGAGTGTCAAAATACATTTTAAAATCAATATAATATCAAAACCAAACATGACATCCAGAAATCAAATATTCACATAACACATATCATAATATCAAAATATGCATCCATTTACAATATCCCAAAATCATATAAAGATTGCCAATAAAACAATCTCTGCAGTGGTCTATCACGATCAATGAAGGGTGTGTTGGAGGTTTTTTTCATATGCAAGTATATAAAATTAGCTCTCTACCCCAACGTTGACCACATGCCTCATCAAGTGTTAGACAGTGGCGTAACACGTATCCTCCCCACATTTGGTTCAACCGGCTAGCCCATATCTACACGTTACCCATCAAGTATAGTACCTCACCCGGAGCTAGACTGTGGCGTAACACACGTCCTCCCCAAATTTTGGTTCATCCGAGCGCAACTATACACATCACAACCACGACATTTGCGGATACCTCCGGCCGAAGCGTATCCGGACGCACAAGGGGCGCCTCTACAAATGTCCTTTGTAGCTACGGAGTCCATCAATAATATCATCACATCAACATATCCGTCAATTCCATCATAACTAGGCATCCATCTCACACACAAATCATCAAATCATTTCAAAACAGCGTGTCAATGTATTTTATCAAATCATTTCAATTAAAATGTCAATGCAATGATAGCATATAAATTATATCATAATTTCCAAAGAGTGGCACGATATATTTTCAATACAAATTATGGATGCATAACATTTAACTAAATCTTTTGGGACACTCCAATAATCACAAAAGAGAGAGCATTTATAAAACATAGGTCAAAAACCAATGCTTACACACATTTCACAAAATATGTCATTTAGAAAACTTTAAAACAGGGATTTTGGTCAATTGAAAATACAGTGTCTACAGTCTCACTCACAGTATACGGGAGGGTACGTCACTCCCTAAAATGCTTCACAACAACAGAAAGAGTTTCCCCTCGAACAATCAAGCAATATATCACTACAATAATAATATACATAACACATATAAGTGTTATGGCATTGAAAATTTAAATGTTACATTTTATTTTAACTACTTTATATAAGATTGAAGCCTAAAACATTTTTACTAAACTCCATATATATATATACACACTAATCCCCTTTCAACCATCCAAACTTTAACTTCAACCACACATTATCAAAGGTACCCAACTCAACTAACACAATGCCACTATCAACTATCAAAATCATCATTCACATATCCAATCTCCTAGTATACTCAAAACAATTCAATTACACATTATACATTCTAGGTCAAGATTCACACACACACTCTTATTCAAAATTCTTTATCAAATTCTCCTCTTCAATACACCAATACAACACCATACATTTATCATATAAATACAAACACATGCTTTTGCACATTCTTTACAATTGTATATTTCCACATCACTTTAATACACCAATATCACTATACATGCATACACTTTTATACCACATTACATACACATATAAGCCTCCATTTTATTTACTAAATTCATTCTCTAACTTTCCCGGACAGCATGCAATTTCCTTGTTCTCTTTAATGCATTCGGTCAAGGCATTTTACATACACATGCATAATAACTCCATCCAAAGTTTCTACATACATACACACCTAAATCCTCACACTCATGACTCCACTTTTACATACATATACTCAATAACGCACCACAAAATTTGTACACTTTCCTCTTTAATATACCTTACATTCCACTACATTTTTCACATGAAAATGGTTTCCTTTTTCAGTTCCATTAGTGCAGAAAATTCTACAATCATTCTTTCTTCATTCCATCCATTAACACATATATATACACATCATACTTCAATGTAAAAATCCAACACACACAAAAGTACATAGATTTCACATTTTAACACTCAAAATTACATTAAAATCTATCTAATTTCATACCCAAAGTTTTGAATTTTTCTGCACATGTTCCCCTACGGTTTCTCACCTCAATATGTGTTCATTCAAGACTTAAATCAAACATTTCACTTGCTGAAATTTTCTGCACACTTTATATCATTCATTTACTTGATTTTTACACCTAAACTAAGCTAAAATCAACACATTAACACACCAAATGAAATGTTCTCAAATCCAAACAAAGTGCAGAATTTTTATACCTCAAGTTTTTGGTGTCTCAAGCTCCGAAAAAGTGTTCTCCTCCAAACATCTCTTTTTTCCTCTTAGATCCAACTTTTGGTCTACAAAGAGTCACCATGTTAGAGACTTCCTTTTGGCTCCAAATCAATATATGTTACACAAAAGATAGAAAGGAAGCTCTCTTACCTAAAATTGTTGAGGAAAAAAATTAAAGAAACCATAAATCTCTTCACTTGAATCTCTAAGTTTCCATCCTTGGATCACCAAGCAAACCTTCTTCTCTTCTTCTAATTTTTGGATATGTTGTTCTAGGGATGAAGAGAGTTTGATTTATGTAAAAACATTATAGGATTGTTTGAAGAAATCAAAAGTTCCTTCAAGGGATAGGTTATGGCTAGGGAGAAGAAGAAAATGAAGGGTTTTCTTTGTTCTCTTTGGCCTCCCACGAATTTTTGAAGAATAAAGGAAGAGTCTAGGGTTTTCAAGTCTATTCTACTTTATTCACATCTAATCTTGACCATCCAATGTCCAAATTTAATCATAGCCCTTGATTTTCACTAACTTATCTAAAATAACCTAACTTATTCTCTCTTTGCCTCTCTTTCTCCCTCTCTCACATTCTCTCTCTCTCTCTCTCTCTCTCTCCCACTCATTTTTTTAATTAGTTAATACATTTATTATTATTAAAATTACATTTTTATTAAATATGTGTGGGACCCACCATTTTTATTTCACTCTCTACAACTCACACCCATATTTAATATGTGGGCCTCACCTCAAGACCTTAAAACTCTCATTGGTCTAAATTAACACAAGCACCTCTCCACCTAGGGTTTAAATTTCCAAAGTCAAACTTTTCAACAACATTATTTTCACACTTGTTCACACTAATCTAACCTTTGAACCAATCACATTCCTCCCTCTCTCTACACTTGTCCAATTAGGGTTTTAGAAAAATAAAAATAGTAGATTAATTCTAAGTTATTGTAAATTGTAAACTAGTCCCTCAAACTTTGAAATTTCTATTTTGACCCCAAAATTTTTCATAATAACACGCTAAACCCCTTACCTAATATTAAGTCTAACTAAGTCCATTTCACATTGTAATGCGGTCATTTAGTTTTGTCGGGGCCCATTACCGTCCAATTAGGGTATTTCGGGCACTTTTTTGGAAATCCCTTATTTAACTATACAAATGGATATTTATCTATATTTGAGGTCATCGTACACTTTTAAGGCCATTGTAATTATTATTTGACCTTCACTGATCATTTTGAAAATTTTTAATCTCAGACGATTTTAGCCGATATTTGTTTGGAGACGGTTTTATCGAAAAAATTTCTTAGTAATATTTCTATATCGAACGTAGGTAATATCATACATAGAATGGAAAATAGTACAAATACGAATGCACTGAGGTGTCGGTGTTACAAAAGATTTTTCGATATTTGAGAATCGTGATCAATTCACAATATTAACTTCCGAGATTTCCGGATCAATTCGATAAGTAAGGTAGGGTAGAAGTCCTTCAGCGGCAGATGACTCTCACAGGTATAAAGAGATCTCAAAACCCTCGAGGTCAGATACACTCTCGAGGCCTAACACTCTCGACACACAGAACACATGGAATAACCTTTTCGTTACTCTCAGTCTGTTTTCTTCCAATAGAAAACTGCTCTTTACTGACTTGAGCGTCGGAGTTTCTCCGTCGGAGAACCCTCCGATGGTTTTCGCAGGTGAATCCACCCATTGATGGCTATTGTTCGAATCAAGAAAGAGCTGGTATCTGTAGAGCCGTAACCCACCTCCATCAGATTGGCGCCGTCCGTGGGAAATCAAACTAGAAAAGTTTTGATAACCTTGTCTCCAAGGACTAGAGCTTCTTCTAAAGCCACCCTGCTGTAGGAGGGCATATCCTTATGCCCACTAAACCTGCCGTTCCCCCAGTAACGAATCCTCCAACTTGCAATCATATGTTTTCCCCTCGACCGTCACATCCGGAGTTAATTCCGCGACATGCAAATCAAGAACAACAAGTCATGGCTCAGGACCAGAATAGGTAGACCAGCCCCAAATGAAAAGATTAGTGTCTGGAATCCAAAGAATGAGTAAACAGTTAGAAGGACTCATTTGAACCCTCGGGACGGACAACCACTCATCTGTTACAGAATCCGAATACAAACAACCACTTGGACGAGAATTCTCGGAATCATCGGCGGCCTCCCAATATGACCCCCAGGGCCTAAAAAGGTAGATTGAACAGCTCGTGACCGTTGAGCTAAAACGAGTAGGCGTGAAGGACAGGAAAGATCCCCAATGTTTCCTAGGCGAATCATCATTTGATGCAAAGATCTTGTCAGAACCAACGTCAAGAGACATCCTTCTACCTCCCATGGAGCGGTATGACGGGATAAATGATCCCCGTGATCATTCCGCCTATTTCATAACAGTAATGGTCTCTAGAGACCTCTCGGATGCCGCGATGTACAAACACTTCCCTATCACTCTTAAGGATAATGCCCTAATCTGCTTCAATTCTCTTCCCCCGCTCAGTATCAATCGCACAACTCCGACAATAATTTGAGGCCTATTTTGTAATCAGTGGAGGGGTTAAACGAAAATCTACTTCCCTCTTATCATTACGTCAATGGAAAGAAGAACCTCTCAGAAATTTCAGGGAGAGATTCAAGACGGAAATGCTAAAAGTCCCCGACTTGGATAATAACATCGCTTTGGCTGCGCTCCTAACGGGCCTACGCTCCTTTGATATGAAGGTTTCCATCACAAAGAAGCCTTCAGCATCCATTCAAGAATTTTACTCCCGAACGGAGAAATATTTTGCTACAAAAGAAGCAGAGGCCTTCGATTAACAAAAAGGCCACCATAACAGAAAAGAACGCAGCCGGTCACCACGCCAATGTTCCTCGAAAAGAGGCAAACCAGGAACTCCACCTTCGCAAAGGTTCAACGTCTACACCCCACTGAGCAAAACCCCAAACCAAGTTTTGTATCAAATAAAAAACAAGTCATATGTCAGATGGCTCCCTCGTCTGGTGGAAGAAGATCCTAAAAAGGACAAATCTAAATATTGTCATTTCCATAGAGACTCCGGCCACATGACCAATGAGTGTAAAAAAACTCAAAGAAGAACTGGAATTCTTGGTCCGCTGCGAAAAATTATAGAAGTTTATCAATTTAGAAGGAAGAAATCTGTCTTCCCCCAACAGGCGTGACGTACCAAGGGAGAATGTGCCACTTCATAGACCACATCCCAGACCACCACGTGAGGAACCAGGAGGGGTGATCCTCCAAGTTCACAATGGAGATGGATGGCATGAACCTTATGTTCCCGTTAGCGTCTGTCCAGCGTATGACCTGGACTTCCCGACACTCTTCCTTTGATGAAAATTTCGATATTTGCTTCTATTCATTGATTGCACGTGGCCTGAGACTTTAAATTACGTTCAAAGAAAACACTCCCCGAACGGGCGGACATGGCCCTAACTGCTAAAATCTCTAATCGACCGAAGGGTCTCAGTTGCCCAGATCTTCCGAATAAATGTGTCACTAATATGAGATGGAACTCCCCGAACGGGCGGACACGGCCCTAACTCCTAAAGTCTTTAATCGACCGAAGGGTCTCAGTCACCCAGATCTTTCGAACGAATGTGTCACTAATATAGGATGGAACTTCCTGAACGGGCGGGCACGACCCTAACTCCTAAAGTCTCTAATCGACCGAAGGGTCTCAGTCGACCAGACTTTCCAAACGAATGTATCGCTAATATGGGATGGAACTCCCCGAACGGGAGGACACGGCCCTAGTTCCTAAAGTCTCTAATCGACCGAAGGGTCTACGTTGCCCAGATCTTCCGAATGAATGTGTTGCTAATATGGGGTGAAACTCCCCAAACGTTGGACACGGCCCTAACTCCTAAAGTCTCTAATTGACCGAAGGGTTTCAGTTGCCCAGATCTTTTGAACAAATGTGTCGCTAATATGGGATGGAATTCCCCGAACGGGCGGACACGACCCTAACTTCTAAAGTCTCTAATCGACCGAAGGGTCTCAGTCGCCCAGATCTTCCGAATGAATGTGTCGCTAATATGAGATGGAACTCCCCGAATGGGCGGACACGGCCCTAACTCCTAAAGTTTCTAATCGATCGAAGGGTCTCAGTCGTCCAGATCTTCCGAACGAATGTGTCACTAATATGGGATGGAACCCCCCGAACGAGTGGACACGGCCCATTCCTAAAGTCTCTAAGTGGTCGAAAGGCCTCAGTCGCCCGGGCCTTTTAAGAAAACATCTTCGAATCGATCTTCTAAGCACAGGCCAAAGCAACCCTAATTCCAAGAGCTTTCAATAACACTCCAGAACGAGCGCATCGTCAGATAAGATTCCCCCGACCTCGCTTGGCTAGCAAAATATCAGAAGTTCTTTGATAATCATTACATTTCAATAAATCAGGGGGTAAAAAATCTTCATTCCATAAAATTACAAAAGAACGTAAGGGATACAAGAAATAGCAGGAGCGGAATTCGAATCCGCTGATCCTTCAAATTGGGGCAGGACTTCGTACCGACCAATCTCTCGAAGAATCTCTTGGGTGCCTTTCAGGCGCTCATGCAACTTATGCTGAAAAAGTTGAAGGACGACAGCATCTTTGGTAGCAGAAACTTTGAGGTCAGCTATCTCCTGTTCAGCCCTTCGAAGAGATTCTTCTCGTAAACGGGCTAATGTTTCAGCAACTGTTAACTGCGCTTTCCGAGCACATGCCTCTGTTTCTAATTCCTTACAACAAGCTTGAACCGAAGCAAGGTCTTCCCGAAGGCGCTTGATCTGCCTGTCTTTAGCCTCTCCAATGGTCTTCTCTTGGTTCTCCAAGGCGTCCTTCAGTGCCAACACTTGGTCACTCATACGAAAAAATTGCTCATCCTGTTTAGCCCTCAACTTTCTTTGAAACTCGGCCAGGGCAGAAGTCTGGCCAAAAGACATGATGGTCGGAATCACAAAGATCAAAACTTCAACTTACACAAAGAAAATACTTACTGTAAGGCAAAGAGATTGAATGGCCATGTCGGTGCACTCGAGAGGTATCTTTTGAAGGGCAGATCTCGAAGGAAGTTGGAAACGCTCAGCTAACTGTAACCCTTCTTGCGGATCAATAAGATTGAAATTGTGGCTCCCCACGAAGACCGCCACTGATCCTTCTTCGGAATTTTGTCCTTCCCCAATCGAAATAGGTGGAGGAACACAATAGTCACCTGGTACGTCGATCAAAAGACACTGAGACCCCCAATGGGAATGTCCTGAAATTTCGTCCGGAATGGAGGCGGAAGATTGCGTCACCGGAGACTTTTTCGACCTTTGACCATTCTCAGTCACTTCGAAGAGTCCCTCATCAAAACCGCCTCCTTTTCTAACCTCGGTTGATGCACCAAGGGCTTCGCCGACCAGATGACCCCCTCCAGTTTCAGAATATCCTTGGGGTAGCACATACTCTCCAAATTCGGCTTCTTCCTCTTCCCTAGCAGGTGGATTGGGCGTCTTAACCATAGACTTTTTCCGCCGGGACTCAGGGGAAGTATCAACCGCCTTCCTCTTTGCATGAGACCGCATCCCCCGCTCAGTAGAAATTTCATCAAGAAGACGGGCATCAATGTCCAGCACAGTGTCGAGCAAGTCTTTTTCTTGTTGTTCCAACAAAAGGGGCTTGGTGATTTTCCTTGACTCATCCATGTGAAGACCGGATAGTATCAACATGTCATCTCTTACTAAGCTGTCCACCCACAAACTCCTATAATTGGCCTCACAATAACGGGCCATCACATGCAAAAAACGGGAGTGGCGAAGAAGAGACGGGATTTTCTCATTCAAAAAGGGCATCTGGTTAGCATCCGGAAATGCCGGAAGGAGATCCCTGTTCAAAAATCTAATGAAGAAGAACTTCCGCATCCAGTACTTATCCTGAAACTCACTATAGAAAAATTTCTAGCGAGACTTTCGACGAATTTGGAGTTTATACCAGCCGTGAGTGGATCTTTTGGAGCTACATCGCCCCAAGGAAAACATGGCCTCTAAAATCTTCATGTTGAAACAAATACGGAAGAACCCTAACAAGGAAATTAGGACAATCACAAATCACCAAGCACTTAGGATGAGCAGTGAATGGTGAATATTCTAATACCTCAAGATCTCCGCCAGTGGGCCCGTATACGGAATCTTCAAACTATATTTCACGCACTGTTTATACATTAGGACACAACCATCGGGGGCAAAACTCGCTCTATCCCCTTCACCAGGTAATACAAATTCAAAGTCGCTTCCAAGCGATATTTCCTTCTGGACTTCTATCAGATTTTCTTCGGTCATAATGCTCTGAATATTGTCTATGCTACATAATGAGGAGACGTCTGTCGACATTTTTGCTGAAAGAAAAAGCTTTTCGAAGAAAAAAGAAAAAGGGGTATTTTCTAAGAAACGAAAACTCTTACAAAGCATATAGAAGACGGTTCGTAGAAATGGAAACGATGAATGTCAAATTCAAAAGGGACATCCCTTTTTCGAGAATTGTCACCCATGGCGTTTCTTCTTCCGAAAAGACCATGAGTCAGGGGCAAATAATGGGACGTGGTCCAAGACCCGAACCAAAAGATTCAATTCTCTAAAGACCCACAAAGGGCATCTATCGATCAGTATCTAACGCCCACCACAATGATCTACCGAAGGGTTATAGTCGCTCCGATCAATTTACTGAAAGACCTTAATCGCCTGGTTCCACCGAACGAAAAGGCCTCCGTCGCCCTGTTAACCGATCGTGACTCATCGAGTAGAGGCAGTCACCTCGATCAATTAAGCAAAAGTCAGCCCTCTAACCTGACAAGTCCTGATTGATCCTTCATCGGTCGAACAACCAGACGATGGGCAGCACCCCAATAAATTCAAAAAGAATGTCAGAACTTCCTTAATTTTAACTTCCTATTTCATAACAGCAATTCCAGAATCTTTCAGATAAGAAAAACATCCCTCCCAAAGAGGAAAAATTTTTCGATATATGAGGATCGTGATCAATTCACAATATTAACTTCTGAAATTCCCGCATTAGTTCGATAAATAAAGTATGGTAGAAGTTCATCAGTGACAAACGACTCTCACAGGTATAAAGAGATCTCAAAACCCTCGAGATCAGGTACGCTTTCGAGACCTAACACTCTGGATATATAGAATACAGGGAACAACCTTCTCGTAACTCTCAATCGATTTTCTTCCAATCGAAAATTATTCTTTATTAATTTGAGTATCGGAGTCTCCTTACCGAAGAACCCTCTGACGATTTTTACATGTGAATCCATTCATTAACGACTATTATTTAAATCAAAAAAAATTAATATATATGAATTCATAATCCATTTCTATTAATTTTCTGTTACTTTTTTTCTTGTTATAATACTTGTAATTATAAGATAAGGTTGAAGGTATTCTCACTTAAACCGGCGATTTTGAGGGTGGGGTATGGTTGAAACTGAAAGGATCTTCGCGATGTGACAAGTTGCAGACATTATAAGATGGACACGATATCATAAACATTGGGTCCCAAAAAGATTATGGAGAATTGGGGCCGATGGTGCTGGTGCTACTGCTACCTCTCTCAGTCAAATCCTCCTCGAATTTGCTCCCGTCCTCCATGATCCTACTGCTACTGTTTTCTCCAAAGCTCGCTTTCAGTATACCGACCAATTCCATTTCTATAAATTTAAGGGAGTGAATTGCTTGCACTTTGTACTCACAACTTATGACTCGGAAGGCAAGAGCGCAAAACGACTTCATTTTCCACTACATCTTGCCAAAGGAGAGCGGGCATGGAATGAAGCAAGTCTTCTGCTTCCTAACAAAATCGACCCACCCGCCCATGGGAAAAAAGACACAAAAAGCGGGAAGCAAGCAAATTAGTCTTTTAAACTACTACTACTACTACTACCGGGAATGATACTATGCTTTTGTAATCTAACATTTCAAGCAAGGTTACAATTTTGTTGGCGTTGCTATTTATTTTTATTTTGTCTTATTTCATTTATAATACTTTTAATTAAAAATTAATGTAAAAATATAAAATAAATTACTAACAAATAATATTTTGCAAATAAAAATTCCTATTATTATTATATTTAAGTTTAATTAAAACTGACTTTTATCTTTACAAAATTGAAGGTCCTTTATTTTAAAATGTTCAAGAAAAAAAACAAAAGGATGTCCCGGGGGTTGGGGGGTTGAAGTCGTACTATTATATAAAAATTAAAAGGAATCACACAGCAGGTAGTTATGTGGGATAACCATAACATGGATGTGCAATATTTTAAGCATTCAAACCCACCACTTTACTCATCATTTTAATTAAAAATATTAAACAATATTATACTAACCAGACTATGTTTTAACTATAATATAATATAATATAATATAATATAATATAATATAATATAATATACAGGTTACAAGAGAAGCGTTAATTGAATCCCTGCCCTAATTAAATGGTTATAATATATATATATATATATTATTTTGTTGTGTTTGCAAATTTTTTTTTAAATTTTGAAATTGATTAGGCGTGTCGTAATTAAATAAAACTAAAAATTTTTTATGTATAAAACACGAAATTATATTGTTTTTCATTTTTTCAAGTATAATTTTTTTTAACTGAATAAGCATAAATTTTTTTGCTCAAATTTTATACACATTAGTTTATGTAAAATTAACAATTTTTTTTGGGTCTCTTCTTGTGTGATAATAGGGCTGTTTTGTGAATCGATTCGAGTTTGACCCGTTAACGAATTGCTCGATCAATGATTTGACTCGACTTAATTTTGATCGAAATCGAATCGAGTTCATTGTATAATTGAGCTGAGTTTTAGTAATAAGATTTTAAAATTAAAAACTTGTCATATATTATATATATTTATATATAATTATAATATAAAAAATTAAATAAAATAATCAAATTTACGTGTCAAGTTTGAACAATTTTATTATATAATTAAGTCAATTTCAAGTTCTTTTATGTTTTATTCGTCGAGTTTAAATTAAAAAATAGAGATATTTTAGATCGACTTCAATTGAATACATTAAATTCAATACATCCCGTGTGAATTTGCATGAAAAAAAAAGTAAAATAACAAAAGAAATAGGAGTAATTGTAGCCAATGTACAGATGGCGCGTGAAGATGAGAGAGCAAGAAATGCAGAATGTTGGGGAACTTGCCGGCATGTAATGCGTTTCCAGTTGCTTCAACAAACCACTGACTCACCAACTCCGAAGAAAACACACGCGCGTAAGGCATGGGGATGAAGTTGGGTGACGGAGACATTGTAGTCATATATGGCGTTCGTGTGATTGGATTTGGCGTCAATTCCGCGGGAGTAGATAAGGGTGCTACCGGTGCAACCCTCCATAATATCTCAGATCTCCTCTCTCTCTCTCTCTCTCTCTCTCTCTCTCTCTCTCGCGCTCGCGCGCGTGGAAAAGGAAAAAACCCACAGAATCCTGTCTTCACCTCAACACGACATATAGTTGAACAGTCGTAGGGATAGATCAGATTAGATTGTTGGTTTCTTTACAAGACTGCAGAAGGAAAACTTGTGTCTCTGTGTCTCTGTGTCTGTGCAGCATCTTTTTCATTTTATGTGTAGTGAAGAATTAATGAAACTGATTGCTTAAGTTGGTTATGACGGCCAAGGATTTCTTTTCTTTTCTTTTCTTTTCTTGTCTTTTTTTTCAGGGGGTTTGTGCCGGCCGTGGTTGTGACCAAAGGAGCTAGTAAAGTGTTGCCCCCCTCTATACTATGCCGTGCCTGTGCCTGCCTATCATCGCTCCATTTTTTTTTGGGCCTTTTTTGGGAGAATTTTGGTTGCAACTGTGAAAAATTGAATGTACTGAACACAGAGAGCATTATTATTTGCAAAGAGTAAGGATCGCATCTTTTCAACTTTTGGTTGGTTGACTATTGGATCTGACAATTTTGGCTTTGTGAAGGTGAAGGGTGAGAAATCCTTCATAATAATCCTCCATTGAAAAAATTGAGAGAGAAAGAGAGGAGACATCTGCTACATTAGAATTATAAAATTTAACAAGCTAGGACAGGAGGCCGTTTGATCAAGAAGCATCATCATCATCATCATCATCAGATTCGAACAGATTATAAGAGATGGCAAATAAGTGGTGGGAGAGAATAGATGTGGCGATGGCTGGTTTCCAAGGAGGAGGAGGCCCACCACCAGCAGGTTCTCGCTATGTCCATCAACTCCTCCCTCCCCAACTCCACTTGCAACCTCCTTCTCTAGCTCTATCCGATTTGCTTCCTCAGCATCAACATCCACATAAACGTCCCTCAGATTCTAATGACGACGACGACTCTTCCCCTCCCTCTAATCACTCCAACAAGGCCGATGCCGACGACTCACCTGCAGCCACACCAACTAACTCCACCCGCCGTCCCAGAGGCCGTCCTCCAGGCTCCAAGAACAAGCCCAAGCCCCCCATCATCGTGACCAGAGACAGCCCCAGTGCCCTCCGATCCCACGTTCTCGAAGTTTCTGTAGCATCTGACGTCGTCGAGTCTGTATCCAACTATGCCAGAAGAAGAGGGAGGGGAGTGTGCGTGCTCAGCGGCAGCGGCACCGTCTCAAACGTCACGATTCGACATCCGTCCTCTCCGGCCGGCAGCGTAGTGTCACTACACGGAAGGTTTGAGATTCTCTCTCTAACGGGGACAGTGCTTCCGCCACCAGCTCCGCCCGGCGCTGGTGGGCTGTCCATATTTCTAGCAGGCGGTCAGGGTAAGATAGTTGGAGGTAGCGTGGTGGGTCCCTTATTGGCTTCTGGTCCGGTGATTTTGATGGCGGCATCTTTTGCCAGTGCAGTGATCGAACGATTACCTCTAGAGGATCAGGAAGAGGCTGCTGCTCAGGTATCACAACCAGCTGCTTCCCAATCTTCTGGCGTCACTGGTGGTAGCGGAAGTGGGCAGGTAGGCGGCGACGGTGGAGGAGGAAACAGTGGTAGTGGCGGCGGAGGAGCTGGGGTGTACACCATGGGAGGAGTGAATATGGGGAATTATGGAGCTGGTTTTTCAGCTGATTTATTTGGATGGCCTGGTGGTGGTGGTGCAAGTGCTCCAAGAACTCCTTTTTGATTTTTGATTGACTGGTTTAAATTTGTTTACTAATTGGAGTGGTAGGAATGGGATATTTGATTCTGGGATTGTGTGAGTTTTATATATAAGGGCGGTGGGCGGCGGCGGGATGACCTCCTCCCTCCTCATCATAATACTATTCTAAGTCTTGGGCTTTTGAGGTCTACGTACCCCCAACTTCTGTGGAGGGAGAGACTTATAATAGAGCTTGGAGATGTATATAGAAGACACAGCCGGTTTTCTCTTTTGTTTTGGATAAAATGCTTGTGCAGAATCAGCAATATGGATGAAAACAACTTTGGTCTTTTCCATCACCAATAGGTTGGATTGGATGACTATGCAGCTAAGCTATAGAGAGAGGGTGTAGGTTGTGGAGTGGGGTTCAACTTCGGCTGAAACTGCACTCTTTCCATCCAATTTTCCGAACAGATGAACTTCCCACTCTTTCATGTATGATAAAACCTTGTTTAATGCATGCGTTTCTCCACACTCTTCTTCCTACTTTTGCTTATGGAATAACCATTGCCAGTTGTTTTATAGCACAAAATTTTATTATTTCTTGCTAAGGTTCCTTTCTTCTGTTTATATGCCGCTTGCATTGCACATCTCTTGCGTACGCTTGCCAATATTTGCAAATAGAAAATATACAATATGGTACTCCCATGGTATTTAAAATAAAAAAAAAAAAAAAAAAAAAAAAAATTTCCGCACAGGATGAAAGATTGATTACTGCCATTGTGTACTGCTCCCAAGTAATGTTGTCTCTGGAAATGTAATTCCCAGTATGCTTCTTAGAATTATTGAAAAGAAAAAGGAAAAGAAAGAAAGGGGAACCCAAAAAGGGGGGGGGGAATCTTATTATTGTTTGGTTCTGGTTTGGCACTTGAGTTCAGTCTGAACCTGAAGCTTGGGTTTTAGATGAGGATACCTATACTATATACTGGTAAAGGTTTTGTCCATCTTCTTTCAATTGCTAGCTTTATTTCATTATCTGGTTACCCATAAAAGAAAAACTGACAGAGTCGCGAGAGCCTTAAAATGCCTTCCTTAACAAGAAACGTTACAGCAACAAATGAAGCTATGAGTAAAAGAAGAAACTAACTACTCTGTCGGTTACAACAACATTCCTCTCCACCCTAATCTTGTAAAGTAAAACAAAGCGCGCGCGTCCTATCCTAGAAAAATACATCCAATTGGTCAAAATTGAGAAAAGAAAACCCTCAAAATCAAGGAATCCGGGGATGTCTTTGGGGGGCTTGGTTTGAAGGATTTGCCAAAAGTATTTTTCGGACTTTGTGACATCGAAACTTGAAAAAGATGGGGGGAAGGAGCGATCTCGCAATATTATTTTCATTTTTGTTGTCCGCTTAGATTTGATATATTGTGTTTGCAGTATGTTCCCTAACTCATTTAAGTTTCAAAGAAGTCAAATCATGCATAATATTATTACTGCATGCGAATTTTTAATATGAAAAATGGTATTTGTCATCCAAACAATGCTCATGACATTTTTCTACCTTTCTTTTGGTTTTAAATATTAGCATGGTAACAATTTACCAAACTATTTTCAGGCGAATTACATACCCACCCATCTGCATTTTAATCTTCGTTTAATACTCTTGTATGATATTTATAGTTCCTTTTAATAGAGTGAAAAGACGAAGAAAGGTGTAATTTTAGGTTGCTAATAATAGCGAAAAATAGAGGAAATGCATCATCATTATCACTAAAGGAACCAACAGTCTCTCTTAATTTGCACCCTATCATAAAAAGGTCGAATGTTATCCTTTTACCACTAAACCAGAAGAATTTATTGAATACCATCAAAATGATGAGTTGCAAGAAAACCCTAATGGGAAGAACTTGGACAGCAAAATGATTTTGTAAAATTTCAGCTTAGCTGGAAGCTATTTGCAACCAGGATTTCATTGGGGATATTTGTAGTTATTGCCCAAAGCATCTAAACCAGATTCCCCATGTTGTCATTGTAAAATAATTCAGTGATATAATGGGGATGTTTTGATCTCATTCATACGTTCCCCCCCCCCCCCCACAACAACCAATAAATAAATAAATAAGCGCGGCATTTTATATAATCCCCCAATTGCCAAAATCATGGGAAAGTGATCTACCGTTGGTTTTGTTATTCCAAATGATCAACTTTGTGCAAGAAGCAGAAGCTGGGTGGGTCAGAATTTACAAATTTAGTGCACATAAAAATGAAGGGGCATTTGATTTTGTCTGCTATCTGTTATTAAAATAAGAATTCATGTTTACGATCAAAGCAGATGTTTGATCCCATTTTTAACATATTCACGTTGGCCTACAGATTTATTACCAGAGATTTCCAAATAAACAAATACGTACAATATATGTGTATTGTATATTTTAATGAAAATGAAGAATAGGAAGGAAAACCAACATCTCATGAGAAGAGCTTCCACTGGCAAATGGGTCTGGTGTCTGTCATAAGCATTTTCAGCACATCAGCTGAAGCGCCCCATAGGTTCAATTAGTTGTGTTGTATAATTTGAACTCTACAGAAGCAGTGTCATAGTGTAATATTGCGGGAAAAATGTCTAAGTAGTGCATTGAAAAGTTATAAGAGGTGCATTTTCCTCACTCAATTTGGATTGATGGATCAGGTTGTTGGAAAAGGTTATGGTCAAAGCACACATAGGTATAATCAATGCGAGTCATTATTCATACGATTACACATAGTTGGAGTCCTAAGGCTAAAATGGCACTACACCACTTGGGCCTACCTTGATCAATGGCCCTAGCTTTAGGTTATAAGCGTGAGCTCAAATCAAGGACATGATATCCGCTGGTGAAAGAGAGAGCCTAGCACCAACAAATAGTCGATCTAATTGGTTAGGATTCTAAGTCTTTTAATTAAATTTCGGATTCAAAACTTGAAAATAAAAAAGAGTATGTTATGAGAGCTCCCTTCCAAAATTGGACCCGACAATACTCGAATTAGATTAGTCAGAGTATGTTCCGGATATCGATTTATTATTTAAAAAAAAAAAAAGAGAGAGAGAGGGAGAACCTAGCCCATACAGATAATAAAGAAATGAAGAAGTTGCTCTTGTGGCGGTCATACAGATCCAGTATGAGATTACCATCTCCATCTACATAGAGTTGGGAGTTGCCAACGGCGGAGGTGGAGTAAGCAGACATCTTCATAATGTCCAAGCAATCTGAAACTGCCTCTGAATAAAAGGGAATTTGTCTAATCGTATAATCTCTTGTTGTTACTACAACTAGTGCCACCAGCAATTTTCCCCTTCCTGCTTGACCATAAAAAATATTTGACCATTTTCGCTGCTGCTTTATTTTCTTTCTTCAACCCTAGAGGAGCTGCAATGCTGTCGGACTTCCATGGACAAAAACAACAAATGAGATAATTTAATAGCCTAACATGCAGACTGCGAACACACAACTACCTTCTTCTCTGCAATCCGAAGCCTTTCTGCGACGAATCTTCCTTTTCCCTCCAGCAATCCCGTCGTAGCCCCAGTGACCCTTTGGCTACTAAGGGTAAAGGCTCATGCATGCGGATATTACACAAGAGAGCAGCCAAAAAAAATATTCGAGGCACGAAATGGAAGGGGGGGTTATTGCCTGTAGGGTAGGTGGAACTTAGAAATGCATAAACATGAGGCAAACTTCTCCGGCGAGAGAAACCATTGCAAGATCTCTACTCGCTTAAGGGACCAGTGACGTAAACTATCACGCGAATTGTCCCCAACCAGCGTAGGGCAAAGGAGTCTCATTATGCCCGTCCTTTTTTGTTTCGGTTAGGTGGTGCCCTTCTATTTGGTTGGTTAGCACATACAAGTGGGCTTACAACCATGAGGCTTTCTTACCATAATATATAAAACACAGGATGCCAATAATCTATAATTCAATTGATACCGTCTTCCCTCTCCCTTATAAAAGTCTCAAGTTTGAATCTCTCTATATACCAATATATATATATAAAACTCAGGAACTGCACATCAGCTGAAGGAATATCCTTTCCACTTTCCCACTCCACTTTGAGTAGGTGCGTTCCCCTAAGGAGAAAGATTGGTCAGCTAAATTAGTGGCTTGAACGTTCTCCAAAGCCTTCAACGATACATGTAAATTGAGGCAAGGACAGGAAAGCTTCACAGAATATCGTGCGTATCGTATTAGATTTCGTTAAGGACAGCTTCGTGTTAAAAAAAAGCTGGTTACGTAAGACATCCAAGTCCAGTTCAACAAGTGATTGGCCATCAAACACGCCAGTACCATGTTTATCATTTTGGGTTCATTTCATGCTGCTGCCGCAACAAGCACAAGAGTTGCCCTAAGGGCATCCACATTCAACCATTCTACGTTCCCATGTGCAGCTCCCAATTGCCAATTCCTGCGTCCAGACTGCTAGCCTACTTCATAAGAATTGCATCATCCAACTCTTTAATCTCCTTCATCCTAGATTCACAAGACCAAACACAAAATCCTATTCTCAAGAATGCAATTTACGAGACTCAAAATTTGACAATAGAGTAGAGGCAAATTTTTAAGAATTCGAACAGGGCTGCACAAGAAGCAGTCTTGTCAATCAACAATGTTTCACGAGAAAGGAGTTTTACAATTACGGGTCTTGCATTTTGGGTGCCCAAGCAGATGGTATACATACAAATGAAATAAGCATGCAGGAGCACGATTCTGCTAGAATTACAAGACGAAAGAGCAATAAAATAGTTGAACCAATGCCCAACCATAACTACATTAAACCCCCCCCCCCCAACAAAAAAAAAAAGAGAAAAGAAAAAGAAAAGAAAGTGCCCTGTCAACAATAGGTGAAATTGGTAGCAAAATGGGATTCTGAACACGCCCTGTCAATGCTACTCTCTTATCAAAAAAGAATCAGCAATTCCTTTCTATCATCTAACATTTGAACCCTATATGTTGTCAAATCAAACCCTCCTGATCAAAATTAACATCATGTGCTATAAGGTATTGGTATATGGCTCCCAGCCCACCAAGAAAGAATTCACTTCAGCAATCAAAATGACCAGCTACAATCCTTCATACAAAAAAGTAGACATGCTCACATCATCATGGCCAGCTAGGTTGTTTTGATTCTTTCACAGTATCTAGACACATGAGTGTTCAAAAGGTGCACGAATATGCAGTCGCCCATGGAGCATAAGAACAGCAGATGTCTGAGATGGATCGATTTTAGCAGGTAAGTTGACCACCTAAAACCACATTTGAAAAAAGTCAAAAAGAAAACAAACCTCTTCCATCCCCATTTTCCTGGTCATCATTTTAGAATAAATTACTTGCATCACACATTTATTCCTCAGCAAATTACAGGGGGTTGCACATGGAAGTTGGAAAGCTCATTCTATAGTGCATTAAATCAGCTAAACACTCAAGAGTTTTAGATCCAAGTAAAAGATCAATTGGGTCTTTTCATGGATCACCAAGCAGAAATGCCATCTAATTAAATCTTCTTCAGTCAGATGTTTAAATACTAGTGGAAAAGATGAGGAATTTCTATTATGAGGAACTAGCCTTTCCTCATCTAGCAACATATTGCCAGAGTATATGCTATAAACATATGAATGCTTTGAATTAATCAAAACAAGTGGAAACATACCTTTTGAAAGGGACCGATTTCCCAGGGAGAGTCAACCTGCTCTGGTTCACCAGTTATAACTATTCGCCCAACTGGATCTGACTGAATTTTTATCTGGGTAAGGAATGTGTAACACCATTACAATTATTTTTTTTTTCCAAAAAACTTTCAATGTTAAACACACATTCAGCAACCTACTGTGAGCTAGACACAACCCCCCCCCCCCCAAAAAAAAAAAAAGTGGATTAGAGAGGAAACGCATAGTTCGAAGGCATTACAAATAATAATCTTAAACATAGAAATTCTTGAAGCTAAACTCATAAACAGAAGTCCAAAATTCTGTCAAAATGATGCATACAGCAATTATTAGATTGGCATAAATCAATAAATGTATGATGATGCGCACATGCTTTCTCCGTCGGATGACCCACGCATACATAAAAATGCCATTCTCATTGAATGGCAAAAATCATTTCAACATGCTGATATCTGTGAAGTATGGGCATGAACACCAAATAAGAAACGGTGAGAAGATGGTGATAAGATATAGGACATGGCATAGCATCAGCATGCATATTTGAGAAATTAGAAGTTTGAAAAATTATTAAGTATCAACAACTATGCCAAAATAACTTGCTGATGTGTTGATGTTCAAAATGCAATTTATACCTTCATGTACAGAAGTTGCTTTACTTTAGGTTATACTTTTCTCTGAATCAAATTTCAAATTCACGCCGACAATCTTTAGATGTCTTTAGTTGAAAATTATATTCAAAATGAGGCACCTGATGTCCCATTTACGAGAGACTGGCTAGAGAATCCCCGCCCCCTCTCACCTAAGCATATGCCATTTCAAATCCAACTTCTCGAGATGTCCTAACCCTTACTCTTTGCACCGACCAGAAAATCCTCTCTCTCTCCCTCTCTCAATATGCTTGAACCCCATTGACATCACGATCTTCAATCTTTGTCCCAAATTAAAATGGGGTTGGCTATGCTCATTAATCAACAGATCTCATTCTTCCTTTTTAATGATTAGTCTGGTACCTATCTTTTCACTTTCCAAATCAAAGAGAAGAATGAAAATGCATGGTAGAGCACCAAAAGGGTGCACCTTACAACTTAAAGAAGAGTCCAAGAATTTACAAAGGAAACAACATCCTCATGTGAAAACAAAAACCTCAGAGGAAAATCTAAAAACCAGAGTTTGAGCCAAAGATCATCAATTTGATTCTTGAGAGCACACAATATTAGTTGCCTGTCATTATGGATTGTTTAAATGTACAAAATGCAAACATTTCTTTACTACAAGAACTCTACACTTGTATCAGCAAATTGAAGCAGTGGGTTCTAGGAGGCCTGTATTACTCCTCAGAGATCCTCCATCATCATCATGCTGAGGATCTGGGAAAGATGTTGTAAGTACTGGCTCTCTTCCTGGCTTTTTTTTTTTTTGGCTTTTTTTTTTTTTAAGATAATAAATAAAGGTGCATTGACATACGGGGAATGACAATGATTTGGCTAATGACACCAGGCTGAGGAGACCAATAACAATCATGAAGACCAAACATGTACCATAATAAGTGCACAAAGTAGACGTTAGCAGATGAGTAGGTACAAGATTTTGCATAAGCCGGATACCTCTTCACGCAGAAACCCAGGAACTAAAGCATAAACCTCAAAACAGTCTACCTGCAAAGATAATGGACAACCAGTTAGATGCTTCACATTGTTAAATTTGACTGATTTATGAATCATTACATCATTTGGTGTGATGCAACTCACGGATTCCACCACATTAATCTTAACCCAGTCAGCAGGAGGCCCAACAGTGGCAACTGTTGCAGTCAGCCTGGAAGGTCAAAGCCAATTTAAGCCAGTTAAATGAATTTTAGAAGAAAGTAACATTAACAGGAAGAGAAAAAAGGATCAACAGAAAGCAAAAGCCTGCATAGAACAAATTGAAGAAGCTTTAAAGCACAACACCCAACAGGTTGAAGTGGCAATGGATAGATAAAAAGTCAATCTAAGAGGACCCTGTCCATTTATTACTCTCTGATCAACATGTTGACATCCTGACTTTATTCTTTAAAGATGAGCTTAGCTCCAGCAGGCATTTGAGCAACATAGATCCCATATCAGGAAAAACCTAAAACTAGATTCAAGAATTGTTATAGTTGGTGATAATTTCTTAGTGATAAAAGAGTCACCACCAAAGCCTTCATAAGATGGAGACAAGACTGGCAAATGGACACTGGACAAATAACCAATAAAGAGGTGGACAGAAACCTTGACTGCTTAGATTCTTCATCTCCAGCAGAGTTTACTGCATGCTCCATGCTCGTTGGTGTCTTCCTCTTAAGCAAATCTGCATTGACAAACAAGTGATATATTTGCAACAAGTATTAAGAGGATATATTAAGGGGTAAAAAAACAAAGTAATTGGGCGGATACTTAACCAGGCCATAAGATAGTAGAGAAGCATACCGACATCCTTAAGTTTTTTTTGACGCTTTGGTGTAGCAAAGTTCTTCTCCTATCAAAATGCAAAAGCACAGAGCAGGATTAACAATGGATCCATGGTCAGAACAAGGGGAGAATTGAGAAGCTGTCCTCCAGTCAGAACAAAAAGAGCTAATATTAGATATGATGCCCATGAAATTACAATCCTTGCAAAGTCAGAATAAAGTATGATTTCTTAAAGCAGGAGGATAGGAGAGATCAATTTTTTCCTGTAAGACTAACTATATTCAGAGCTTTCCATTGCATTGATAGAGCTATCCATGAATTTGCGCTCGTTGATGTCGATATGTAGGTAACTTCTGCATCTTATCCACAGATATACATCATGCCAGTAAAGATGGTATTGTTCTCAAAGCTGGTAATGACCATATGAAGTCCTTATGTGCTTCATCTTTGCATTAGATAGCTTCTGAGAAAAAAGCTTCAGCCCCTTATAACTGATTTTCAACTACTGCTTCACTATATAGTATTCGGAGCTGTGAAAGTCTAAGCATCTATTTGATCATCATCCAATTTCTTGCTTACCTCTCCATCATGTGCCAATCAAACAGATTCAAGCATCAGAGAGTTCAAATAGACAGCCAAATATTACACTATCTTAAAATGTTTGTTACATGTGTACCTCTTTATTAATGCACGAAAACAAGTATTATGGCATTCTCAAAAACAAGAGTATGGCAATAACGAAAAGGAAAAAGGGCCAATGATGAAGGACAATATGAGGCTAGTAAGTCATCCAATTATAAAAAAATTCCTTCTAAATTTGCTCTTCATATATATATATATATATATATATTCCCTTGATTTGGTCAATTTTAGCAATTTCTATGTTGTGGATAATCACTGCATTAACAGAAATCTATGAAAGGTTAAAAATCCTAGTTGTAGAAATTGACAGACAATCGCATTAGTTAATTATATGTTGCAATTTGTTTTTTACATTAATAATGGTGATCCTCAGTTACTTAAGATGTATACCACTAAATTATGTATGTGGCAAAATTCTTCCTTAGAAAAACCTCATTAAGAAGGGTATGACAAGAAACATTACATGATCCCTATGTATAGAAATGGGGAGAATCAACAAGCCAGCTTTTGATCTGGCTGGTGTATTATTGTGACTTACAATTTTGTCGGCTACGCCAATAGTAGATTTCTTCATAGACAGAGATGTACCACATGAGAAGATGATATATAGCCAGTCATGAGGGATAGTTTTCTTCTCTGCTCATCCAGGTGGATGAAGAGAAGCAATCATATACTGAACAGGGGTGACTTAAAGCTACGGCTATTCCATCTCTCTGGTCTTGATTGCTGTCCCTTGTCCTTTTTTGGACTCCAATGACCCTGTGTACTCCTTTTCTTGGGTCAATAAAGTCTCATTTGCTTATTAGGAATAAGAAACAGAAATCCTTACTTGGAGATTCATTGACTTGCATTGCTATTTGCTGTTTGTGGCAACATACATTTCAAACTTGACATATGATATATATTTGGATTTTGTTGCATGCACAGTGCATGGGATTTGGCTTCCAAGACATAGGCTGGATGTATTGCTCTCTACCATCAACTTAAGCCTCACAAACTTTGTTTTTGAAGAGATCAGTACAAGTTTTAAGTTTTATCAGACTATTATGACAATATAATATTAAAGAGTAGCTCTTCCACCTATGCATGTCTACAAGGAGACTTGTTTTGGTTAAAAGATCTCACTACATGAGACAATGGAAGTTAACCAATTAATAAAGTACCCTAATACCGAAAAATCAGAAGGGAACAAGATGATGTTAAATACAGTTCAACCAACCTTGACAATAGGTTCAGTCATCTTTTCTTCATCCAATTGATGCATAGCATGCCAACCCTGCATAGCACGAAGAGCAGACACTCTCTGCACTCTGCCTTCACGAGCTATCCCCTCAGTTCGATCTCTACTTGGTTCTGGACCTTGGTGTTTGCTTGTCTACATGACATTTAAGAACATAATCAAGTTTCAAAATCAATTACCTTTGTCATCCCCCATTATCCTATTGAATAGATAATTTTTTTAACTTAAGTGATACCACTTGACAAAAGTCCCCAGCATATATTTGGAAGCAAAGAATAAGAAAAGAATACTTATACTCATTTTTCCATAATGGCATGAGGTACTAATTTACATATACTTACATAATATATATATATATATATATATATATATATATATCCCCCAAATTTAAATCACAGTCAAGTAGCCCTCTAAACTATTAACATCAAATTCATCTAACTCCCCCCAGCCTAACACTATTTAGTTTTCCATCCATTTTGACATCATGTGCCTTGCACATTGGTGCTCTTCCATTCCTTTTTCCAAAATTGCCCTCACAATAATACCCTTCTCCAGGGTTGGATTTCAGCCCTATCTTTCTATTGGGTATTAGTTGCTTTTGATTTTAACCTATCCATGTTCATTTTACTCTGTGATTATTCTGAATGGAGGATGATCAACGTCATGGATTTTGAAGTGAATTTTTAAATTAGTATTGAGAGGTGAAAAAGATTTTAGACCTGAAATTTAGGTATAGTGGATGTAAAGAGCAATAGGGGTTTCACAAGAAAAACGAAATCCTTAAAATTAAAAGCTGAAGGCAGAGTTGGGATTGTATATAAGAGGATCATTATAGTCTGAGCTACTTATACTATACTTTCTTCCTCTGATTTCTTTGTTATATCGAACATTTCCAGATTCGAAGTTTACTCAGGAAGAACTTCCCGCTTCCAAGCCTTTACTCACACCAAAATGGGTAGCCTTTTTCTTCTTTTCTACTTTTGGGGTTCTGTTGTTAGCATAAGTAATGGTCAAACAACAATCTTTTTTCTGTCTTCTTCATCAGGATATAATTGCATTCTTAATTGTTGAAATAATTATCATTCCTGTTGGAGGGGCAGATTTTCGAGGTTTGACCTATATATCATAATATACTTTCCATTGGCACCAGGGGACTACTTGTCCAGGATTCGAGTTTAGAGGGATATTCGTAGTACCCCAAAAAAAGTTTCTAAAATATTTATTAGTAAGGAAGGGTTCCCTTCGCTAAATAGTTTGCCCCATTCTCTCATTTATTTATAACTCACTCTCCTCTCTCTTGTAATTTCCGATGTGGGATCTGTGGCATGTCCCATCATTCGCCCAAACAACCATCTCTCTCTCTACCTACACACACACACACACACACACACACATTATTATATATTATACACACACATTATTATATATGGCTAGATGTGTATCTATTACTGTAATTTTTAGGGTCTTGACTATTATCGTGGATTAGTTTTGTCATCTTATGATCTGAGATATGATTCTTTTTACTAAATTTTTTTGCCTCCTTCGTCAATTAATTTAGCTCTTTGAATTTTTTGTTTAATATTGATCTAAATAATAGTTTTATTTTTTAAATATATTTTTAATATTTTTCATTATATCTATATATATATTTTTTTTATATTTTGCTTTTGTTTTGGCCTCCACAAGGCAAAAATCCTGGCTCTGTCCCTGATGGGAGTTACTTCAAAAAGAGTACCCATAATGAAACAATATCCAGCTTTGCATAAGATATTCTGCTAACCGCCTATGTACTCTTTCACAGTGTTCCATTCTAAAGTTACACTATAGAGCACAATATAAGGGGGAAGGGAGAAGTTTTTGGGAATTCTACAGAGAAAAAAAAATCAGGAGAAAAAGCTCTACTAGAGTAGAAAGCAAGACAAGTGCTTCTCCTCCAGGTGAGCTTTCTTATACAGCAAATAGTCTAGTGAGTTCAATGGATCTTCATATCACATATCAAGACAAACAATGCATCAAGGAACTAAGGAAAGAAGAAATAAGAAGATGACAACTTCATGATGTATCTAATTCCAGTTTTATCTTCAGCCTCAAATATCTCCATTAGACAAATTAAGTTAATCCTGCTTTTTTTATTATAAAATACTTACAGGAATTTGAGATCATATTAAAGCATGATCAACAGTTTGATCTTTGATTTTAAGCAGAGTTTGCTCCAACTCATCCATGTCCATATGCAGCAAGGACATTATTCGAACATCAAAGATAAATGCAACAATATCCAGTTAACATATCAAACTATAATGACTAAATAAATCACCCGGAGCTTGACAGCAATAGGGCCTGAATGGGGTGCAAGTTTGACCTGAAGATCCGTGAGCTCCACATGGGACATCACATGCCTTTCATAATCCAAAAGTGCCTGGAATATCACAACATGGAACAAAAACATCAAACTTTTATACTTAATAAAGGTGAAGACTTTTTAGAGCTCAATTGAAGGAAGGATAAGGGTTTTGCTAGACTTCCAACTAGCCAAGGATGATAAGAACAGACATTCCCAGTGCAAACACAAAGTGGCAAAGCTTCTCTTCTCATACCTTCCGAAGCAAGAGACTTTATTTTTCATCTATACATTGTTGGATTCGTTAATGGATCCAGTCCATTGAGTTCAAATAAATAACTACCAACTAATAGTAACTTAATTTAAGTTGTAAGATTCAAAATACTCTAAAATTTAAAAATTTAAAAGAAATTCAAAGCATTGTTCATCATACTTTATGTCTAGTGATATTGTTTGTTTTTTATAAGAGAAACACCTTGTATTAAAAGGATAATAAATTAATGGTTAAAGGCGAAAGATTTTAGGCCGTCTCTTGAGACACATGTGTTGTGTTAAGTTAAAGTCGAGAGCCAACTCATTTTTTTTTTGCCCCTTCAACTCCTTCCCACACTCGAAGGAGTTGAAAATTATGTGAGAACTTGGTGAAAGGTGAAAGATTTTAGGACGTCTCTTGAGACACATGTTGTGTTAAGGTCGAGAGCCAACTCCTTTTTTTTTTCCCTTCAACTCCTTCCCATACTCAAAGGAGTTGAAAATTATGTGAGAACTTGTAGGCCATCTCTTGGCTCTTTTTCACATGTGGGCTATGTTTTCTTAAAAATAAACAAATTTGTGTCTACTTCTTGAGGCTATCTCTTCTACTGCTTCAACCTTCGTTGATGTTCAACATCTTCTTTCACCACTAATCAACAAAGTAAGACCACTAGCCACACCTCAGAGTCTTCCGACCGGTCTGTTCTCCAAGTTTTGTTGCCAGAGTCCTCCTCATGCATGGGCTCTCACTCTTTTTCTTGTTGGTCTGTGAAGTCCAAATGCCACTTCTCTGATGTTGGATCTTCAGCAAACCACCACATTCAAGTCTCCACACTCTTCTCTCTCCATTTCATTGGTTATTTGCTCCAAATAAGGATGTTTCATAATTGTTGTTCATTTTATCCTCTTCTCTCACCTTTTTCTTTTTCACCCATTTTTTGGGGCAACTCAGGGAATCTTATAAGACCTCCAATTCAGCACAATTCGGATAGAATCAAGTAACTGATATCTGATTTTTGAATATCTTCATTTCATCTACCTAAACCGCATCGAATTGAATCACATGATTCGAGTTGCAAATTGTACATCTTTAATAGTCATGCTTCTAGGCATTCATGTGAACAGAGTCATTAGACAAACTTGGAATTCTAGTATGGCAATAGTTACTATGAGGTCGGAAACAGGAAAAAAGGAAGTCCTACAAAGGCAACATACAAACTCATGCAAGAATTAAGATTGAATTGATTGCATTTATTAGTTTTATATCTTGCCATTTGCCTTCTTTCAATTGTTGAACTGACACATCAACCTTGATTTAATGACCCAAATAATGTTCAATAAATGCATCAATGACGAAAATGTACCAGTCACTTTTATAGAGCATCAATTTCGATCAATGTTAACCATGCTTTTTAGTCATCAAGAGATAAAACATCCAACTGCTCAACCCCACCCCCAGGGAAAGAAAAGAGGAATAGAAGATAAAAGAGAATCTTCAAGATTAGAGAACAAAAAAAAGGCAATAGCAACTAATGAATTTACATGAAACCACAAGCAAAGAACCAACCAACATGCAAGGCTCGAAAAGATGGAATTTCAGCTTGGTAATTTTACCTTCTCATAGAAACCACGAAATGAGTAAGAAACTGTTGTGCAGGTCCTAAGAGAAAAAGACGAAGGGAGGGTAAATAAGTCCATTGAAAAACATTAAAAAAAAAAGAAAAGAAAAAAAAAAAAAACAGAGTATAAGAAATTGCAGAGAATCAGTTTCCAGCATTAGGAAATTAACAAAAATATGTGACTCAGAACATAGCAACAAAGAAAAAATATCTAAAAAGATATCTTTATAAATGGACATACATTCTACCAATAGTTACAGTATAACCTCACAATTTGATGAGTGGTATCAACAACCATGCCATGACTTACTTGGGAGGGTTGAAGGAGGATCCTATTTGCAGCCATAACTTGTTTGCTGTGACCTTTTAAGACCACAAGAAATGAAGAATTTAGTCATATTCTCATGAAAAGGAAAATAACAACATGTCCTCCTTATTGGAAATCACACTAATCCCAGATTTCCATCGATGTGCACAATTAACATCTCACATTTACAGATATGCAATTAGAGATTACCAAAAGGCTAATTCAAGTCTCATTATGTGCATTAATTCAACAAATTCCTGGGTATAGCCACACTGCATTGTATCAGTTGATAGATGCTGGCTTTTCCCACCTTAAAATCTTTCACTATGGTAATACTCTACTTTAGAAAATCCAAAGCTAGATCAAAAAATAAGTAAAATTTCTTTACCCCTAGCAAAATGCCCACACGTAATCGAACAAATAAAAACACCATACAGTCCGTTTAGTATATTTATAGAAATTCAATATAGAAATTTGAAGAATCTATAAAGATAAAGATGGAATCCCCTCTGGGTAAAAGTAATTCTTTCTTGTAAAGAATCCATTTCGGTTGAAACTAGTTGATAGGATCCCCTTTTTCCGTCCCTGTGTTGCAACATAGAGAAAAACGGGAAGAGAGGAATGGGGTAGATATAGAGAGAATATAGATAACCTATAGAAGATATGTATGAATATATTTGGGGGTTCATGGGCTTCCTGCCTCAATAGAGGGTTTTTCCCCATGTCTCTTTCAAAAGAAATAACATATAATGATGGGAACCAACAATCGGAGTTATAATAGAGTGCAAATGTCCATTAGCTCCTAGAACAACAGCGAATACAACTCAACACGTAAGTGAGGAAATATGAGTTCAAACCTCATCATAACCGCCAAGGTCTATAACAGCCCTCCATAACCTGACCCAGCATGACAAGCATTTCAAGAGTTAGCCAAGTTTGGAACACGAAATAAAATGATTGATACTATGAACATACTTGAGGCAATTCAACGGCTCTCCATAAAACTTGGGGTGTTTGAAATGCTTTCCCCTCTCATTAAAGAAATTTTCCAGTTCCTGAAGAAATGATGATTGTTCCTCAGGTGTCCCTGATAGATCATCCGTCTCCATCTGTGACATCAGAAAAGATTAACCATAAAAGAATATGGAAAATTTTGTGTTTATTAAGATTTTTATTTTGGGCAATTAGAAATTAGAACAAAAAAAAAATATATAACGGAGAAAAAATGATTGATGTGGTTTTCAAAAATTCATGCCACTGGTGGATGAGTAACAAGAATTGACATCTTTCAAAAAAGAAGTGTGCCACCTATGGGAAGGGGCAGATATATGCCGATTTTATGTTATTTATGAGATCTTTAACTCTACTCAGACGATAACCCCTTCCCAAGAAAACCCTAAATTTTTAGTTCCAAGAAATCTAAAAGGAAAAAATCTAGGGCAAAGAAGAAAAAGCCTAATGGAAAGAAGGAGAGAGGAGAGGGAAGAAGAATGACTTGCCTGTTTTGAAAGAATTACGGGAGTTGAAGTGGGAGAGAGGAAGAAAGGATGACGGAGAAATTTAGGGTTTGTTGTTGTGGGAAAGAAGAGAAGGCGGACAGGTGAAATAGTAGGAAATGGGCAAAAATGATTTTATAAGACAGAGAGATCTCCATAGATGGAAACGTGCGTTTTTGGAAAAGGAAAATCGAGAAGCGAAAGAGATCTCTCCGATTTAAAGAGAGAAGAGGGAGCGGATGAACCACCCAGGGCAGGAGGGGTGCCTTGTTCTCCCGTTGGCGCTCGGGGTACATTTGTACGACTCCTACTGCAGCACTACCCTCTGAAAAAGCACCCCTCCCCTCCCCTCCCCACGCCCCAAAACAAAACTACAGTTTCTATTTCTATTTCTCCTTCTCATTTCATCATAGCCGTTGCGTCTAGCTCTCCTTCCCTTCCCTTCCCTTCTTTATTCCGAAATTGCCATTCCGCGAAAAGGTGTATGCGTCATATTATTTCCAGAAATAAATGCGCCACTAAAATTCCGCATCTGGCCCCGCTTCTTTTCGTCTTTTTTCTTTTTTTCTAAGTACAACAAAAATGCAAATAAGAGAGTAGGAAAGAAAAAAAAAAAAATGCCGGGAGACAATTAATATAATGTCTTCTACCACTGTCGTGTTTGCCTCTGACCGGTATAACTTTGTTTAGATAAACCTTTAATTGTTTTGTTGAGCTTAACAGTTACTCTTGTACGTGAATGATTAATATTTTATCATCATTAACTAGTTAGATAAATATATGTGTTTGTGTTAATTATGCATCGATTTGCATAACAAATGAGTAGAAAATCCCTGATTTAATACAGATATTAGAATTGAAAGGAAAGTATATCTCAGGTTTTACCAATGTTTTAGCCCAATCAAGGGCACGCACCAAAAAAGAAAAGGAAAAAAAAAATGGGATAGTTTATAAATGATTAACACCTTGATAAAATGACACCATTTGCATTCAGTTTTTAAGCAAATTAGTAGGTCTAGGTGAATAGTTGTATAAAATTTTTGAGCCAAAAAGCAAATTTTCAGGTATGTGTAGTTGGATGATGATGGACTATTCATGTGACTAATAAGAATTTTAAAATCTTGTGAGTTTTCTTGATTTATTACCATCTACATCTACACTCAATGCAAAACATTCTTAATATCTCCTTTATATTTACGTATAGAATAGAGAAACAAGCCTTACGGCAATGGGTTTGCACAACATTATTATCTTCAACTAGCTGTGGTTTGGCCGGTAAGATGCAAGAGACATATGTTGGACTTCCTGCTTCAACTTTATTTATACATTCCAATCAACTGATCACACTTTTTTCCCTTCTTTTTCGTAATAAAATGTCTCAAACCATTTAAATCAATGTTCATATGATAGTGAAATTAACATTAATACAAATTTACATTATAATAAAAACATTGCAGATAAAATATATGAAAAAATAAAATTGTGAATGAAGTTCTTCAAATTTCAAATTGATTTAGAATGATGATACTTTTGATTTGGATTTGAATTAAACATGATTTTAAAATGTAAAATTTATTTTCATAAAAATATTTATATGATATATATATATATATATATATAATGAAACTGTATAATATCTTCTACCCGATTTTTTTTTTTTAAAAAAAAAAAAACATCATCCTCAGATGTTATATTTATGACAGGCCGGCTGTTGTATTTAAGGAAAAAGTTACCATATTTATCGGCACACTTAAGTCCCTTGAGCATCAAAGAGAACAGCAAAGCTGCCCAAGGGACTGCTGGGAATCTGATGTTAATGATATTTCAGAAAACAACATTTTAGATTTATTAGCATTCAGAAAATCTTCAGTTTTATAAAATTTTCTGTGGGAAGTTAACTGTATCAAGTCTCTAGTTATACCTGATAAAACTGTAAGGCATGGTGGTCTCTCAGTTGTTGTTTACTATTTGACTGGGGATTAAATTGATGATTAGCATGCAAGAATGCCAAGATGGCTGAACATTTTATCCATTCATAGCTGAAATTTAGAAATTTAACGAACCAGAATATAATAGAAATGCTTAAAGAAGCAAAATTTCATTTGCTTCTCTCTCTCTCTCTCTCTCTGTGCCCATTATGTTTTGATCCTTGGGAACTTTGTGTTTTGGAATCGTTTAGATATCCACTGCTTCCATTAAACACCCAACAAATATCTCAATGATGAGTGATGAAATAAAATAATCGTGACCAATCTTTTTCTCTGGCATTTTTTTTTTTTGGGAGGGGTGCATATCTGGAATTTTTAAATTCTCTTTTCATTTCAAGTACAAAATTCTAATTTCTCTTGCTTTAGCAAAAGCACTCAAGAGTTATTTCTGAATTGACCTTTAAGCTATTGGCATTGGCAGGAAGCTATATCAGTATAAGATGCAAGAATTCTGGAAACTTTTAGGAAAAGTCAATTCGAAGTCATTATTGGCCCCTTCAACAACAGGAGCAGTATGATGTCACTCTTGATCAGCTTCTTTTCAACCTCAATTAAAAGTGTTTTGTACCTAAAGTTATTGTCTCTTGCACTTCAACCCCGTGCAGTACATGCACCTTTCCTGTTAATTAAATTGTTCTCTAGTCTTTTGAAACTTGTGTGATGCATTCACCTGTGCTATAGTTCCAAAATTAAGAATTTATCATTTGGTGGTATGGTGCCTCTCAGTCATATGCTCTTGCCAGCACAAAATTTTCTTTGGAGAATCTAAGTTGGGTTCACTATCCATAGAGTGTCAGCAATCACTCATCCTTCATTTTACTTCTTGGAAAGCAATAGTAAAGATCTAAAGATGTTTCACTTCATGGAATTTTAGGGTCGGTATATGGAGTGGCCTGAGATGTCCTAGTTTGCTCTGAGCATCTCGTTCAGGCGCATAACCTACACAAAGCCTTCCATATATTAAACTGGGGAAGCTAGCTTTGATCATAGAGCCAAGCATTTCTCACCTGACACCTTGCGTTGTGGCTCAAACTGGCTCCCAGGTTGTAATAGGTTGAAGCAACTTTCCAAGTTGCAGGAGTCAATGATTGAACTGTTTCTCGTTTCTTGCTTTCACAGATTGATGGCTTTATTATTGGAACCATTCAGCAGTCTGAAAGGCACTAATTGGTGATGGAGCTCCTCTTAGAGTGATCCAGGACTCTGTGTCTTTGCTAGGGTATGTTGTTTTCTCTTGAACTTTTTATTTCAGATCCTGTTTGTCTGGTGTCCAGAGCCAATCTATGAATATATCAGACAAAATCCTTGTTTGTAATCATCAGGGATTAAATGTGCAATGCCCCAACATAGGGTAGTCATGACTTGTTGCATGGACTTTAGATGACTCTTTAGAATCAGTACCTTAGATCAGAAGATGTGAGATTTATGGTTGTCCTTTATTTTCATTTTCATAAAGTGTATTTCTTAGTGGAGGAGCCATGGAGACCCTAAAATTTGAGATTAAAACTCAGTTTGTTGTTATTGTATAAAGTATATTTCTTAGTGGAAGAGCCATGGCCTTCTCAGTGGAGCAAATCAGCCTACCAAACAGGTGCCTTTTATTAAACCCTGTCTTTGATCTTGCGGATTTATTGAAAGTGTATCTTGACTGCAGGGATAGAGCCATACCGGTTCTTAGCCTGATATCGGGAGCAAACCTTCTTAAAGGTACTGACAATCTGACATTGTTTTTTTCATCTTGGGTGACCTGATAGGTTCTCCTAACATTTGGTAATACTTCTTCCAGGTTCGCAAGAGTCAGGGATACAGATGTCCATCAGTGTTGGCATCATAGTTGCTCGTGCATTGCTTTGCCTCTGATTGGAGTTTTGTTGTCCATTTGGGTGGGTGCAGACAAATCCCTAGTATCAGTTTGTTCTACTGCTGAAATTTGTTGTTCCTGCAATGAACATAGGTATGGTAATCTGAAAGACAGTTGCTAACACTTGCATCTGCATTATTCTGAGGTTTCCGCCTGAGATTTTATGGATCTCATTTCTTAGGTAATGTATACTAACTGATAACTCGTGCCTATACAAGACATAAGGGGACAAAAATTCTTCTATTTCTCTTAGTACACCCTCTTCCTTCCTGTTACCTTGCACTTTGTGAAGTCTCCTAGACATAAGGCAACTGTTTGTTGCCAAGGGACTCCTTTAATTTGGCTGCTTATCAGTTGAGTGGGAAATCATGTGGTGTCTTAAGATCTGCTAAAAAATATTTAGCAGATGCATTAAATACTTTGCTGCTCCCCGTTACCACCAAACCACCAGTAAAGCTTTCTGTTGGTCTCCATTTACAATCCATATCCACGTCTTTCTTCCAACCAAGCAAATTTGACCTGGAAAACATTCTTGTCTAGTTTTGTTCTTGTAATAGGTAGGACGAAGGTACAACCCCTTTTTTCCTGTAATTGGCTGAAGTTTAAAATTCTGGATGCTCACCTTGCGATAAAGATGGCTTTTAAGTGATAAAAGCAGTACTTTGGTCTTAACATTTCATTTGTTATGCGTAATAATCTCTCCCCCCCCCCCTGCCTTTTTCTTTCTGGGGGAAAATTTGGCTGGAACCGTTAGTCAGTACTTTAGTTGTCTGGACTTATGCCTTGGCTTCAGTTTCACTCACAGTGTGGTCAACATTCTTCATCTGGCTTGTGTCAAAATGATTACCTCGCATCTTGTCTCAAACCACTTCATTGGACAGGGGAAGGGATGCTGCTCTACCATCTGGAAAGCTGCTAACAATCGCATCAAGTAGGATATTCAAGAGTAGGGCTACTAACCATTTGGCCCCCTACCTAAAATTCTGAATAAAATTCAGTGTAGGGCTTTTTTGTTAATGGAAATACAGAATTGGAATTGGGTATACTAATGGTTGTTTGTGTCATGGGGGGAAAAAAACAAGGAAAACAAAATCCTGGTTGTTTTAATGAATCATTTATGCCCTCCCTGTCCGGAAATTGGTTTATCTTTTTTAAAAACAAGGAAAACAAAATTTGCTTTATGCCTTGGCTTCGGTTTCACTGCCAACAACAATTGCAAATTGCATTATACTCTGGATATTCAAAAGCCACCAAATATTGAAATAAAAATAAAATTGAGCACTAGGAAATAAATGAGCAACGAGGCTGACCTGTTGGGGGAAAAAAAATATTACAAAAGACGCTTGGTTCTTGCAATGAAAGTCCAGAATTGATGCAATACTGAATGCCTACATCATGTTTCATAGCTTTATGCCTCATCCAATAAAATCATCAATGAATTCAAATGTTAATGATCAAATAGATTGCGATGAGCAAAATAAGCACACCACAGCAGCCATCAAATCAACAGAGGTTGGATTCGAAGTTTACAAACTAACTTGCAACAGTTAAAATACTTATTCAAAAACCGCTTGAGGAAAGCAGATTCTATTTCAGAATCTGCTGTTTCTGCTACAGAATCATGTTGGCAATATCGCAATCTTCACATGTAGCAATTCAATAGGGAGTCATCATCCACTTCAAAGAGAGTCCTTGCTCAGACCATCGAAATAAGGATGCTCCATAGCTTTCTTAGCTGAAATTCGCTTTGAGGGCTCATACTGCAACATCATCTGCAACAAAAAAGGAGAAAAGGAATCCTTAGCTAGAGATCTGCAGAGGCTACAAAAAAAACATATGCTTTTAAATTTGAAAGACAGAGTTGGCTAGATGCATATACAAAATTGCAAATCTGTAGCAACTCACCGAGAGTAATTCTAAGCCATCTTTTTCCAGACCTGGAACAGCAGAGGCTATACTCTGAGCACTCCACTGAGGGTACTCATGCCAGTTGACCAACTTGCTAACTCCTGGCCACACTTCTTCATCTGGTGTACCCAATAACCTGCATCAAACAGATCATGAGGAATCTTTTCTTTTCCATTCTGGTAGAGTTTTTTCACAAAGAAACACAAGTCCCTTGAAATGGCTAAATTAGTATGACCAAGAGAGTAAAATTCTGAGAAGAATCTGAACCTGAAAATGTGAAGGAGTTGCTGCAATTCAGAGTCTCCAGGAAAAAGTGCTGACTTTGTGATGAGCTCAGCTGTTCAGGAGAGAGCATAAATAAATTCGAGTCACTCTCAAAATCCTTAACAATCAATTTATATTTAAGAGACTCTTACCAAATATACAGCCAACAGACCACATGTCAACGGCAGGAGAATAGTGGGTAGCCCCTAAAAGAACTTCAGGAGCTCTATACCACAGGGTCAATATCTGAATCATACACACAATATCAGACCAACTACACTCAAAAATGGAGGACCTTCAATACTAGTTACAGGGAATGAATATGCACACCTCATGTGTATACTTCTTAATGGGAACAGTGAAGGATCGAGCAAGACCAAGATCTGCTATTTTAAGTGTCATTGTCTTTCGGTCCATCAGCAGATTGTGAGGCTTAAGATCCCTATTTTTGAAATGGCAAAGGAAACAAGATCAATCAACCACTAGAGACGGCTCCTTCTAGTGGCATGTGTATGTAATTTTCAGATATAAAGGGAATAAGAGAATTCAATTGATACCTATGCAGGACCCCATGACCATGGCAGAAAGCGACACCCTTGCAAAGTTGGTACATCAAACTCTGCATTTCAAGGATCAGAGTATATTTAGAAAATAAAGGGACATATAAATGTATGAAGATGACAAAAGAAGACTAGTAGGTAATGGAGAAATGTCGGACTATCTAAATAAGATTGATCCGACCATTCAGGTATTCAATTACCTTAACAATGTGAGACGGGATATTTTCGCCAGTTTGGCGGAAGCTGCGGATGTACTTCTTGAGATCGGTGTCCATGTACTCAAACACCAGATATAGAACCGTCTTCCCTTCTTTGTTCTGCCCTTGTTTCACATCCATCAATCTGTTCAGAGTTGCGAGTTAAAGAAATAGGCCAAACCAGGGAAATGAGTGAAACACCAGATTCAGTCGACGAAAAGAGGATAATTACGGATCAAAACATCATTCTGAACCAAAATATCGAAACCCTAAACTGGAGTACGACAAAAATTTCGGATCAAAAGAAACGAATCAAGAACGAACCCTAAAATAAAAGTGGAGGAGAAAAAATTGAAATACCTAACGACGTGAGGATCCCTAGATAACATACGCAACAAGGAGACCTCACGGAGAGTGGTTGGAGGAACTCCTTCATCGTCTTCATGGAGACGAGTCTTCTTGAGGGCCACGATCTTGCCCGTAGCCTTCTCTCTCGCTCTGTACACTTTCCCGTAAGTTCCTTCTCCTACCTTCTCAAGCTTCTCGAACGCTTCCATGGCAGACGCTGATTTCTCCATCTCTCTCTCTCTCACACAACCTTGGGGAGGAGGGTTGGCACAAAATGAGGGGGCGTGACTTATAATGCCAGATTATATAGCCGTTGGGAGCGATTTTATTTTATTAGGGTGATCGGGCAACGGTAAACCTTTTGAATTTCAAATCTTGAATCGAACCTTAACATTCTTCTCTAATGTGGCTCCTTTCTCCCTCTTACGCATGCAGGAGCGCCTGGGCATTAGAATTTAGAAACATTAAATGGGCTTCAGCTTTTGGTCCAACTCCAGAAGTTTATCCCATGGCCCATTATAATAAAAAGCCCATAAAATTAAACGGCCTTTACTGTATTTCTCGCCCTTTCTCCAGAAAACTCAATCCTGTTTCTCCAATAACCTTCCCTCCTCAAATTTTAAATGATCAAATCTTACATGATAGTCTAAATTTGATTTCTATAATTTGGTATATGTAATATCACTCATAGTCAAAAACACCTTGACAAGTCCACAGCCCCTTTTCCCAGTGACCAGAGATTCGAATCTCATTCTAACCCCAAAAAAAAAAAAAAAAAAAAAAAAAAAAAATTATCATGGCCGAATAATGTCGGACAAGCTTGTGATGATGTATTAGTGAAGAAAAAGAAAAGAAAAGAAATCACTTTAAAGATTAACTGCACAAGTTGATCGATACATTCTACTGCGAAACGCTCGGGGGCACCTAAGTTGATTGACCACATATTTAGCTTCCCCGACCCCGACCCCGACGTAGACCTAGACCTAGGTGTCAAGGGGCTCTAGCAGCTGTGTTTGGAGGCAAAGTGGTAGCTTATCCATTCCCTTTGTGCGCCCACTGCATGGTTGATGAGCCCTCACTTCAGCCCTACAAGCTATGTTCTCCTACTTCGGACCTGTAAAGACAAAAAGAGCACTGTAACATGACGTCATAAGAGTTTGTGGAAGTGTGGCCGCAGCAGCCATATTCTTTCACTGCATTTCAGACTTACCATGACGCCTTCTTACATACAGTTTTCCCAAAACACATTTGAAGATGAATAGTGTCAGAACCCAATTGCATCCGGATACCGTCTACATCCAGCTTCCACTTCATAGGAAACCACATCGAATGCACCATGTGGCTAGCGCTTTGATTGCCCATCTTCAGTAGTCACATCTCTCTACTCTCCCATCAATTAATCTAGAGTACCAGAATTAGAATTTGCTTTAATTTACAGAACTGCTGTCCTAGCCCACAAAAAGAAGAGTTTTTTCTCCTCTCTGCCACTAAACTAAATAATATAATATGAACATCCGGGACTGTACAGGACCTCAACCAATTTAATCCAGCAATATATTCTATCCTTCCCAAATCATGTCATTACTGACATTGAAAATTTGATCCCTCCACTTCAAACCTTTAAGTTCAGCCTCACATTCTGTACATTAACCATAATCTTTAGTTTCCGGTCCTCCATATCCTTTAAAATGGCTAATAATTTAGCACGATATTCTTCGCATCTCTGAGTTGCATTGTCCAGCTCAATGTTCAACTCCTCAATTTTCTTGTCTTGTTCCTACATGAAGGGCAAGATAAGCAAGATTGAAATGGTATGCGAATAACAACACTACAGGACACATTCATTAATGCAGTCTAAGTAAGTGAACAGGAGGAACAATTGACCAGGAAGAATATGAAGGTGAAAAAGAAGTATTACAAACATGCAAAACTTTTTCCACCTCTAGACCATTCTAGCCAAATGAAGAAAACAACCACGTACAAAAATACTTGATATCAGATGCTTCTCAGAAAATATTTTGAACTACTAGTACTGATAAGCTTTGCTAGTTCTCATAAGAAAATGGTATGACACTTGAAGCCTATATACCATATAAATTAAAGAGCTGTTCCTTTCATTCTGCCCTTGAGCCAAGGGGAATTCTTACATTGATCCATGCAAAGAAGATTCTTGATGAAAGTTGTCAGGGAAAATATGGTATTAAAACTCGTGGACAGTGTTGGCAGGCTTGGTCTCTGAACAAGAAATTCCGCTGTAAACATCAGAAGCAGAATATCACTGTTATGTCGGTGTGCTTGCGAAGCACCAAATTGTCTCCTCCCCCTTTTGTTGAACAGACGTCTAGTTCAGAAGCTATTCTCACCACACATTGGGAATAAAGCTCCTTTTTCATATGGATTAAGAATGAATATCAACAAAGGACAGAAAGTACAAGACACAATATTTAGGACACTGATTTAATATTGCAATGACCCATAACCCATGAAACTTGAAACGCAATCTTTTCATCAGAAAATCACTGACCTCGCATGAAGACTGAAGCTGGCCAGGTTGACTCTCACAGTGAACTTCCTTCCTACACCCATTAGTCAAGGTGCTCTGTACAGCACCAGTATACTGCCTCTTTGCTTGAGCAACCTTCTTTGTAGCCTCATGAAGAGCATCCATTGCAGCATTATAGATATCTAAAGATTTTGCTCCTTCTTCCACGTATTTGATGGCCTCTTGACGAAGATTCTCATAGCGGGAATAGAAGGATTCCTGGGAATTACTAGGCAATCCAAGAGCAAGATCATAGATTACACCTGCACTTTTGGCATTTCTTGTCCACCGTTTCAATATGTAATGTGAAGGAAGTGTAAGAACATTAGTTACTCTGAAGACTGCTAATATGTGCCTACAAATAATACCAGAGAACTCAAACATTTGGCAGCTACAACTAGCTTTTTTTTCGAAGGCATTGAATCGAACAAAGTGTACTTTGTGGTCTTCCCCAAATTTTGCCACTCGGTAGACAATTTCAGATCCCCTGTCATCAACAATAGTAGCCGGATAAGCAAGAGTCTCAACTAACTCTTCTTGGAACTTCATGAATAACCTACGTGTATAAACACTTGCTGCTTGTTTCTCCATAGGAGAAGGTGTTCTCAAAGTTGCTGCAGTGTAAATTGTATCGTGATCAGACTTGACTTCCTTTTCATATCGAGCAGCAATTGCTCTCTCATACTCTTTAATAAGGACATGAATACTTGTCGTCGCATTTATGTATCCATCAAAAAATGAGTTTATATTATCATTTCCCTGGGTTATGGACGTCTCACCAAAAAAAGAATCCTTGAGATAAACAGGTACCCACTGATGGCGGCTATTGTACATCATCAGGAGCCATTCATTATCCCCAAGATCATATCTATCAAGAAGAGATTCCCAACATGATTCAAACTCATCAGTGGACTCTGTCCCATTGACACACCTTTGGAAGTCCGATTCGAATGCAGGGTGCAAGTGATACACATGTGAAAGTTTTTCTCGTGCCTCCCAAAATATGTTCCATTTACAAAAGCGGTGTCGGGTTCCTGGGAGCACCTGAGCTACAGCTGCCTTGATTATCCTGTCATGATTGGTTGTGATTGACACCGGGAGGTGACCAGACATTGCAGCAAGCCAAGTCTGAAACAGCCAAACAAATGAGGATTCCGATTCATTGAGAAGTAAAGCACATCCAAACAATACAGGCTGACCATGATGGTTCAATCCCGTGAATGGGGCAAAGGGTACCCGATACCGATTTGTTCTGTACGTGGTATCAAATGTCAGCGTGTCCCCAAAGTAGCCATAGTTCTTTCTCGCATTTCCATCTGCCCAGAACACAGTTCCTGGTGAATTTTCAAAATCTCCTTGGGTAGCAAAAAAGAAATTAGGATCTTCTTCCTGCATTCTCTTAAGATAGTCAAACACGAGCTGACCCCCACTACCAAGTGTCTTCTGCCGGCTGCTACTCATATAATTCTGGCAATCCACTTTGGTGAAGCCAACATTATTGACTCCACCGGATTCACGGATCAAGACAGACATCACTCCACTAGCGCCCATCCCAGCAGCCTGGAGTGTATCAATGAGGCTTCGAGCTGAGCCAGAAACATGCCGGTGTGACCGAAGGCAATGCACCTTGTCAGGGGAAACAAGCTCGTGGTTATGCTCTTTAACAAACTTTGAAACGGCCCATTTGCCAGAGGGCTGTTTCTTGACGGTCAGCTGAGCCTTACAACCAACCCTAGTAACAGTCCTCTTGCGCTTGGTCCCATTTTCAGAACCCCGGCGGCGAAAGCCCTCGCGGGAGCAAACAACCTGACGGCATATGATGGAGCCATCGCGACGGGAGCGCTGGTATACGCTAACACGGGTGCCAAAGCCAATGCGACGGGCATAAGAATTGTAGAAAATACGAGCAGATTCTTCAGAATCGAACTCCATGCCTTCATAGGGTTCAAGACGAAGAAGACTAGGGTCTCCCTCTCCTCCACCAACTCCATTGGTAGAAAAGAAATCACGAGTTGCAGAGGCATCAACGGGATCATCATTGTAATCATCATCATCATCATCGTCATCGTTGGGGTCTTCAGAGAGACCCACTTGGAACTCAATCACTTGGTTGCCAACGTTGAGAGGTTCGAAGTCCATAACTTATGAGGTACCTCTTAAATTCTACTAATTTTTCAATTTTAAACCAAGGATTTGATATTCAGGATTTGCTTCTGCATACAAAACAAAAAGAAAGAAGAGGAGACAAAAATTAACTCACCGCACCGGGTGCAGGAATCGTAAAGGACATCATCGTAATCCTTCCTTCTTCCCGGAGAGAGGAATCGGGTCAAGGAAAAAAAAAACGATTCTGGTTTGTAATTGGGAATTGGGAATTGAGAATTGTGGGAACAGAATGTTGATGGAATGGATCAGTGATTAGGGGAGTTGAGTCAGAGTTGAGGGTTTAGCTTCAGATTGCCCGCTCTAGGGCTCCACCGCTTCTGTTAAGGTGGGGTAGGGGTACCTTAGCCCAGGCCAAACCCAAAACGATATGATACTTTTGTCGTGGAAATGGAGACCTCAAAACCAATTGGAATTGTGTTATTTTTTTTTTTCATGAAAAATAATATACCTAATTACTATATTAATCAAATAAATTGACAATAACGATGAAGATTTGCATTGGACTGGACGGACAGTATATTAGAAAGTTCTCTATTTGTTCGTTTGTTTATTTGATCAAACTTAGAATTGACAATATAATTTTTAATAACTATAATTCAAAAATTATATTTAAGAGAAATTATTTAACAAATTAACTTAAAATAAATAGTAATACTTTAGTTATTGCACAATATTGTACCTAGAAAATTAAATTTACTATATGGTTCCGAAATCGTTGAACAATGAAAAAGGCCAAATGATTCTCAAAACTTGTTCCATAAATTCCCATTTCTTCATTCATTTCAAACAACTAAACTTGCAAATTTCAATAAGGAAAATGAGCCATTTCTCCTACTTTCCTTGGGAGAGTTTTTGGTACATGCATTTGGACTCCCAGTAGCATACCAGGGATCTCTGACACTGACATGTTCAATCTATTATTGCAGATTTAAGCATCCCCTCCACGGCATATGATGCTGATTAGAAATTATTCGCCGAGTCTCGAGGATACAACGCAAGTTGATGCACAAATTCATCCAAATGTTTATCTGAACTTCCACTTTCCCCCAC
Organism: Dillenia turbinata; assembly: GCA_037126225.1. NCBI lineage: Eukaryota > Viridiplantae > Streptophyta > Magnoliopsida > Dilleniales > Dilleniaceae > Dillenia > Dillenia turbinata. Next base: position 30,415,419 of record JBAMMX010000006.1, read on the forward strand.
GGCCGCCTTTGCCAGCTCCTTGGGCCTAATGGCATTCTTCTTCGTCTCTCCCCCTTTCATAAATTCCTCAATGCATCTGCCTGTTTCAAGAAAAACACGCTTTTGACATTAAAAAAAAAAAAAAAAATTTAAAACGACGTTACGAGGAAAAAATTTTCTCTGATAACACATACATGACGGGTTTTGAAAACTCATCATACACATTACTGTTCACATGAACAGTATAATGACAGATTTTTAAAACTCGACATGGGATATTATTTATCTATTCCTAATGTCAAGTTTTGAAAACCTGTCATTATATTATTCACGTGAACAGTGTATGATGAGTTTTGAAAACTCGATATGTGGGTGCTAAAAATGAAATTTTTTTCATTTAGTGTTGTTTTAATTTTTTTTTTCACACCAATTTGGAGCATTCTCGCCTATTTCATCAACGGTAACTACCCCTTTCTCGTTCCCCTTGGCCTTCATTCCAACTTTCCAAACCTTCTCCACAAAGTAAGCATTAGTCATTTGGTCCGAGAATTGTAGCATTGCCACTGATGGGACAAGGTCCCAGAATTGCATCCGATGGGTCAGCCCTAGAAAGGCCACGCAGAAGGCCCATGAAGGATAATTACCAGTCGAGATTTAAGTACAACCATCAGCCGAAGGGTCTCAGTTACCCAGATTTCTTGAATGATAGGGGTTTAGTCGTTCAATCAACCGAACCACCTTAGCCGTCCAGCCAACCGAATGTAATTCGGTAAACGAAATTAATCATCCCGATCGGGCATCTAATCGACAACCCCTCAACCGAAAGAGTTCTGAGGACCTCTATCGGTCGAGCGACCGACCGATAGCTAATGGTTCTAACGATCCAGAAAGAAGGTCAAAGTACTCTAGTGACTCTCATCTCTTACTAAAAACAACACCTCGAGGTCTTTGCAGTTAAGGAATGAATCATCCTAAGCTTACGGTAGTTTTACAAAAAAGATGAGAATCGCAATCAATTCGAAATATTGAATCCCCGAGATCTCCAGATCAGTCCAATAAGGAAGGTAGGGTTAGAGCATCGTAGCGGCGTCCAACTCTCAAAGGTATAAAATATCTTTGAACTCTCCAGAACAGGTACGCTCTCTGGGCCTTACGCTCTTGGTACACTATTCACAGGGAACAACTTTCCCTCAGCTCTCAGTCTATTTATCATTTTCATACGAAAATAACTCTTTCTGACTTGAGTGTCGGATTCTCCCTGCTGGAATACCATCCTGCGGTTTTTGCATGTGTCATATCCCTTCGGCGGCAACCACTCGGGTCAGCAAGGAGTCGATATCTGTGGAGTCAAAACCCACCTCCAATAGCCACTATTGGCACCCCAAAACTCAATGCCCCAACCGTGGAATTCCATCCGCAATGAGCCACAAAACATCCGACTGATTGATGGGCCGACCCTACCAACTAGGAAACCATCTCACCACTAGTCCATGTCCCGAGACTTCCTCCACAAAATGTTTGGGAAGCTTGCTCTCTTCTGTTTCCTTGACCCCCAACAAGAAGTTGTTGCTCTTATCCTTCAACGCCCATGCCACCCCTTCCATTTATTTCTTGCTCAAGCTTGCAGCACTCCTGAACAAAATTGATGGTACTTTACCTAACTAGTTTCCAAAATCATCCATAATTATCTGATAAGAAAGATAATCACCACCAAGTTTAAATCTTTTTGTACTCCTGCAGGATTTTAAGCACCATTTGTTTTCAAAAATGGTACTTACAACATTGGCACATATCTTACCAAATTATGCTTATTGCTGACATATGCTATTTGCTCTTCCTCCATTACATTTAGAGCAAAGCCTTTTGCTCTCATTTTTACTTTGAATACATTTTTGCCTGTTGCATCTTTGATTAAGCACCATTTGTTTTCAAAAATGACTTTGAAGCCTTTTTCAACTAGCTGTCAAACACTAAGCAAATTTTGGTCAATGTCAGGCACATATAAAATATCAGTAATATACCTCAAACCTGTTAAGATTTCTATAGTCACGATTCCTTTGCGTTTGACTGAAATAAATTCACATTTCCAATTTTTACTTTGGAAATGATAGTTTTATCAAGCTATTTAAAGAGTTCTCGGTTATTGGTCATGTGGTTTGTGCAGTCACTGTCAATTAGCCAGTAATCGCTGGAGTTATTATTGGTCACAAAACATGTTGCAACAAAAAGTTCCTCCTCTTGATGTTGCTCGGTAGAACCTTTTGTCTCTTCATATTGTTAAGACTTACAAATTCGCTCCATATGTCCAACCCTACCACATTTCCTGCACTTGACATCAGGTCTCTACCAACATCAATTATGCGGGTGATTCGTCTTTTTGCAGTGTGGGCAAGGTGGATAGGTCTCAACCTTATTTTTGTTATTGATGCCAGTCTTGTTGTTCTTCTTCTCTCTACCTTCTTCTAAACTTTCTGTCGTTGTTTGGAGAGCACCTTCTACATATTCTTCCTTTCTCACCATTCTCCTTTGTCTTGTACCTATAATGCATTCACCAATTCTGTTAAGAAAATCTTGGTTAGATCCTTTGAGTTTTCAAGAGAAGAGGTTTTGGACTCAAACCTTTTAGGAAAGCTCACTAAAAGTTTCTCTACAACCCTTTGATCAGTTAGATCCTCACCAAATAGTCGAATCTTATTGATAACTTTCATGAGCCTATCTACATATTCTTTGATAGACTCACTTTCTTTCATCCTCAAAACTTCAAATTCCATCTTCAAGTTCAAAATCTGCATTTGTCTGGTTCTATCACTCCCCATGTACATCTCCTTGACTTTGTCCCAAACCTCCTTTAGTGTTTCACAAACCATAATTCTTGTGAAAATTGAATCTAAAACAGCAGCATGAATGTAGGATAAAGCTTTTGGAATTTTAATTTCTTCTTTTTCATGAGTCCTGATTTGATTGAGGGTTGGATTGTTTTCCAAAGGGGATATTTCCCTTTCAATTTCATCCCACTGCTACAAACCAAGACCTCTCAAATGAGTTTTCATTTTGATAGTCCAAACTTGATAGTTTTCACCATTGAAAACTGGGGGTAAGAGAGCAAGTGTATTGCTAGAAGCCATGAGGGGCTAATTATGTTTTTTTTTTTTTTTTTTTTGAGTTTGAATTCACTCAACTCACAGATCCCTCAAAAAGATGGCTCTGATATCACTGTTGTAATTTTATAAAAGTAAAGAAAATATTTGACAACTAAGTGGGGAAGAAAATTTAGAATCATTTAGAATCTCCAACACATTTATTAATTTACTGTATTTGCTCTTTATATAGAGCTGAAACATAATAAAAAAATAATAAAATTTGCTAATTTAAAATCAAATTTAAATCTCCTAATATCAAGTTATAACTAAAATAATATCCAGAAAATATCTCTTAAAAAATTTAGTTTGTTGAGCAATTATTCAGCAACTTCTGTTCCAACAAGAAGGAAGGAAACAAGCATATGTTAGTCCATCTCTTCATGCGATGCACACGTAAAAATAAATAAATAATAACACTTTTAAGCTACCTGCTGTTCCAATGCTTCGGATGAGTTAAAAAGAACCCAGTCTGCATTCTCAATGTTGTGGAATTGATTGCATAGGTGGACAATTTTCTTCCCCAGAACCAAGTGAAAGCAGAGAAGGAATTCCAAGCTGGGGCAAATCAGGGAATGGAAAAGCAGAGGAATCTACTGGCTTGCCCAGAAGCTGTTGATGCAAGCAGTAGTAGCTGGCAATTGCAGCACATGACGGAGTGAAAAATGCAGCTTCAGTTAATCTCAATTGTTTGGCGTTGTCCAGAGCCCATGGCAATTAGCATCATACACAAGGCAATTCACAGGATGATCAAAGTACGTCAGGCTCTCAATGAGCTGCGACAGGTTTTTTGAGGCACTGATTTGAAACCTCTACATAAATCCTTTTAATCCTCCTTGGCGTCCTATTCCGCCTTCTGTGCAGTCATCATAAATGGTTTCAAGGTTTATTGATGTAGCAGCAGCAGCCTGCATGGTGTTGACACTGGAGAGAGTTTTTGCAAGTGTGAGTTTGAGGCCTTTTGAGGCTAAACGTTTAGAAAATTGGAGCATTTGATTTGTATGGCCCTGTGTGGGGAATGGGAGCACCACCACTTGCACTTTGCTATACCTTTGTTCCTCCATCACTCTCGGCTGAAAGAAAGTCAAATATTAACTGAGGAAGAAGTTGATTTTTCTTTTTCACCGAGTTCTGCAGTGCCAGTGTTGTATTAATAAATCTAACAACAAATAAAGGATGAGGCGAATTATGTCAAACAAGCAGCAGTGAACGCCTACCCGGCACGTCACATTTGAGGTGAGCTTAATTGAATGCAAACGACACAGAAGAAGAGCGCGGAGTAGGAAGGGTTTATATCTCACTGTCTCTCCCTTTGTGTGCAAGCAAAGGCATAATTACGAAAGGACAGGAGAAAGGAAAAAAAAAAGTATTGGCTGTCTCGAGGTTACCATTACCAAAAGGCAGAAGATGACATATCTTCCCAGGTCGGTTGGCACTGGCTTAAGCTTTTCCAACAGATTCAGAAAGCACCTCCCTTGGACCTCCTTTATGAACATACCAACAAGAGGGGCTGACTCTGAGTGATTGATCGTCAGCATGGAGAAAAAAGGAACTACTGAATATGTTGATACGCCCGGACTTGTGTTTCCAAATTAAAGTTAGCAAAAAAAAAAAAAAAAAAAGGAACCCCTGGTTATGTTGATATGCCCGGGCTTGAGTTTCCAAATCAAAGTTAGCCCTTCGGTTACTTCTATGGTCAAGGTCAACACACTGCCAGTACCGTCAGGTCGAACATACGTGGACGCCGAGGTTGTGGGGAGCATTGGGTTTATCAGTCCAGAATTTCATGCAACAGGCCACTTTTACCGCACTGGGGCCGTTGGGGCTGTGCCATTACACGATTTTACAGGATAATATACGCGGAATATACCACACAACAACCTGTAGCACCAGAAATTGGGTCATGTGAAACAAATAGTCTCAATGGGTGCGGCTCTATACAGATTCCGTTCCCCAAAGACGAAAACTGAATCATATTCTAGGACCAACGCCTTGGATGGTAACAAGATTCTGCAGTCAATTGAATGCAGGTGGGCCGCCCTCATGTCATCATTAGCATAAAGCCACGTCTTTTCCTTCTCACGATGCTGTTTCTGTAAATGCATTTCCAGCAATAGCATCCAAAAATCATCTCTCCAAAACTGCCACATTATCTCATAATTATTTGTCAGGCAAATGATACAACCCAGTATAAAAAACTGAAAAATTTTTCAGTTTATTGCCATCTCTAAACATCACAGTGCCTAAATAAGTTCAGACAAAAAATAGTGAAAAAAAAAAAAAATTGAGATGCGCAACAACAACAGGGACGAATCTTTGACACTAGCACTATCTTGCTGCTCCAGCAGTCAAAACGAAGCAAATAAACGTCAAAGATCATCTAAAAGGGTGACTGGCCATTGCTAGAAGGTGAGGACATCACTGAGAGAATTTCAGTCACAGAAGCCATGGCACTCAAAGCTGCTTTAAGAACCTCCTGTGAGCACCCTGGTTTTACAATTGCTCGCACCTAGAAAAAGACAGAATAAAAGATGATCCAATCAGCAAATACAAAGTAACCATCACAAATCATAGCTAACAATATATACACCAAGTTCCCATGCCAAAGTTGGCTGTAAAGGAATGCAAGAGATGGATATTCAAACAATGGGTTCCTTTAATGCTGCATGGTCAAATTTCCTATTTTCTCCTTACACATTTTGTGCGTTGATAGGAGGGTTAAGTATAAAACGTGAATTTAAATAAAACAAAATCAAAAAGTTGTGCTATTAGAAAAGCTTTAAACTGAAGCCAATGTTTTCCCAGTGTTTAGCTAAGTCCATCCTTTATGCTTTCCCGATGCGCTTAGCTAAGTCTGAGACATTACGTAAGGCTCCAGCTTCAGGAGCTTAAAATTTTTGCCTAAACTCACTTTATTAAAAAAAAAAAAAATCACATTAAATGGAGCCATAATTCACAAGCATGACATTTGGCCAAATTGACCATTCAAAAACTACTGCCATGGTTGCTGGTGTTATATGTCATCCAAAAGTCATAGAATGTTCAAGAAAATCAAATCACAATGATCATATTAAAAATATATTACCTTCTCAAGATATTGCTGCAGTTCTTGGATACGACCCATGTAATCCTTATCTTCAACAGAGAGAGTTATGGGCTTGGCATCAGCACCTGGACCATCAAATTGGAGAGGTCCTGGGTTTCTATAGATATCATCCATCAAGAATTTTGTTGCATTTTGAGTTAGCAGCCTGCAACCACAACAAGCAACTGTCAACAGGAAGCAAACCAGAAAACTGTGATGCAATTGATTGTAAAATGTACTCAGCAATTGTACATCATAAGTTTAGCCAGTTAGCCAGCATACCACCAGGAAGCGGATAGATATGATGCATTCAATTTTGAAAGATTATTGAGCCATATTACATTGCTACTCATATCTCAAACATTAGATTAGCAAATATGAATTTTTTTGTGAGTTTATACATGGTCACACTTGCACACAAATGTGAGAGGAAGCAATCATACAACACAAACCCAAGCAACACAAAGCAAAAAAAACGTCATTATTCAAACTATTTCAATTTCATCTTGCAATGTCATTTTTCAAACTTTTTCATTTTCAGTTGCTCAATCTTTTCTTATTATTCAGAGGAGAAGGGGGTGGTTTAAATCCTCATCCAGAATCAAGCCATGAGTTAGGACTTACTCATATGCTTTGCCGTTCAAATCCACTGTAGCAGGATGAATGGCAGGCTTTCCAATTGAAGTGGCCCCCGGACCATGAGCCCAGCGCTTTACAGTCATCATCGCCTAGGGTTCAAGAAATAGAACAATAAATGTTAACACCTTAATGCAGATAAGAGCAAAAGCAAAGAGAAATGGCTGCATGGAAGTTAATGGAACCATACAACCAAAACAAGATGAAAATGTGGGGTGAGGGTGGAGGACCTCAAGATTCAGACTAGAATGCAGGAAATGGGCTCACAAATTACCAACAGACAACAAACTTACTGTAAGAGGAGCAGCACCACAACGCCATTTGGTTACAGGACTCTTCAGGTTGGTTAGAGTAGCCATGTAACCATTTAGACCAGCTGCTAGAATGTGGTAGCTAACGTGCCCAAGAACCTGCATCAATAATATCTCATCATCAAGGGAAACAGAATAAATTGACAGATAACCAAGTAAGCAACAAATAACACAATCATACATAGGCATAGTCGCAGTCAAATTTTGATGGTAATGATCCACGAGCTTGATAACCAAAGAAGTGGCAAATTGCATTGAATTTCTTTCCTTTATATGTGCCTTCTTTCTGTTGAAAGGACCAAAACATCAAGGAAGTCAAATTGTTTAAGTCAGCAACAATACAACAATTGCCTGAGATGATTCCAACATGTTGCAAAAAATTGTGTAAGAGCATCCAAAGCATACAAAAGCAAAAATAAATGTAAATTTGAAAGGCATACAGGTCAAACCTATACAACTTTCAAGAAGGAAAAAAAGTAAATGATATTTGTCTCTCATATGGTCGACCCCTAATTTTGGGATAGAAGACCTAGGTGATTGTTGTTTATGGTTCTTTACTGGTACAGAAATTATGTGATTTTTCTCCTATTCAACATTCTACTGGTTAGGACAAAAGATAGGTGAAAAAGAATCAAACTTGAATCCACCAACCAGAACAAAATAAATAAATGAATGAATAAATAAATAAAAGGGGCATGCCGGAGTGACCCATGGCTTCAAAGAAGAGATTTGAACTATGGTGGAAGAGGAAGTTCTATTGAAAGATATCCTCCACAAATTATCATATTAGCTACTTATTTTGTTCTGTTAAATTTTGAGTTTCTGAATTTTTTTTTTCTCCCCAAGACAGTATACAGGGCCCCTCTCCAACACAAATCAGATCAATAATTTAAACACCAGAAATGGAATCCACTTTTACCATACCAAGCGTTTATTTATTTCTGTCTCCACCAGATGCGCGAGGAGTTTCTCTGTCTCAATCTGGAAAAAACAAATGATAAGTAATTTAATAATTAAGACAATCAACAAAACCTAGTAATTTTATTGCACAAAAAAACAAGGACCAAAACCTATACCTGAGACAACTGAGCTGAGTCATCTGACTCGGGATGAAGAAGCAGCTGGAATACAAAAAGCTTACTTTTAGATAGGCAAGATTACAAGAATAAGGCAACAAACCAGCAGACAGTTTATAACCAACTTATACATTAGGTGCATAATAAGAACCTGTTTCTTGATGAAAGGAGGCAAGAATTCAAACAATGCAGATGCCCAAGGCGATAGCTGAGAAGATATATTATCAACAGAGACACCCTGCCTGTGCAAGCTATGGATTTCCTGCACAGTTTCACATTATCATAAATACTAAATCAATCACAACAAAGTGCTAAAATTTTGGAGATCAGGTGCAAGCATGCCTTTGTTGCTTAAGGGCCTAGTGGATAGATGGATGGACATTCACTAGAAGTTAAATGTAGCTACATGAGACATCAGATATGACAAAGCATTACCTGCAAAAGGGCATATACTTCAGGAATGCTTTCAATAAGTCCCTCAGGTATTAAGATGACTCCATGATTCTTATCTGTCACAATAACAGTATTTCCATTACAACAATGACAATAACCATGATAACAACCAATGCAGTAATGAAACAAAATATCATAACAGCTGTGACAGCCACATATGTGGTCACAAGTGGCAAGATGAAACTAAAATCCAGAGTACGCCATTAAAAATACTTGAATTATTTTTTCATCATTGTCTCCAACTCACTAAAAGCCCACAAAGGCTAGAAGTAACACAGTACAACATTTGAATCTAACCTTGTTCTGCCCTGGCCTGAACTGCATCGCAAACTTGTTTCGTAAGGTCAAAAAGAGTAAGCTTTGAGGCTGCAACCTCCTCTCCTAGAATGACCTGAGCAAAGAGGCAATCAAGAATTACTTACTGCAAATGGAGTATGGCATTTTTGAAAGAAAGAAAAACACCAACCATGTTAGGATGTGACTGGAGAGTGCATTCCAAAGCAACATGTGATGCTTTACGGCCCATGAGTCGGATAAAATAATAATACTAGGGAAAGAAAACATAAAGGTTAGTGCTATTGCAAAATAACAGGACAAAGTTAGCAAACAACTAAAACCAGATTGATAGTGGTGGTAAAAGTACGCAATTTAACATAGATTTCGTGCTACAAATTTCTACTCTAACATGGTCAAGTAATTGAATAAAGACCATAAGGTCACTACCTTTTCAGCAGATAGAGCATCAGTACAGACATTGCTAATGAGCTGAGAATTGACCTGAACATCAAAGAGAAAAAACGATATTACTTTTCTTCTTAAGAACATGCAATAATAGAAAATAAATAACTAGCTCTAGTTACCCCTAGATTCGCATCGTGTGTACAGATGTGGTGCGAAACTAACACATTTTAAGCTTTCAGAGATCAACAGTTCAGTACAGTCAAGTTTTAAGATACATAGCAGAAAGGTGTCTGGCTAGAAAAGAACCCACATAGAAAAATAAAATTCCCCATATCACTAATGAAGTGGCATACTACTCCATAATTATTAGGAAAAAAATAAGGGTTTAAAAAAAGGAAATTCCCGGATTTATGCATTCAGACTCATGCAAATCAATTGAGTAACAAAAGTCATAAAAAAATAAAGGTCACAAGAAAATTTAGAAATGACAATCAACACCTAAAAGAGATCTCAAAGTCATTTTTAATGATCCCCATGAAAAAAGCTTTGGATTCAGAACGACCAATCTCAATTCATCATTTCGTGGTGCTCCACTATCAAGTCTCGAGCATGATTCTTATGCTAAGTGCAAGTGGAGTTGAAGTTGGAAAATCTGAATATAAATATCAATCGAGTTTGTAATGGTTCCACTAAATTTTCAACATGGTAAAAATAAAGTACACATGCAATGACAAGCCATTTCTGTATCACACAATCTCAAGATCCAACAGGGGCCACATAGACATGACCATCTTACCTTTGGAGCAGATATGATAAGAGATGAAACTGATATTTTAGAAGAACAAAAAACTAAATTAATATTATATGCATGCAAAAAGTTCAAAACCAATACCTTGCAAATAGTGTCAAAACCCACATTAGTTTCAACAAATTGGTTCTTTAGATCTCCATTCAAAGTGACAGGAACTCCAACAACCTGAAACACCATGAGTGTATGTTTAATAAGTATTGGAGTTAAGGAGTTGTATAAAGGAAAATCTGCTCAATTATCAGGTGCCCGCTTGTCAAGACCAATGTCTCCAAAGAGTAATATAAATCAGATTATAATAGACAAAAGAAAGAGATAAAGCAAACATCAAGATGTCAGATTGTGAAAATACCTTTGTTGGGCACTTGGCTTCAGCGAAAGTCTCTGCTAATTGTGCAGCATCTGTGTTTGATGTGACCCCTTTAAAAGCACCAGACTTGCATAATTAGAAACTTTAAAAGAAAAACATAATTAATTTGATTTATGCAGAAATGAATATACAGACTATGGTCACACCTCCAATAATGACAAGGCCATCTAGCTTCAAAGCATTACAAGCAGCTAGTGCTGCATTAACTTGCTCAGTTGTTCTTATTTGGTCTTTTGTTCGTCCCAACAAATCGTAGCCACCTGGACAAAGCCACAAAACGAAGTTCATAGGTTTTCAAAAATATGTGAAAATAGAAAAAATGCAAAACATAAATTCAAAGTACATCATCAATACCTTGGTTTTTGTAGGATGCAAGTACTTCGTCAGTAATTTCAAGAGTCTTCTGGGCAAATAATCCTTCAGAACCACCTTGTGAAAGACACAAAGCCATCATTCATGCATTTGACCCCAAAAAAAAATTATAGAGCATAACGATTCTTCAAATCTTTGCACAAAAATGTGATATACAGTGTGTTGGCTTTCAGGTTCAGGGAACATCTTGTCTGATGATAACGCAAGATCACTCTTCATTACTGTAGTTTAAATTTATAAAGGGATCCAGAATTACAGAACAGGAAAAAATAAATCCGAGTAAAAGATAAAATTAATATTAACAAGATTTTTCAAGGAAACAACAAAAACTTTTTTTTAATCAAATAGGGTCAATGCAAAGTATACACATATAGGAGGGATCCACTTACACCAGTGTAACTCATCATAAACTTAACACATTTTGCAGACCATCGATTATGTCTAGTCCACTAATAGCTTAGCTCCATATACCCGTCCATCTCTTGCTTTTCTTATATTTATTTCATTTACGAAATTTGGGAAGAATCTATATCTTTCTTCAAACCAAATCCCCCCTGGCCGCAGCAGAAGTGCACAAAATAGCATTAAAGCCATCAACGCTATCAAATTGTACTATTTTAAAATTATATTCATGGTTGATGGTTAATAAAAAAAAAAAAGAATAAAAGCAATCAGTCATTTTGAGTAGCAAACAATACAGAAAATATAAACATGATTGTTCATTTTTAATTGTAAATTTAATGTCTATGGTATTTCAGCGGATGGTTAAGATATTCTAAGGCTAATAACCTAGCAAAGGTGCCTCTTTGTAATGAACAACTTGTTAATTTTCATGAGGTGTTTCTAAGATTATTATGATAATTATTCCTTAGCCACTATAAATTGCAGATGAACCCAAAAAAAAAAGTGTGACCATGTTAAACCCAAAATTTCTATCAAGAACAAGGAATCTAACATATCAACCATAAGGATAAGTAAATTAATAAGTAACCATGTAATTCAATCATGTTCTTAAGCAGCCTTCCAAATCATATTTTTCAAAAGCATTTTTGTAGTAATTGAGAAATAAACAGGCACAAGAGTAAAAGCAAAACCAATATCAAAATGTCAACACATCTCCTTCAAAAGCGTCACAAGTAAGGCTGAGAACGCATTTAAAAAATTCAATTGGTGTACATAATCTTTAGATTCTTCAATTATTTTTTCTTTATGGGTGGCTTGTAAAACTAAGATAAATTTGACAAGTGACATGCATGAAATTAAGGATTTAAAGATTAAATTGATTTGTAGAATTTAGATCATTTTTTATTAATAGGTAACCCATTAATGCACAAAGAAAACATGACAAAAATAGATAGATAGATAGATAGGGATAGAGAGAGAGAGATAGAGAGTTCCATTAAAATGAAAATAAAATCCTCACTGGTAATTTGTTAGAGAGAGGACCAGTTAAGTACTCCCAAAGGAAAGACTAATAATAACAGAAATAACAAATTCAATTTAGTATTATCTTTTTGTCACCTTTGCATCCAGAAATAATCAATGGCTAATAGAGGGTGTAAGTAGATCCCTCCTCATAGTAGAACAGACCCCACTCAACTCTACAACTTTGTTGGATTTGGCAAAGATGCAAATTGCACCTGCAGCTCGAGACATAAACCTGAAGCTTAATGTGAAGATCCGAAGCAGGATGCATCACACAGAGCAACAGATACTCTTTTTTGTTTCAAGTCCACAGACCTTCACAGCTATTTAGCTAAGATAGATAAGCCTAAAACATTGATAAGGAGAGAGAAACTCACCTAGAAACCCAAGCAAAGTGCTATTATGGTTGTGAACTTTAAGTGCGTCATGGAGGCCCCATATGACATTGTGTCCTCCTGGAGATTGTCTTCCACAGAAGACCAGCCCAACCCTGCAAAAAAACAGTGAGAGTATGTGTTTGACTATAGTTAATCAGTTCTACACTGTCGTCAATATAGTTTTGTTCTAAAAGTAGCACACTAATATACTTACAAAAGTATAAGCCAATCTAATTAACTTGCACCAACATTTAATATCCAATAATAAGTTTTGGTAAATATCTGATATTTACAGCTACTCTCAGGACTCAAAACCAAAGCTGTTACATTTGTCAGGCAAATTTTGGTAACATTAGACAATGGCTCAAAGGCCATCATCAAAATATCAGATGAAAATATGGTCGCAAAATGAACACTATATATCTTATATCCTTTAAAACCCAATCCAAAGAAAGGAAAAAAGAAAACGTTACATAAAGAAAGAATGGGGAGTTTGGGATTTAAAGCACCAAAGGTGGACAATGTTCATATTAAGAATGATATATTATAACATCAGCAGCAAAATACATCAAAAGGATAAAGTAAGAAACTACAATAGACAATTTACCTAATTGCTGGGTGCTCTGTTATAACTTGAGCTTCAGGGACCTTCGCGGTTGCCTTGAGAAAATGAGCTAAAGGTTGACCATAAGTATGTGGAAAAGAGCGACTGATGGTGGAAGCACCAGAAGGATCTGCAGCAGTGGTTGCATCACCAAATTCTACCCTGACAGTAGTTCCCTGAAATAATTACAAGTTATTAAGTAAGCTCTGGAGCAAATCTAAAGAGTAAAAGATATATTCAATCGAAGATGTGGATCAGGCAAATATATAGACCCTTTATGATCTCCAGGCAGAAAAACTGAAGGGAGAGATCAATTCAAACTATTAATTTCTCGGGCATCTAAATAATGTGAGAGATTAGTATTAACATGCCATGCAAGACTCAAACAGTTAAAAGTTACAATTATAAGAAAAAATTGCAGAACATAAGCTTGCTGATGAATGATAAAACAAAGCAAGAGGAGGGGAAACACATATTGACAGACAGTAACAAGTCCATTTTAAGTTGTTCAAATTTGGTTCATTTACTGATTGAAAAGAAATCTATTTCAAGCAATTGTCCCATTCCAAATATGCTACATTATATCCACCCTTGGTGTAACATTAGCATTCCATCCTGCTTCCCTATCTAGAAAATCAAACTAATTAATCTCTCTCTCATTTTCTTTTTTTCTCTTTTAATAATTAATATATAAATATAAATACGTGTGTGTGTGTGTGTGTGTGTGTAAAAGCAGGCGTCAGGCATCAACAACTGAGAGACAGAAGTGAGGGGCAGAGTTAGGTGCATAAGAAAGATGGGGTTGGTGGTGGATCAAAATGCACGCTACTTGGAAAAGAAGAAAAAGCAAAACATGGGTAATTTCCACTAAGTTAAGGCAGCCAAGTTAATCAAATTAACACAAAATCGTTACCAAGAATCAAGACGCAATGTGTTTGTTTCCCCTAATTTACTCAAGTAGATGCATCTGATCTATAAATCAGATTACCCAACAAAAGCACAGACTACGTCTCTGCGATCCACTGTCCGATCTATAATTACGCAGTTGTAGAAAACAGAGACCCAGACGACGTACTCGCGCCCAAAACTTGGTAGAAATAGATTCAAATTGCAGGAGAAAAACAGTCTTAAGAGAGTAAAGTACGTGCATAGACAGGATCAAAAAACCAAATGTTTGTATGATATAGATAGTTCTAGTTAAACATGAATAAACATTGATTAAAGGTAAAGAGATCGGAGGTAGGGTTGGGAAAGCAGAGTAGAGAGAGAGAGAGAGAGAGACCTGGAGACAAGGAGGAAGCTCTGGCTGGTAATGAGATCGGTGTTTTTGGAGAACAGAGAGCTCTCTCGGAATGCCGAAATCTGAATCCATCGTCTTCTCCTTCTTCCAGAAATTGGAATTTCCTCTCTTTTGTTGGCGATTTCTCTGCTACTCGCCCGGTGAAGACCGTTTATATAGGAGGAAGGGTCGATTGGCGATGCAACCAACCCAAAGCCTCACCCGGCATTAACCTTCCTGGCTTATTCTCCTAAACCACCCACTGGTTTACGAATTATTTACGGTATTTGCCACAACAACTTTTGATCCCATTTCCTTATTTGCCCCGACCCGCACCGGCCCAATTTCTACCATCTCTCTCGTGGTTCTCGTCTTTAGCCAGCCGCCTTGTTGTTTTTCCTCCATCTTCCCTACCATTTTCTTGTCTTTTCTTTTTCCTCTCTTTTTTTTTTTTTTTTTTTTTTTTGGGTGTTTTTCTTTCTCTCCCCCACCCTCCTTAACCAATATAACCACATTAATATCAACACATTATTATCATAGTCCAGAGTCAAAAATTTTATCTTATATTAACTAATAAAATCTTTTATAACTGGACTTAAAGATTTAAAATTATTTTTTTTATTTTAGTTGTATTAGAGTTGGGAATAACAATTGTTTTCATTACAAGATCATTACACTATCGACAAATTATTTTAGTAGAATTTATTTAATTAATATGTAGATATTATCTTTAAATAAAATTTTAAAAGTCATTTAATTAATCTATTAATATGGGATTAATTTCAAATTTAGAAAAAATATATATATTAAATAAATATATTTGGCAATCAAAAAGATAAACATGGAATCAATACCCAACAATACGAGGAAAGACCTGCAATTGAATTGAGAAAGCAGAGAAGGGAGATCTGTAATCTTCACTAAGTATTAAGGGAAAGATATACATACTTAGATTAGATGTTATTGGATAGGACCAAATCAGATCCGAGAGGAATATGCCACGAAGGACAGAATAGTAACTTTGGCAGAGAGTGAGAGCCCAGGGTGGGGTCACACCACACAATGCACCTAAAATCTTGAGAGACCACCCACCGCTCCACACCTGCCGGTTGACTGCACCTCCCACTAGACTCATTTCGGCTCCTAATTATTAATTTTTTTTTTTTTTGGCGTTCGAAGCAACTATGGATTAAAAATATATTACATTATAATTATAAATAAAAAAAAAAAACTATGCATTAGTATAAGTATACATAATCTTAACTTTATTTTTAAAAATAGATTTGAATTATATACCTTACATTTATTTATTTAAAGGTTGTACTTTTAATCCGATAACTATATAATCTCCAATAGAATTAAAAAGAAGCACCCCCGCCCATTATATTTTTAAAAAAACCCCTAAGCCTGGTCATGATAGGGAAAAAGCTGTCTCTTAGCAAAATGCGTTTGAAAGCTGCAATGTAAGTGCCTTTTTCCCCCTTTTTTTTTGGGCCAGGGGGGGGGGGGGTTTGCATCCATAAAACTAAAACTCGTACTTCTTATTCTTCTATTTTTTTTTATCATGTCTTAAACACCGTTTGATATTTAAAATTTTACCCCGACTAATCAGAAAACGCTCTATACACATAAGAATTTGATACTCCAATAGGAATCGAATCTCAATCAATTTAAAGGTACTCAATCCCATTGAGTCAACTTACATCGATAAAACTCGCACTTTAAATATATATAAATATGTGTGTGTGTTTAGTAAAGCCTAAGGTTCCAATAAAAGTTTATATGGTTAATAATTAAATTTACATGTGCATTACATTCTAGAACAAGAGTAAATCCCTCTATTTGCAGTTTGCACGCAATTTCACACGTTTGTCGGAATTGGAAAGCATGCCAAAAAGTTTGAAAGTTATTATTCCGACGGTGGGAAATCATGTCTTAATTTCCCTCCCTCCCCGGGGGATGCCTTTCTTCAGCCGTCCTGTGCTGCTCCACACCCACCTCGATCCATAACCAGAAGCAGCTGAGCTGCTTTGTGTGGACAGCTGAGCGGGGGACAATGTCTCTTTAAGGAGGACAAGAAATAGAAATGATCAAATCTCCGTTGGTCTACACAATAAGACGCAACAAGTTTTTCCATACTCCTTGGAGTTTGGGAAGTAAGATTCCTCATTAAAATTTCTGGTCTTTATTTATTTTAGTTAGGAAAAGAATAGGGTAGGGCTGGCTTCAAGGTTGGTGTAACGAATGGAGAAATAAAAAAAAATAAAAAAAAAAACCCTAACTTACGGTAAAGTTGGAATATTAGTTAATTAGTTACTTCATATTGTTAAAATTGTTGTTAGAATGGAATAATTGAAGAAGTTAGCCATGTTAAAAAATTTGTTAAACAATATCCTTTAAATACTTATATCAGATCAGTAGTGAGATAGGCAATGAATAAAAATAATCATTCTTTCTCGATCTTTGTTTTCCCATTTCCTATCTCTTTTTTTTTATACTGAATCAATCGATATCCGGATTTCATCAAATTAATCTGATCTGAATATTATGAGATCTATTAAAAAATTGACTTTCTCAAATCATTTTTCTCTATTGTTAGAGCTCGAATTCAAAATTTCTAGTTAAGGGGATAGAACATCCGACCATTCAATTCAAAGAATTTGATCATTCCTTTTTCTCCCTCTCTCCCTCTCTCTCTCTTAAAACCTCACTCTTTCTCTTCTTTTCTCTCTCTGTGATTCCCTCACTCTTTTTCAATTCATAATTCACTACAACATTTCTTTTATCATTATATTGATTTTCAATGCTCCATTTTCCATACTCTGTTTTACTTTTGACATGCTCCGTTTCCTGCTCTAAGAAGAAATGAGCTTCACCTGCACTTCAATTTTCTAATTTGAGAGTTGGGTCATAACAAATTAGTATCAGAATATTGACTCCTTGGGTCGAGCAGAATCAATTACAGAAGGCACTCATCAAAAGCATAATAATAATCAAATCAAGAAACAAGATATTAAAATACAAGAATTGACAAATAAATTTAAAGAACTGGTGATTGAAATTAAAGCAATCAACCAAAAGCTCATTGAGCAAAACCAAAGAATAGAAGCCTTTATGGCTAATATAGAAGCCCAGATTGGTACACTGTTAGGATCAAATCAACGAGACCAAAATGTAATAGAATCTTGAACTCCCCCTTACTACCTACCCCAGTTGATAATAGACCGAAGAAAGATGGAGATACTAGTACAATAAAAAATGACCCTTTAAATTGAGGGTCGATCCCTAATCCTCCCAATATCAAATTACCCTTATTCTATGGGGAGAATTCCCGAGGTTGGCTAAGAAAGTGTACCAAATTTTTTAATATGTATCAGTTACCCAAACATAAATGGGTTGATATTGTGGAAATGTACTTAGAAGACAAGATGAAAATCTGGTATCAAGGGATCAAGATGACGAAAAGAGATATAAGATGGGAAGAATTCTCAAAAATGCTATTGCAAAGATTTAAAACAAAACAATTACAAGATGAGATGGAAGAGTTTAACAAATTTCAGCAAAATGGTTCCTCCGCTGATTACCAAGAGAGGTTTGAAGAGCTCTGGTCAGTTATTTATTTATTTATTTATTATTACAACAGGAATCAAACTCCATATCACAGGATCGGAGGAGGGGAGCTATTACCATTAGACTGTCCCCCTTGAGGACAGCTCTGGTCAGTTATGCTGCATAAAAACCCACAGTTTCTTGAAAACTACTTCATTTCGAATTTTATAACTGGAGCCAAAGAAGACATCAAACCTATGTTAAAGATGAGAAAACCTACCGTTTTCTTACAAACTTTTCGAGATTGCATCATTACAAGATTAGTCTTTTAAGCTTACCAAAAAAGGGAAAGGATAATAGGGTTAGTTCCTAATCATCCATCATTGAAGTCAAGGATGCTTTCAATGGGGGGAGATATTATAATGAATTCTGAGAAATTAAAAAAAAAAAAAAACCTAACGTCTAGTAGAGTTTGAATGTTAGTTAGTTACTTTATATTGTGAGAATTGTTATTAGAATCGATTAATTGAAGAAGTTAAATCTATTAAGAGATTTGTTAAATAACATTTGTATCAGATCAGAAGTAAGATCGGAAATGAATGAAAATAATTCTTCTTCCTCTATTTTTGTTTTCCCTTTCCCTACCTCTCTCTCTCTCTCTCTTCTCCTTCAATCCTTCCTTCAATCGATAATTCTCTCCAATATTTCTTTTATCACCATATTGATTTTCATCCTCCATTTCCATGTTCTGTTTTACTTTTGATATGCTCTGTTTCCTGTTCTAAGAAGAAATGAGGTTCACCTGCACTTCAATTCTCTAATTTGACTGCTGGGTGGTGACAGCTAGTTTAACTGGGAACCAAACTAGCATCGGCCCATGGCTTCCTTGTCGGGAACCAAACCTGAACAATTAATACCACGGTCCAATTATGGGGTCCTTTGGGCCCTAGATTTGGAATATAGAGTTCTTCATTTCCCCCTCCCCTAATTCCCTGTACGCAAAATTCAAACTCCTTATCTTTCTCTCTCTCGTCTCTCTCCTTTGCTTTCCCTGTATGCTCCTCAACTAATCTCGGTCTCTTCTTCAATTTGTCTCTGTACTAGTCTCTCCTTTAAACCCAAGAAGAGATCATCAAAGAAGAAGAGCCAAAATTCCAAAAAGCCAGAAATTTTTTCTGTGTTATTTTCTTGATTAAAACCAGATTGAAACTGAACGTGGACGTGAACTCAACTGGAGCAAACCGTGATCAACCGAGACGAGACCATCCTTAACAGCTCTGAGATACGAAACCGGTGCCAAGCTGGACCAGGCCCGTGAATACCCCTCTTTATAAGACTCGAAAGAGAAACTACAAAAGCAAAACTTAGTGCATGTTATCAATGTTGTCCCTCTTCTTTCATTGGACCACGCCGAGTACCCAAGTAATGCTTTCCATCACATTCCAATGCCTCGTCTTTCTCCTCTCCTCTCACACTCTCCCTCCCTCTTCCTATTTATAGACCTAGTTATTGATGTGCCTGAAATGAAGTGACGGGCGAACTAAATTCAATTGAATGACCCGCCCTCTTGAAAAACAAAATTCCTCACGAAGACATGAAGTTGGAGTAGAGTAGAGACGGGCCATGTCCGCTAAAAAACATTATTGACCGCTTTTAGCTTAGAAAAGTCCAGTGTAAGTAAAGACACAACACTCAACTTTCGACCTACTCCCGCATAGTACATAATAACCAAGGAACAAAAATAACACGGTTCGTTCTGAGAAGCCCGCCTTTGAATCTCGCAAGAAGAGGCACGGAGCCGCACCCATCCATCCACAAGCAGTCCACCAAAGCAAAAGTGGATTTTCACACCAAGATCCAAGTAGAGCATGAAAAGATGGATTTCATTCTTGTCCTTGAAGCTTTGCACCGCTTGCTCTTGACAAAGGATCTTGACTCCCAGATTCCATAACATCTAGTTTTCACCCTTCTCGGAGGCAGATTTCCCCAACCTTTGTCGTCTTCGTCTGGAAGCACAAGTGCGTCCAGTTTTGGATGGAGCACCGGGGGAAAACTGAAGAGGCACATGATGCCCAGGAACCAAAGCAGGGAACCCAACAGCAGGGATTCTACAGAATAACAACAAAGCAAATTAGAGACTCTACAGAACTAGAGCAAGTAATTCTCAAGATTGGATGCTCTCATTTTATGCCAAAAAGATAATGCAACATGGTATGGCCAAATGGAATGGAAATTACCAGGTTGTCACCAATTTCCAATTTCTTTCTCCAAACATACACTTCAATCAAATACCACAATCATATTAGGAAGCAAATGAGCAAAGAAGCAATAACAGCAGCTAAGACAAGACTATTAGCATAAGCATGAAAAAAGAAAACAGAGGCTAGGCGGGGCGAGCTCCTGAAAGATTAATCCAAAAGCATTGAGCAGTTCATTAAACAACACAAGCATGATTAGGAGCACAAGCCAAACAGCAACCTTTAAGGCTTAAGGCTTAAGGTTTAGTTAAAAGTAGCAATAATGTCACCCCCAAGGATGTAAAACGGTTGAGCTGCGCATTGATTGAAGAGAGAGGCAGAGGCTAGTAAAAGTAAAGTGGATGTAGAGACATGGATATAACAAATATGTTCCCCAAAGATAATAACTCCAGAAAGCACAAAGGTAATATGAAGATGGATCAGAGGTAATAAGGAAGGCAGAAGATTTACCCAACAAGAGCACAGCAGACTCCTGCTTGGACATGGGAGCACCAGGGGCCTTCCCACTCTGATGAAGCTGAAGTTGAAGACGTAAAGAATGATTCTCAGCACAGACGCATTGGAGTAACCGTCCCAATCGCCGGCACTAGATATTTACTCTTCATTTCTAGATCCTTCACATACATCTTTTTCCTCTCTCTTGATCTCACTGCCGCATCTCTGTTTCTCAACTGCCTGCAAAAATCATTATCTTCTTCATCATGCAAGAAAATCCCATTGACTATAAATTAGAAGATACAATAATTAATTTCCATAAGGTCCCTTCATAGTCGTCGTCGTCGTCGTCAAAAAAGAGGTCAAAACTCTAGTTAAAGTGAAGTAAAATTCATAATTAAGGTTAGGAAGAGACCTCATGCGTTTCTTGGAAACCGGATCGTCGTCAACGTTTCTGTCGGCGGTGGCCTCATCAGGACTACTGGTATTGTTGTTAAGGGAGTCCTTGTGGTCGGAGACATAGGAGCAAGGAGGTGGGGAATCGA
Source organism: Dillenia turbinata (assembly GCA_037126225.1). Lineage (NCBI taxonomy): Eukaryota > Viridiplantae > Streptophyta > Magnoliopsida > Dilleniales > Dilleniaceae > Dillenia > Dillenia turbinata. The sequence continues at coordinate 30,436,799 of JBAMMX010000006.1, forward strand.
GGAGAACATCGGACAAGAAATTGTGGTAAAACTCTTGATCTTGGTTCTGGAGGTCGGGGTCGTCGGTCATGAGGAAATGTTCGATCGGACCGAAGGGAGAGGGAATGGATGATGAATCTTGGGGTTGTGGAGGATTGGGAGTGGGAGTGGAATCCGGGTCGTCTAAGAAATTCAAGACGTCGGGGGGTATTATCATGAAGCCACATCTTCAAATCAGTTTGGCTCATAACTTCTTCATTTTCCAAATCATCCTCCTCCTCCTCCTCCTCCTCCATTTTGTTTCAAATCTACCGGAGAGAGAGATCTACCAAATTCTAAGTGAAAGAGAGAAGACAGGAGAGGGTATATGTGGAGAGACTAGACAAGGGGAAGGGGTTTTCATTTCCATTTCCTTCGTGGCCAAGAATTCAACTGATCAGAAGAGCACGTGGTGTTTAATAGCACCCCTGTTGCCGTCATCTGACCAATAGAAATTCACCCTCCCCAAACCCAAAGACGCGTTGCGTTCTTTTCTTTTTCTATTTCTAAATTTTTTGCCCCTTGAAAAGTGATTACTTTTCTTAGCATTTTGAGATTGGGAGATAATGATACCATCACGGGTATTTCAATGCTAATACGTTTATTTATTTCGGGGGACACTTTTATCGGTTAATTAAACATTGTTCAAAACTTCAGTATTACAATGCTCATAAGGCAACAATTTGTGATTGTCCCATCCCACATACAAAATGATCCAATAAACCAATAAAAGGGCGCGCGCGCGGCCACGCATTTGTTCCATCAACTCTCTTCCTTGAGATTGTTTCATTTCGAGTTCAGTTGCTAAAAGCCATTTTAAAGGAGGCATAATGCTATTGGTGTACTGATTCATCGCTAAGCATGCATAATCTGTCACTGCGACATCAATTTCGTCCCGTCTTTTGATTACAGCGGCGAGCTTGTGATGAAAAACCATGCCAGAGAGTGCCTGCTCTTACCAATCAACCAACACAACGCTTCTACAATTAACTACCACTTTGTTACATTTCATCCCTGCGATATAAAAATTTCTCTTCTTCTTTTTTTTTTCCTGGCCTTTCGGGTATCTTAGGATGCGCCTAGATAAAGCCATTTAGGATACTTAACGAACATCAAGACAAGCAAGCGTCATTGGGTAAGCACCATAGCAAGAAAGGTCGTAGCCAACACAAAAATGCTCAAAATTCCAAGGCTAACAACCGCAACAAGCATTCAAAACCGTGCACAAGCCTTAAACAACTTCTCAATCAAACAGCGGTTATAGTAAAAATAGTGGGTTAAATGTTAGGACTTTGCCAAGGCGATGGCAAAAGCTCTCGAGCAAAACAGAATTACTAACAAACTGGCCCGTTAATCCCACCCCGTTAGCTTAGCCACATGAGCCATTTGCCCCTTTTAAAAAGGGCTGCACTAATCTACAAAGTCCAATCCTGAGCACGGTACATTCAAAGTTGCTCCATGCCATCTTGGATCAAGCAAACGCACAATGCAAACCATTCCCTCAAAATGTAATACTCACAATATAGTCAGCCCAAATAAACGCAATATTTGCAGGTATACATTTGCAGCACAATAATAGGAACCACTCACATTCCACAAACAAAAATGTGAAATATTAATCTAATGAACGTGAAAGAGAACTTGGCAGACCTCATATATTCTTTTGCATGCTTATAAAAGCAAAGGAATAAAGAGCAGGCAGGGAATCAAGTACAAAGACTGATATGCCATGCCAGAAATTACAAGGAAAAAATTAACCCTAAGTAATTAGTATTGCGTATGGAAAATTAAGAGTGCCTTACTTATAGTATGTTTGAGAGTTTTAGAGAGAAAATAACAAATTAGTTAGGAGAGAAAAGAAAATGAGAGAAAATTTGGAAGTTTTATGAAAGAAAGAAAAAAAATGAGATTCATTGAGAAAAAAAATTTTTATTTTTAACTTTTAAATGATATTTTTGAAATATAAAAATATTTTAACTCTAACATTTTCTTTTCTTTCCACTTTTGGGAGAGAGAAAATTTTAAATTGAAATCTCTCGTTTTCTCTCGTATTAAAACTCCCAAAAGAAAGAAAATCATAATTTTCTCTCCTAATCTTTTCTTTTCTCTCCAAATCTTTCCATCCAAACAACCTGTTAGTAAGGAAGAAAAACACAATTTATTACAACAAAACACATTCAGGATAGATGTTCAGACAAATGTTTAGTTGAACAGCATTTATAAACTTATCAAGAAAATTTCTTGAGAGTAAAATATGATGCACACACGAGGAACATATATAGCAGCACCCAATTGATGCCCTCAGTGTGTTTTTATTATGTCAAGTATCCTCTCTCTCTGTCTCTGTGTTTTTAGCCAGGTAGTTGCCATCCAACAGCAGCATATCCCTTCCTAGGACTTTGACTTCACTCATGAACCAAATGGTTATGGTGATATAACATAGGTTGCACACATGTTTATCACAAATTTTCTCAGAGTATCCTAAATTTTCATTCCAAATCACTTTTTTCACAAACCATGATCCAAATATCAGAAAACAAGAATTGCTGTAAAGAGATCAAAAACCATTTCATAAGTGACCGGAGTTAGTTACTCAATTCTTGGTCACAAGTATGGCAAAAAAATCTGCAACAGTCCACTACACGATCCTTAAAGGCCTTATTTTCGATGTAAACTGTCTATTTAACTAAAAGGATCTATTTTCTCAAAATTCTTTCTCCCATCACCTAAACAGGTGTCCACCCAGACCATACAAACCCATCCCCCCCAACAATTAAAAAAAAAATGGCTGCAACACTAATACAAGATAATCCACATCTTTAACCAAAATGTCAATCTTCAGGCAACATCTTTAACCAACAAATTAGGGTGCAACACCCATACAAGATAATCAATGAACAACAAGAATTGTCGACATACAAAAATAAGAATCTGACTCAAGTTATGATCCAACTTTCGAAAGAAGTATGCTAACATTCTCTACCCTTGATGGCCGAAATTTACCCTTGGGATCAACCTAAAAATAGCTAGAGGAATATTCAAAATGTCTTTTTGCAATTTGTACACTGTTGAGCACCAACAATACCACCTAATATTTACTTAGAAGGGAGTACCCATGTGGGTATGTTCCATCACTGCAAGGACAATGCAATAGAAAGTGGCTAACTCATCTTATGCAAAAGGCATGCCTCCAGACCAAGTGCCAAGTCTTACGGCAAGGTGTGGATGGGAACACTCTTAAGTTCTGAGGTATTTTCTCATGTCTTACCAACGCACTGCACAGGGGACCTTTTTTTTAAAGCATTTTCATTAACTTTTTGACTTACTAGGAAGTGTTTGATGAGAAAAAAGGGAGGGGAACAAATTTGTTTGCCAGGCTATAGGTGGATGGTGCTTCAATATCAAACCACATTTTTGGTTCTCAAATAGAGATATAAAAGATCAACTAAGAATGATCCCTACTTGGCTGGGCAAAAACCATTGTGACTAACACAGTGTACCATAATCCTCAGGAAGAAGATTCCTGACAAGATAGAAGCTTCGCAAGAAATGCCAAATTCTTTGTGTTGATGCTTGCTTTATCTCATAGAATCTGTACTGCAGTCTAGCTTGGCTTAGCACATTACCCTTAAGGAAGACGCATGACTTGAGACAAACCTATGGAAAATCACACAACCATTAAAAAGCAAAGAAAATATTGCCTAAACTAAAACTGAAAACTCTAGATATAGACAAAAAAGGGGAGCAAAAGATGACTTCAGCCATCAAAATTTTAATAAGCAAATACAAGAAACACATACTAAAAAATTACTATTAGTTAATCTCATCAAACTATGAGCAGTATAACTTGAAGGAAAACTTGAAATTCGATAAGAGATGTTCATGGTAAAAAGTTAAAAAAAAAATAAAAAAATCCAACTGCTGGCCTCATCTGGCTTCCTAAACAATGATCAAATACAACATGTTTTCAACATTCAATAACTTCAAAAAACACTTCAGTCAACAATTAAACAAATAATGACACCTGACAACCACAAATCAATCATAAAATTCATACTTTTCGGTGGTGAGCAATAACTCAATTACCATAACCGCAAAAGCCACCGACTTCAACCCAAAAAGTCATCCTGTAAGTTATTTCACTTAATTATGACAAGAAGATTAGTTGTCTACAAGCAACTGCCTTTTGATTTTCTAGACACCTTTTACAAGATTGAGATGGAGAAAAACAGAATAATTTCTTCCATCATGATCCACCCATCAAATCAAGAAGAGGTAAGTCTAACAGTCAAGCATCTCAACTAACAAAATCAGTCATATATGTGGTCAATTATTTCTCATACTAAAACAATCCACACATGAAAAGATATATCCCTCCTGAGAAAACATACAAGGATGCAACATATAGGTAAGAAGGAAACTGCAAAGCAAAAAAAACAAGTCCCTTTAATTTTTTAATGAGCAAACACAAAGGGATGCAATCAATAGGTTAGAAGGACACTGGCAAGTATAAAATTCTAGGACTGACTATGTTAATATATTGCACATGGAGCCAATCCATCTAGATTGCAAGTTGGAATCCTTCTTACCAACCCTGACATCAATTTTATGATTCTTGAATGCCAGAAATTAGCTCCTCAAGTGATAGGGAATATACAACTTAGCCCTGGATTTTTCAAGGGGAGAAGTGCAAAGATATACTAACTCCTAGATTTTCCCCTTAATATTGCAATATTGTCTTTTCCTCACCTCTCTTACGGTCGTGAAGACAGGGTAAGAGTGTACTTAATATACTAAGTACTGTATTGCTAAGTTGGGATATCTTCAAGTTCAGCAACCAAAGTGAGTAAACTGGGACACAGCTGGCCAATATATATAACAAAAGACAAGGAGGGTAAAATGCGCATTCGGTGAAATTTGACATTACTAGCCAACTAAACACAAGCATCAACAAAGAAATGAAGGGGGGAGGTATCTAAAGAAATTGCCAAAATAGGCTCTATCATATAAAAATGCAATGCACTATAATTCTGTAGGAGTAAAGTTTGCTGGGATGACATATTTGGAACCTTGACCAAGCATTTGGTCAGTGTCGAGATTACATATCCCCTTTTGTGAGCACTGAACCAAAAGCCACAACTTTATCATGAGTTATTTCTTCTTGTAGTTAGATATGCAGTAGTCTTACAAAAGTAGTCTGATAAATTCATATGGAAAGCATTGCTATGCTCATAATAAGACTGAAGTCCAGTTCAAATGAGGAACACCATATAGTTGAGTTTTTATTTGCCAATAAATTTGGAGGTACACTACATACCTTCTACATAGACTCATACATATATATATATATATATGTATGTATGTATGTATGTATGTATTATAATAAGGAAGTGCAACAAAGACATGAAAACCAGTATTAGCAGGAGAAGAAGCGTTCACAACTCATAATCCAGAATAACCACAGGAAAGAAGCACTACAAACCATTACACAGAAACTAAATATTCTTTTTGCCAGTACCAAGGGGCTACCGAACAAACCAAGACTAGGGACTTAACAACATTGTACCAGTTAAATGATTACCATAAATATCCATAGCCGAAAAAAGTAGTAAGAAGATAGAAAAAAGATGAAAACCGGGCCTAGAATAATACCAACAAGGGACAGAGGAGCCGGATTCCATGGATGATGTGCATCCCAAAGGTTGAATAAGTTTCTCATCAGAAGATCTTGCATCACTGCTTCTGCTCCCTTTCTCGGTTCCACTGCTCAATTCTGGCTCTTCGCTCCTCACTCCCTTCTCTAACCGGGCTCCTGCTCCGCCTTGGACTTCCATGCCTCCTCCTTCCACCATCGGTATCATACCTGCCATATCTGTCCCCACTTCGCCTCCCATTTCCCCGATAATCGCCACTGCCGCCACGGTCCCTGTCTCTATAGTCTCGCCTGTCAGAATCCCTCCGATTTGGACTCCCACTCCCGCTACGGCTTCGGCTTCCCCTGTACCTGCGGTTCCTCCCAAAAAGCTTCCTCCTGAGGTCCCTCCCGATCATCTTAACATGCATGAAATTACAGTAACCTCCGCGATTGCAGTTGTTCTCCTCAAACTGCCTGCAGGTAGCTTCACGGAAGTCAGTGACGGGGGAGAAATCGGCGATGATAGGGCGGCCAGAGTAGAAACGGCCCTGCAAAGCTTGGAGAGCGGCAGCAGCCTGCTCTTCCTCCCTGAACTGAACGTAGACATTGCCGATCATGTGGTCGGCGAGGTTATCGCAGACGTTGAGACTCTCGATGTCACCAAACTTGCTGAGCTCCTCAAAAATGTCCTCGTAGAAGTCCTCGAAGTGTTCTTGGATCTTGCGAGGGTCGATTGGCTGACCCTGAGCGTCGACGCCGGGAGTGATCATGTCGGGCCGCTGATACATGTTGGAGAGGAGTAGAGTTGGGGAGATTGTGGGACGATTGTGCAGTCGAGAGCATCTGTCGCCATGACGACAAGCTCCGATCTTGAAATAGAAGGGACAGTTCACCCGATCCTTCTCGGTGCCGAAGATGGATGCCAAGTGCTCCGCCATCAGAGCCGCCCTCGGGAAGCTATTCCAGGCGAGAGGGCCAAGGTCAGTTGGGTTAAGGCTTCTGCCACCGCAAAACCTAATTTAGGCGGGGGAGGGGGAGTGGGGGAAGTTTCTAGAGGTTGAAGAAACCCTAATTTAACAAACTCTGGAGGGGAAATGCTGGGGTGGGGTCTCAACCAGCCTCCGAGTGGTCCGATAGGTCATATATTCATATTATGACGAGGATTACGGCCTAGTATACAAAGTTGCCAACCACTTCCTTGTAGGGGAGGGGAATTTGATATCCAATCACAGCCGTCCGATTTATAAACGCTCACTCCATTGCCCAAGGTTGCCATCACACGATCTCATTGATTGGAAAAGAGTTGAAACACCATAGTTGGGGACATTAGTAGAACCAAAATTAAAATTAAACTTAAACATCAGGCCAATCTCCCAATGTAAAATTAATTTTGTTATGCGATGCTTTGTTTTACTTATGTAATTGGGTGGGTAACATAAGAGGCCATCCCACACAATAATTACAATGTCCGCATTTAAAAAATAAATTAATATAAATTTTCCCTCTCTAATTTTTTTTTTATTATTTTCACTTACCGATATTCTATGTTTACTCAACTAATTCGATACGAACACTGTAAAATCTATTAAAAGCTTAGATTTCTCAAATCAGTTTCCCCTCTCTAATGTTAAAATATATAAATTTTTAGAATCAATTTGGTTCCTATTTTTGTCTCCATATGCATTAGTTTTATTTTTTTCCTCAATTTTAGAGAAAGAAATAAAAAAATATATATATATATAAAACAAATTTAATTTTTATCTAAAATTAAGTATATTAATTTCTCAATAAAAATTAATTTAATTTATATTTTTCTCAAAAAAATAAAATTTTGTTTACATAGCTCTAAAACTAAACGTGTTAATTTTTTTAATATTAAATTTAAAATTTTCCCTTTAGAACAAAAATATTAGTTCTCTCGCTAAAAAAAATAATTGAGTTCCTTTTATTTTCTTTTATTTAAATTTATTTATGTTGAATTTTCTCTCTTTGAAAAAATCAATTTTGCTCTCTCTCTCTCTCAATTTAATTTTCTTTATTTGAAAGTTTAAATTATTTTAAATTTTGTCTCTCTAAACATAAAAATGTTTTTCTTTCAAAACAAATTAATTTAATTCATATATTATTTTTTAAAATATATTACTTTTAAGTTTTCTCTCTTAAAAAACAAATTAAATTTCTCTCTCTCAAACTAAATATTAAGTTTTTCTTTTTAAAAAAATTAATTTAATTCACATTTTTCTTTATAAACATGTTGATTTTAAATTTTTTTCTCTAAACAATTAACTTTGTTTTAATATTTTGTTCTAAATATGTTGATTTTAATTTTTCTCTCTAAAATTTTCAGATTTAATTTTTCTCTCTCAAAAAGTAAATTTATTTTTTAACTTTCTAGAGAATTGAATTTTCTATGAAAAATTAATTTTTATCTCTAGAAAATGTAAATCCAATTTTTGTCTCTAATACTAAATAACATTAGTTTTCTTTTTTTAAAAACATATTTTTTCATTTTAAAACCCAAACACATTAGTTTTAATCTCTGTTTTTTTTTACTAAAAAAGGATTTATTTTTTCATTCTTTAAAATAAAACATTTTATTTTTTTGAAAGGAAGTAATGCTTTTATTTTTTATTTTTTCAAAAGTGGAAATGTTTTTACCTCCAACTCGAGAATGTTGTTACCCTCTCCATAATATTACTTGAATTGAATTTTACATACCAAAATAAGGAAAAAGGGTAAAAAGTTATTTGAATAACCTTTAATTTTCTCTTTGATACTAAATAACTTGAGTTCAATTCAATTTTTTTTCCATTTTATATTCTCTCTCAAAATATCATATTTAATTTTTCTCTTTAAAAATAAAAATAAGCACATTAATTTTGTCTCTAAGAAAAGTAAATTTGGTTTTTAATTCTCTCATTAAAGAATCAAGTTTAAATTTTCTTTAAAAAATTATTTATCTATCCACAATACAATTTTTTCTTTCTAGTAATAAATATTCTACTAAAAAACAATTTTATTTTTTATTTTCTAAAATAAAAATATATTAATTTTAATTTATTATTTTGGTTTGAAAAGTAATTAATACTTTTAACTTCTAATAAAATGGTATATTTTAACCTTTTATATGGGAAAGTTATTACCCCCTCCGCCATAGTTTTACATACTAGAGGAGAAAAGGGAAAAAAAAAATATTTAAATAACCTTTAGACTTCTTTTACACGTGACAAAAAGTAACTCGGGGAATAATTTTCTATGATAACGTCCACTAATTACCATTTTCAAACTTCGATTCAAGGTTGAATTTATAACCGGAAATACCCAACTCGGTTCAGATACAAAAATGCAAGAAAGGTTATAACACCACCTGGGAGAGGGGGGAAAAAATTTTGAGGGTAACACAATGATGCGATCACCGGGATGAGAGGAAGAAAGAAGCATGGCATGGAGCAAAAGAATAAGAGACAATGTAACCAGAGACAAATTCCACAATGCAACCAGTGGAGTGGATCAAGGCTTTAGAGACCAAAGCCAACCCTTCAAAATCACACAAACACAAAGAAGCAACGGACCGGATCATCTTGGAAGGCCGTTTGGAGGAAAATTTCTCAATGGATTTTCCCTCAACAACTCCGTTTTTCTGCTCAATTCATAAGAAAAATAACAAATCTAAACATCTTGTGAAATAAATTTCAGCTACCATTTCCTAAAACAGCAAATCAAAAGCTTCAAACAAAGGTGCTTGCTTCTTAAGGTTTTGTCCATCCCCAAGCTTCAGCACTGTTGAGGCCTTACCATTTTCATCACCTGCTTTGTGTATCCTGGAGACATATTGCAGGGAAAGACGTTAAATTAAGAACCCAGAGGGGGAAAAAAAGGCTTCATTGGGATTTGACCTGCATAACTTGAAATCATCCAAAAGTGCAGATCTACAAATGGTATTAGGTAATATAGTTAATTGGGAAACTTACTTTTCACATTCCTCATCAACAAACACTGGAATACAAGCAGCTGGAACTGCTCTACCAGTTACTGACCCTGGTCGTTGGGGGATCTGAAAGAGGCAACAAAAGGAACCACAAATGTTATAGCAAGGAAACCCTGCAATGTGGGCATTTTCAATGTGAAATACCAAGTATTTGCAGATTATTAACCTTGTGTGATGTCCACTTGGTAGGCATAGCATTGTTTTCTTTGTTTCTTTCAGCTCGAGCTCCTAAAGCATGCCACAAGTTCAAATCCGCCTTTGGCAAATCCAACCGATAACTTGAGCTGATAATGGAATTAGTATCTTTTAAAATAGCAAGAGGAACAGCAGCAGGCCTGCACAATGATACAAAAGCACAAAACAATTTTTAAAGGGTTTTATCTCATAATGTTGCCAAGCTATAGTGATTAACAAGCGCCTATAGCCATTAATAACATCGAAGGAAACCAAATTTCAGTTGGCAATACTCGTTCATGCAACAAGTAGTGAAGAACCTATATTCCTCCTCAATGTGCCACACAAAACTTTTTAAAAAAAAATCCAGACCTTAATTTAAGCACGCCATCAATTCATTCCAACCAAAACATTCACAAGCAAATACAGCATATCTAATTGCATCTGGATAAGAAGCAATATGATGTGAAAGGGGCCAAAACGACCACTCCAAAGTTATCTCTGCTATTATGTATTTAAAATCAAAGTCTTTTGTCCCATCTTGAAGGGGATAACTTGCATACACTCAAGAATCCATCAAGCCTTTGAATCAATTCTCGAGGCTCCTTGCCAGGCCCATAAAAAATCCTTTTTGTAATCATTCTTTATCTAATTTCTTTGTTGTTCTAAATCCCAACTCTTGACATTCAATGAATGAATTCAACATTTCATATAAGAGAGAGTGAGTTTTAATTCTTTGTTCCTATCCAGAACACATATTTAGTGATGCCAATATTATTAATAATACGATTAGATTTTCAATATCAAGGCTACCTACATATTAAACTTTAAACCACATACAAAAATTTAAAAATTATGCTTCTAGTGACTCTTGTATAGCACATTCAAATTTGATGGCTACCCTTTGTCCTTAGAGGAGATATCATATCTTGAGACGACTACATGTAAATTTTCAAGCTAAGAGGAAAGCCATTATCTTTGTTGGTTAAGCTTTGCCGATAAAAATAATATGCAAACTTAAAAGAACTAAACTATCCAGAGATAAATCCCAAACTAAATAATTTCAAGGTATATTTAAGTTTTGCAAAATCAACACCGCCACTAATGACGGGGTTAGGGGAGAAACATCTTGCAAAAAACAGAGTAATGCAACTAAAATATTTACTTCTAAAATTACAAAATAAAGAACAACTAACATTCATCGACTAAGCTTGTATTTCTTCCTAGTTGCATCTGCAGTTTCTGTTATCTGCCTATCCACAACATCAGAAACAATTTAGTTAGGGTAAATTCAAAATACTAGACAACAGGAACAAAACTTACTAGCCTCTCCCCTTGTCAGGATGGTTCCAAAACTTCGAGCCAGTAAGTGGTTCTCAGTCAAATTCTCCTAAAAAGGGGGAAAAAAACTTGTAAATACAAGCCACAGAGGTCACATTTATTATTCCATGGCATTTTAGATCATACATCCATCACTTTTAGTCTTCTCATTAAGCGTGCAAGAAACTTCTTGTAAGCTTCTTCTAACTTTTCTTTTGGTCGAGCATTCCTAATTCAAAAAAATTGCCAAATCAACGTCTCAGCAATTCAAATATAAAAACTAGTCACGTGATTGGGAAAACGAGGACAAGGGGTATAGTACCTAAATGATGCTTTGGCACAAAAGCAAAAGAATGCATGAATGATGGGAAAAATAGGAGGATTTTCTAGGTAAAGATACAATTCTCTTGTTCCTTTCCATCCAAATATAATAAATACAAGTATTGAGTAGACATTTGAACTCCTTGTTCCTACGACGCCTATGTCTCGTAGGAGACAACAGAGTATCTCGAATGTTCGACCAAGAAATAGGAAAAGACGATGGAACATGATGCGCAATAGTTAATTTCCAAACTTTTCTCAAGAAGGAGCAACGAAAGAATAAATGATCAATCGTCTCTCTCCGGCTACCATAGAGATGGCAAGTCGAGGAAGACGAAAGATGAAGCTTGAATAAGAAATCGTTCGTCTGAAGTCGTTCCATGAACACTAACCAGACAAAGAATGCAAACCGGGGAATCGCCCCCAAGAACGAGACCATGTCCACCCATTGGACCAGCGGATAAGAACTCCTAAGATGCTCCCAAGCCGACGCAATAGAAAACTTACCACTAGATCTGATCGTCCACTCGATTCTATCACAACCAGAGGAAGACGGCCAATAAGTCTCCGGAATAAGATCCCGAAGACGGTCACAAAAAGCTCGCTGGAATCTCGAAGACCGCTGCTCACCACATTGAATATAATCAATCCAAGTGGCACTCGAAAATACATCCCGAACAGAAGACTCAGCAGGAAATCCTGACATTTTCACGGAATGTCTCCCCAAGACCTCTATCAAAGGACCTATAGGGGACCAGTCATCATACAATAAAGATATACGACTTCCATCACCCATCCGCCAAGCAATAAGCTCCCTTACCAGATGACGTAACGAAAGAAACTTCCTCTAAATCCACGAACATTTATCCGGAATTCTGACATACCATAGGTTGTGACCTCACAAAAGATATTTCCGAATCCAACGAGTCCAAACATTTTCCTCCGGATCAGAAAGGATGTGCCAAATATGCTTAAGCATGACTGCTTTATTTCAATCAGTGACCCGCTTCAACCCAAGACCCCCTTCCTCCTTAGGACGACACACAATCGACCAAGCAACCTTGGCCTTATAGTGGTCTAAAGACGGACCCGACCACAAGAACCTCGACATCAACTGTTCAATTTCCTTACAAATCGCCTTCGGAAGGAGGAAAATAGAAGATCAAAAAGTCTGGATCGAAAACAAAATAGAGCTAACCAGCTATAACCGGCCTGCATAGGAAAGACGTCTGCTCGTCCAATGCTGAATCCGAGCTATAATACGCTGGACCAACTGAGTGCAATCCGTGACAGAAAGCCGAGTATACAAAAGAGGGACCCCCAAATACCGGACAGGTAAGAGGCCTCGCCGAAATCCTGAAGTCCTCAAGATCTCCTGCCTAACCACCTGATTTACAGCTCCAAAAAAAATCTCACTTTTTTGCAGGTTCATCCGAAGACCAGAAAGTATCCCAAACTGAGCTAACCCATCCAAAATACTCTGGACCGAAGATGGACATCCTCGAGAGAAAAGCATCAAGTCATCCGCAAAACAAAGATGAGATAGACTAATCTCCTGGCATCTCCAATGGAATTCAAAGTTAGGCCCCTCAGAAATCCGCTGCATCAAACCCGAGAAGACCTCCATGACTATGACAAAGAGCATGGGGGACATCGGATCTCCCTGCCGAAGACCCCTCGAATTCCAGAAGAAATCAGTCAACTCCCCATTGATCGAAACAGCAAAGCTTGCCGTAGAGACACACTCCATAATCCGATCAATCAACCAAGTAGGAAAGCCAATATACTCTAGAACCATCCAGAGAAAATCCCACTCCACTAAATCATATGCCTTCATGATATCCACCTTTAACGCACAATGGGGGGAGTCGCGTTTTAGGTGATAACCATGAAGGAGCTCATGGGCAAGGAGAATATTATCCCCAATCCTCCTCCCCCTCACAAATGCAGACTACTAACTGCCAATAATACTAGGAAGCACCTGACTCACCCTCACCGCTATAATCTTCGAGATGCACTTATAGATCATCTTACAGCACAAAATGGGTCTATAATCCGATAAAGATGTCGGATTATTCTTTTTTGGGATGAAAGTAATAATAGTACCATTAGCCTCCTTAAGTAGTCTCCCGAAAGCAAAAAAATCCAAGACAGCCCTCGTGACATCCTGACCCACAGTATCCCAACTAGATCTGAAGAACTCAACACTGAATCCATCTGGACCTAGAGTTTTATGCCTACCCAAAGAGAACACAGCCTCCCGAATCTCTAACTCCGTCACCGGGCTCTCTAAAGAGCGAATCTGATCCTCAGATAGCCTTCTTCGGAGAAATGAAGAAATAGTACCGGAGTCTAACTCACCATCCCTGGGCCTACTCGAAAATAAACCCCTAAAGTAATCAACTGCTACCCTTCGAATATCATTCGAATCAGAAATCCGAATACCATCATCAGTAACCAAAGAGCAAATGGAATTTCGGTTGTGCCTCTGACGAATCGAATTAAAGAAGAAAGCAGTGTTCCGATCTCCCAACTGAAGCCAACAGATCCTAGCTTTTGAACTTCTATTAGATCCTCTTCGATTATGGTGTTCTGAATATTATCTATACCACGCGATGAGGAGGTGCCTGTCGACATTTTTGTTAGAAGAAAAAGCTTTTCGAGGAAAAGGGGAAAAGTGGTATTTCCTAAGGAATGTAGACTCTTGCGGGACGTGGGGGAGACGGTTCATGGAAATCGAAGCGGCGCAAGTCACATTAAAAAGAGATGCTCCTTTTTCGAAGATTATCACTCATGATGTTTCTTTTTCTAAGAAGACCACGAGTTGTGGGGTAAGTGATGGGACATGACCCAAAAGCCCAGACCAAAAGAGTCAACTCTCAAGAAGCCCATGAAGGGCACCTATAGACCGGTACCTAACGACCGTCATGACAATCTACCGAAAAGCCATGGACGCCCAGATGATCTATCGAGGGGTCTCGATCGTACGGGTTTACCAAACGATAGGGTCTCAGTCGCCCCGCCAGCCGAGTGATAACTAGCAAAAAGGTAATCGCCCCGATCGGACAAACAGACATCAACTCTTCAATCGAACGGGTCATGAAGATCCCTTAATCGATCGGGCGACCGAACGTTATGCAACACCCCGAACGATTCTAAAGAAAAGTCAAGATTTCCTTAACTTCATTTTTCCATTTCGTAACGGCGAATCTGGATCTTCCAAGAAAGGAAAGCCCCCTTCTGAAAATGGTAGCCCTTCCGATAAATAAGGATCGTAATCAACTCGAAATATTGACTTTCGAGATTTTGGGATCGACCCGATAAGGAAGGTAGGGTTAAAACCTCCCAACGGCATATGTCTTTCAGGGGTATAAATAATTTCTAAGGTCTCAGAACCACATACACTCTCTAAGCCTAACTGAGGGAACACACTGATCACAGGGAGCGACATTCTCTAAACTCTCAGTCTGTTTTTTTCAATCGAAAACTACTATTTACTGACTTCAACGTCAGAGTCTCCCCGCCGGAGGGTGCTCCCTGCCGGAGCACCCTTCGGCGGTTTTTGCAAGTGCATTCATCCATTAATGGTTACTGTTCGGGTCAATAATGAGTTGGTATCTGTAGAGTTATACTCACTTCCAACAGGTGGAGCTATGGGGTGTTAGGAAAGGTCTTCGTCTTTTGATTAAAACTAAGCTTTCGCAGGTGGTCATTGAGTTGGATTCAAAGGACGTGATCGAAATTCTTTTATTTGAGACTAACTCTCATCACCCAGCTTTACACATGATCTCGAAATGCAAACAAATAATGAGAGGAGTACAGATGCGATCAATTCTCTTTGTCCATTGGGAAGGTAATTTTTGTATGGACACTTTAGGTTGTTTTGGTCATTCGATATCTCCAGGTATTCATGATTTTCCCCTCTTGTGAAGGTCTATAGAGTTTTTTTGCATAATATCTGGGGTTTAACTTCTTTTATAAGTTGGGGATTTCTGTCTTGTAAAAAAAAAAAAGAAAAAGGATTTATGCAACTTTGTTCTGCACTACTGCTGCTATTAGTATGCATTTAAGGCTAACGAACCAAAGGTGCCAATCCCCAAAATCAAAAGATCAAATCAACATTAAATTCAAATTTTTATATTAATTAAAAAACATTATGATTAGGATAAAATAAAATTAATCCAAAGAAGTGGGAAGAGTAAATTAAATTTTTATAAGGAGCAGACCGTAACCAAAAAAAAAAAATTGATAATTCATTGAGAAACATTCTAATAGTATGTCAAAAAGTGAGCATAAAAGGTAACATGTAACAATTTATTGTTTAAATGAAATTATTGCAATAAATGGGATACTTGGAGTACTCCACATTATTATATATCTATATATATATATATATATATATATATATGAGAATTTTAATATTTTAAAGATGTTTTCAAAGTAAATCATTCTTAATTTGCTTTGATACTCTCAATATAGAATTAATTAACAAAGATACTCAACACTTTCAATGGTAAGATTATAATATTCACTTCACACACACAATAAAATTATTTTAATGGTAACCTATTCTATTAGGATCTATAATGTATTATTGTATTACGTTATGGGGAGTCGGGGTGGAGGAATAGATTACATATCGTCATGTCATGAGATGAGAGTCAAGTTTTATTTAATTAGGTAAACATTATATGTGTGGAATGTTTGGTTTTTAGGATTTGGTTTGGTTTGATCCAACATCCTGGTCTGGTCGTGCTCTGCTCACACCCCCACAGAGCTGCTTGTATTTGTAAGGTATTATATACTCTCACATCATATATCATATCATTTTTATTTAAGAATATGCATGAATATGAATTTGAGAGAAAATAATAATTATTGGTGATTAATGGGAACTTGTTTTGTTAGCTACCTTATTGTATAATTCTAGTTTTATCTTTTTAAAATATTTTTGCAAAAATCAAAATACCAAATCTCAAGCACACTTATGTCCTAAAAGTTTATTGTGAGTTTCTAATTCAAAATGGTGGTATTGGAGGTGTGTTATGATTCTACAGATACTAACTCATTTTTTACTCGAACAGTGTTCGTCGATGGGGTGAATACACCTGCAAGAACTGCTAGAGGGTGCTCTGACGGAGAGACTCCGACGCTCAAGTCAGTAAAGAGTGATTTTCGATTGAAAGAAAACAGATTGAGAGTTGAGGGAAGGTTGTTTCCTATGATCAATGTGTTCTCTATGTTAAGTTTAGAGAGTATATCTGACGTCAAGGGTTTTTTAGATCTCTTATACCTGTGAGAGTAATGCGTCCTGAGGGACTTCTACCCTACCTTTCTTATCGAGCTAATCCAAAAATCTCGGGGGTTAATATTCCGAATTGATCATGATCCTCATTTATCGGGAAAACTTTCATCTTCGGGAGGGATGCTTTCCTTATCTAGAAGATCCGAGATTTTCCGTTATGAAATAGAAAACTGAAATTAAGGAAATTCTGACATTCCTTTAGAATCGTTCGGGGTGTTGCGTACTGTTTGGTTGTTTAACCGATAAGAGACTTTCGAGATTTATCCGGTTGGAATGCTAATATTTGTTTGATCGATCGGGGTGACTGTCTCTATTCATTGAGTCACGATCGGTTAACGGGACGACTGAGACCCTATCGTTCAGTAGATCCGGGTGATTGAGGCTTTTCGGTAGATTGATCCGGGCGACTGAGACCTTTCATGGACACTTTTGAGAATTAACTATTTTGGTTTGGGTTTTTGGGCCACGTCCCATCATTTGTCCCCGACTCATGATCTTTTCGGAAGAAAAAGTACCATGAGTGACAATTCTCGAAAAGGGAATGTCCCTTTTTAATTTGACTTTCGCTGCTTCAATTTCCACAAATTGTCTTCTACACGCCTTGTAAAGTCTTCGTTCCTTAGAAAATACTACTTTCCCCCTTTTCTTCGAAAAACTTTCTCTTTCAACAAAAATGTCGACAGACGTCTCCTCATTACATAGTATAGACAACATTCAGAGCATTATGACCGAAGAGGATCTAATAGAAGTTCAAGAGGAAATGTCGCTCGGAAGCGATTTCGAATTCGTATTGCCTGGCGAAGGGGATAGAGCGAGTCTTGCCCCCGAGAGTTGTGTCCCAATGTATAAACAGTGCGTGAAGTACGGCTTGAAAATTCCATATATAGGCCCATTGACGGAGATTTTGAGGTATTAAAACATTCATCCCTCACTGCTTATCCCATGTGCTTGGCGATTTGTGATTGCCCTACTTTCCTTATTAGGGTTTTTCCGTATTCGTTTCGACTTGGAGATTTTAGGGACTCTGTTTTCTTTGGGGCGATGTAGCTCCAAAGGATCCACTCACGATTGGTATAAACTTCAGACCAGCTGGGAGTCTCGTTGAAAATTTTTCTATAGTGAGTTTTAGGATAAGCACTGGATGCGAAAGTTTTTCTTCATCAGATTTTTGAATAGGGATCTCTTCCTACATTTTCGGATAATAACCAGGTGCCCTTTTTGAACGAGAAAATCTCATCTCTTCTTCGTCACTCCCATTTTTTGCGTGCTGTGGCCAGTTATTGTGAGGTTAGTTGTAGGATTTTGTGGGTGGACAGTTTGGTGAAAGACGACATGTTGATACTATCTGATCTACTCATGGATGAGTCAAGCCAGATCACCAAGCCCCTTTTGTTGAAACAACAAGGAAAAGAATTGGTCGATACTGTATCGGACATTGATGCCCGTCTTCTAGATGAAATATCTACTGAACGGGAAATACGGTCTCATACGAAGAGGAAGGCGATTGATGCTTCCCCCAAGTCCCGACGAAAAAAATATAAGACTAGGGCGGCCAATCCATCTACTAAGGAAGAAAAACAAGCCGAATTTTGGAGAGCATATGCTGTCCCAAGAGCATTCTGAAATAGGAGGGGGTTACCTAGTCGGCAAAGCCTTTGGTGCGTCTACCGAGGTTGGAGAAGGAGGTAGTTTCGATGATGGACTCTTCGAAGTGACTGAGAACGTTTCGGTTCGGGGTCTGCAAAGGTTGGAAGAGTCTCCAGTGACGTAACCTTCCGCTTCCATTCCGGAAGAAATTTCAGAACAGTCTCATCGGGGGTCTCAGTGTCTTTTGGTCGATGTACCAGATGACAATTGTGTTCCTCCACCTATTTTAATTGGAGAATGACGAAATTTCGAAAAATGATCAATGGCGGTTTTCATGGGGGGCCAAAATTTCAATCTTGTTGATCCGCAGGAAGGGTTACAGTTGGCTGAGTGTTTCCAACTTCCTTCGAAATTCACCCTCCAAAAGATGCCTCTGGAGTGTACCGACAGGACCATCCAAACTCTTTGCCTTACAGTAAGTATTTTCTTTATGTGAGTTAAAATTTGATCTTTACTGTCTCGTGATTTTGACCATCGTGTCTTTTTTTCAGACCTCTGCCCTGGCTGAGTTTCAAAGAAAGTTGAGGGTAGAGCGGGATGAGTAATTTTCTCGCATGAGTGACCAAGTGTTGGTGCTGAAGGACACTTTAAAGAATCAAGAGAAGACCATTGGATAGGTCAAAGATAGGCAGATCAAGCGCCTACGGGAAGATCTCGCTTCGGTTCAAACTCATTGTAAGGAATTGGAAACGGAGGCATGTGCTCGGAAAGCACGGTTAACAGCCGCTGAAATTTTAGCCCGTTTATGAGAAGAGTCCTTTCGAAGGGTCGACCAAGAGATAGTTGACCTCAAGACTTCTGCTGCCAAAGATGCTGTCGTCCTCCAACTTTCTCAGCGCAAGTTGTATAAGCGCTTGAAATGTGCTGAAGAGATTTTTCGAGAGATTGGTCGATACAAAACTCTGCCCCCTCTTGAAGGATTAGCGGATTCGAATTCCACTCCTGTTATTTCTTATACCCCTTCCGTTCTTTTGTAATTTTGTGGAATGGGGATTTTTTACCCCATGATTCATTGAAATGTAATAATCATCAAGGAACTTTTGATATTTTACTAGCCGAGCGAAGTCAGGGGAATCTCCTCTGATGATGCATTCATTCTGGTGTGTTATTGAAAGCTCTTGGAATTAAGGTTGCTTTGGCCTGTTTTAAGGAGATTGATTCAGAGATGTTTTCTCGAAAGGCCCGGGTGACTGAGACCCTCCGACCGATTAAAGACTTTAGGAGGTAGGGTCGTGTCCACCCGTTCGGGAGTTTCATCCCATATTAGCGATATATTCGTTCGGAAAATCTGGGCGACTGAGACCCTTCGATCGATTAGAAACTGTAGAAGGTAGGGCCATGTCCTTCCGTTCATGGAGTTCCATCCCATATTAGCGACACATTCATTCGGAAGATCTGAGCGACTGAGATCTTTCGGTCGATTCGAGACTTTAGGAGGTAGGGTCGTGTCCGTCCGTTCGGGGAGTTCCATCCCATATTAGCGACACATTCTTTCGAAAGATCTGGGCGACTAAGATCCTTCGATCGATTAGAGACTTTAGGAGGTAGGGTCGTGTCCGTCCGTTCGGGGAGTGTTTTCATCGAAGGTAATTTGAAGTCCCAGACCACGCGCGGTTAATGAGTAGTAGAAAATATCAAAATTTTCATTAAAGGAAGAGTGTCGGAAAGTCCGGGTCATACGTTGGATAGGTGCTAACGGGAACATACGGCTCGTGTTAGCCGTCTTCATTGTGGACTTGGAGGATTACCCCACCTAGTTCCTCACGTGATGGTTTGGGATCTAGTCTATGAAGCAACTCATTCTCTCTTGGTACATCACGCCTATTGGGGGAAGGTAGGTTTCTTCCTTCTAAACTGATGAACTTCTGCAGTCTTCCACTGCGGATCAAGAATTTCAGTTCATCCTTGAGTCTTTTAAACTCATCGGTCATATGGTCGTAGTTCCTATAGAAATGACAATTTTTAGACTTGTCTTTTTTAGGATATTCTTCCATCGGACGAGGGGGTCATCTGACATATGACTTATTCTTTATTTGATATAAAATCCGGTTTGGGGTTTCGCTCAGTGGGGTGTAGACGCTGAACCTTTGCGAAGGTGGAATTCCTGGTTTGCCTCTTTTCGGGGAATGCCGGCGTGGTGACCGACTGCGTTCTTTCCTGCTATGGCGGCCTTTTTGTCAATCGAAGACCCCTGTTTATTCCGTAGCAATATATTTCTCTACTTGGGAGTAAAATTCTTGGATGGATGCTGGAGGCTTCTTTGTGATGGAGACCTTTATGTCAGAGGAGCGCAGGCCTGTTAGGAGCGCAGACAAAGCGATGTTATGGTCCAGATTATGGACTTTCAGCATTTCTGTCTTGAATCTCTCCATGAAGTTTTTGAGAGGCTCCTCTTTCCATTGATGTAATGATAAGAGGGATGTTGATTTCCGTTTAGCCCCTTGACTGATTACAAAGTGGGCATCAAATTGTTATCGAAGTTGTGCGAAACTCTTGACACTAAGCTGGGGAAGAGAATTGAACCAGGTTAGGGCGTTACCCTTGAGAGTGGTAGGAAAATATTTGCACATCGCGGCATCTGAGAGGTCTCTAGAGACCATCACTGTTATGAAATGGGCGGAATGGTCGCGAGGGTCATTTGTCCCGTCATACCACTCCATGGGAGGCAGAAAGATATCTCTTGGCGTTGATTCTGACAAAATCTTTGCATCGGATGGCGATTCGCCTAGGGAACATTGTGGATCTTCCTTGTCCTTTACGCCTGCTCTTTTTAGCTCAGCGGCCACGAATTGTTCAATCTACCTTTTCAGGTCTTGGGAGTCGTATTGGGAGGCCACCGACTCGTCCAGGGGGTTGTTTATATTCATATTCTGCAGCAGATGAGTGGTTGTCCGGTCCAAGGGTTCGACTGAATTCTTCTAACTGTTTACTCATTCTTTGGATTTCAGACACCAATCTTTCCATTTGAGATTGGTCTGCTTGTTCTGATTCTGAGACCATGACTTGTTGTTCTGGGGGAACGGTAGGTTCAGCGGGCATAGGGATGTGCCCTCTTACAACAGGGATGGCTCTAGAAGACGTTTTAGTCCTTAGAGGTATGGTTATTGAAATGACCGAAACTTCTCTAGTTTGTTTCCCATAGACGGCGCCAATTTGTTGGAGGTGGGTTATGACTCCACAGATACCAACTCTTTCTTGACTCAAACAGTATCCGTCGATGGGTGGATACACCTACAAGAACCGCCGGAGGGTACTCCGGCGGGGAGACCTCGACATTCAAGTCAGTAAAGAATGGTTTTCGATTGAAAGAAAATAGACTGAGAGTTTAGGGAATGTTGTTTCTTGTGATCTGTGTGCCCCATGTGTTAGACTTAGAGAGGGTACCTGACGTCGAGGGTTTTTTAGATTTCTTATACCTACGAGAGTCGTGCACCCTGAGGGACTTCCACTCTACCTTCCTTATGGAACTAATCCGGGAATCTCGAGAGTTAATATTCCGAATTGATCATGATTCTCATTTATCAGGAAAACTTCCATCTTCGAAAGGGATGCTTTCATTATCTGGAAGATCCAAGATTTTCCGTTATGAAATAGAATACTGAATTTAAGGAAATTCTGACATTCCTTTAGAATCGTTTGGGGTGTTGCGTATTGTATGGTCGCTTGATCGATAAAGGACATTCAAGACTTGTCCAGTTGGAATGCTGACATTTGCTTAATTGATCGGGGTGACTATTTCTGTTCAATGAGTCACAATCGGTTAACGGGATGACTGAGTCCCTACGGTTCAGTAGATCTGAGTGACTGAGACCCTTTGATAAATTGATCTAGACGATTGAGACCTTTCATAGATTCTTTTGAGAATTAACTTTTTTAATTTGAGTTTTTAGATTATGTCCTATCTTTTTTAATTTGAGTTTTTAGATTATGTCCTATCAGGTGAGTTTGATGTATTATGAGCTGAGATAAGTAATTTTACAAAATTTTATGCTCAATATGGAAAATTTAGTTTTCGTTTACAAAAAATTATATGTTACATATGTACATAATTGAATTTTATTTTATCTAAAAAATATTCAATTAAAAAAAAGTACATCGGGAAGAGAATAGTGTGAGGCCGAATAATAAACGTACAAAGCAAGTAAGCGTACGGCGAGGGTAAAAGGGCGAGTAGAGAGAATTGAAACGTACGACGAGGGTAAAAGGGTGGGGAGAGAGAGTTGAGGGGATTGAGTTGGAGGCTTCAGCCTTTGGGAGTAGGGCCGTACAAGTACAACATCGCGGGGCCGGGGGGATTTGTCGGGTTGCGTTGGGAGGTCAGAATGAGGGGTGACTTTGTGTGGGCTGAAAGTGACGGGGACTGTTCATGTTTTCTTCTTGTACGCACTGCGTGGCTTTTGTACGGTCTCTCTCTCACTCCTTTTGTTCTGTGAGATTAGCCCAACCCCCCACAGCTGGCCTTTCCTTTGGCACTGCATTAGCATTTGAATTCCTCGCGTGGACGCTCACGCATGCGCTCTCTGGCTCCGGATCTCAAACTCCTTGATTCATGTTTTCTTCTAGTACGCACTACGTGGCTTTTGTACGGTCTCTCTCTCACACGTGTATATATATACACGTATGTATTAGTCAATAATAATGATGATGTGAACTCAAAATAGATGAACAAGGGCCCCACACCACAATATCATCATGTCTACCATTAGCCATTAGTTTATGCAACCGAGTTTGGATGTTGGACAATGCTATGCCATTTATTTTGACCACATTGATATATGTTTTTTATTTTATTTAAAAATAAAATTAACAGTTGATACTTGGTTTTTGTATAGATTCGATGCTAGAAAATAATTGCAATATTTATTATCTTCCTCTTCAGATGTTCACACCCATGCATGCATATGTAACCTTCTACCTACATCTATTAACTACGACCCACGAATTACCGATTAGATTAGAAGACAAGCAAGGCAAGCAGGTGATGTGATCATGTGAGCGATGGAATTGATCATTTGATCTATCTGTCCGTCTATGAACAGGTGGATCCACAGATCTAATGAACAATAAGGACAAATGTCAAGACAAAATAAAAATAACGAGGATAAATATAAAAAATATAAATATAAATAATTTGATTTGAAATATTTAATATATAAAAAATAATAAATTATTTTGATCAGGAGCAATTATCCATCCTCTTATTTACATGACTCTGTTACTGTGTCTATGCCCTCTCCCCTCGACCACATTACCATCAAATTTGTTGGCTAAATGTGATGAGGGTGAGTGACTTTGTTACTCATCACAAATAACAAATGTGTCAATAATTTCATATATGACTCATCAATGACTTACATTTGGACTTATTTATTTACTTTTAGTTAGACGGAAATTTGAATTTCGAAATACGAAGTTAAGGGAGAAAGATTAAGATCATCATGCTGTTATTTTATAAACGGACTTATTTATAATTAATATTATTAGAGATGGTTATGACTCCACAAATACCGATTCCTTGTAGACTCAAACGATTATCGTAAAAGTGATGTAATACCTACAAAAGACCATCGGAGTGTACTCCGATAGGGAAATTCCGACGCTTAAGTCAGAAAGAGCGATTTTCGAATGAAATGAACAGATTGAGAGTTTGAGGGAGTAATTTTTTGTGATTAGAGTGTCCAATGTGTGAGAGCCAGAGAGCGTATCTAATTTGGAGGGTTTTAAAATATCTTATACCTGTGAGAGTTGTGCGCCATCAAGGTGTTTCAACCCTACTTTTCTTATCGAGTCGATTCAGAAATCTTGAGAATTCAATATTTCGGATTGATTATAATCCTCACCCTTTGTAAAACTTTTGCGTTTTGGGGAATCCTTTCCTTAACTAAAAGATTCTAAAGATACTGCTCTCAATAGAAAACGAGAATCAATATGTAACACCGACACTACGGTGTATATATTATTGTACTCCTATTCATATTATATATATAATATTTCTCATGTTCCTATATAGAAAAATCCACTAAGAAATTTGTTCGCTAAAACCATCCCAGAAAAATTTCGATTCAATTACTGGCAATTCAAAAAAAAAAAAAAATTTCAAAACGACTACCGATGGTCCAATAATAATAGGAATGACTTTAAAGTACATAAGAACCTCAAATTTGGATAGATCTTACTTTATAGAGCTAAATCGTAAATTTATGAAAAAGTCGTCCGGAAACCCTAATTTAGGTCGAAAACCGTTCGGAAAGACTAAACAACCACATTTTAACGCGAGATAAATTAAATTAGACCTAATACGAGATTTTGGATCTAATTTGAAATTTGTAAAATTTTGCCCTTAAAATCGCTTAAATCAAAAATTTCATCGATAAGTCGAAAATTTTTTCAAAAAGTGCCGATAAACCCTAAAATCACTAAAAATGGCTAATGAAAGCAAAAACACTTAAGTATAAGTATAAAAAAGTGAATTTAAAAAATTAAAAAAAAAAACAAATTCAGATTAAAAAATCGTAAATGGTCAAATTTATAATTTTGAAAAGTTTAGAGACTAAAAGTACAAATATGAGAACTTGAGGGATTAAGTTACAAAACCAACTATTGAATGACAATTGGGGATCAACCATTGGCCAAGAGCACACATGGTAGCTACCTAAACTCATTCCACCAAAGAGAAATCTCATTGGTTGAAAAATTATTGCATGAATTCTCATTGGTTAGTCAAAAATCATTTCTTTGTGCTTGGAATTCATCATGGACGAATTTGACAAGAAGGTGGGTGCATGGAGATAGCTTGTAAGCAATTTGCATGGAAGAAAGGCTTAGGACAAGTGTAGAGTGGAGGTCTTGCATGCAAAAATGAATCAAGGGTTAAGATAACTTGATTTAATTTATAAAAAAGACCAAAACCAACAACTCTCTCTTTTATTCACTCACTTGCACGAAATTTTTACTAAGGAAAGAGAGATTTCTCATTTTCAAGTAGAATTCTTGGAGCATTAGAGAAGGAACACGAGTAAAAGAGGTAAGAACATTCTTAACTCCATATCTCTAGTTGTTTGAGATAGTATAAGAATTGTGTAGAGATTGATATTTGATGAATTATGTTACTATGGTGCTAAGGAGATCAAGATTTCAAGAAAATTAAGATCAAGTGATGGGTATTAGTTAGAAAAAGATCATACAAAGGAAGGTAAAATACTCAAATTTGAAGTATTTATAAGTAGTGAAATTAAATACATATCCTAGCATGCTAGATATGAATATTTTAATTTGAACAAGTTGTAGTAATTTCATGATATATTATTCTGTGATGATTGAAATTTAGATTGATTTGATTATGGTAAAACTAGATTCACTAAGCTTTAAAATGAGTTATGGTGTAAAATTTTTCATTAAAAAATGAAATTATGGTGATTTTTAGAATAAAAAGTAAAAATCGATATTATATTCACTGTCCTGTGCACGACTAGTAAATTGATTTAGATATTAAGATAATTTCTGGATAGAATTAGGGAAAACTCAAAACATAAAACATTTAGATCTCTGTCTTTTCTTTAAAATGAGGTAAGATTTACTTGAATCGGAATAGTATGTTAGAAGTTATAATATTTTTACTAAAACTGTACAGAAGTAGTTCTAAAACTGAAATCGAGATAAAAATTGAATTTTATAAAATTATATATTTAAATTCTGAGGATAGTTAAAACTAAAAAGTTTTAGATATATATCTTATCTTATATTTGAGATAATAATCACTTTAATTGGAGAAGTACATAGGGAGATATGAAAATTCTCCCAAAACTGTGCAGAATTGGTTTTAGGAACTTAGACTGAAAAGTGATAAATTTTTATAAATTTGTGTGTTTAGAATTTAAAGATAGTCTGAACATAAAAGTTGGAGATATATATCTTAACTTTAAGAAAAACTTTAGATCAATTGAATTCGATCAAGATTTTAGAAGATGTCGTGATCTTACTAAACCTGTGCGTTATAGGTTTGTAAGAATTGTTTTTCTCTAAATATGAAATTTGAGAATTAACCTTATGGAATAGAACATTTCTATATGCATCTTGTAATCCGACGATATGATATTTTTCAAATTAATTGAATTGATGAATAATATATATTGTTTAATTTAGGCATAGAGTTCGAGGGGTGACTCGTTTGAGAAACGAGGACAGTTAGGGGGAGTTGCGTACCCTCTCCAGTTGAGGTGAGTGAGACGATCTATTTTTGACTTTAAATGAAAAATAATTTTGATCATAATTTTTATAAATAAATTTGAAATGTGATTTAGAAATATTTTAGTGTTTATAGCATGTCTTGAAATGATGTTATGTGAAAATTGCATCATGATATTTTAATAACTTGATAGTGCCGTATTTTTGTTATGAGTAAAGATTTATGAATGATGATATATGACACATATGTATGATTATGGGATGGTGCATAGTGGCTATAGAGCACTCCCTACCACGATATTGAGCGTTTACCCGACGGGGTGACGTGGTGGGATAACACAGGAGCAGGGGTTTGAGTCCCATGTCTCTGGATAACGGATCCAATAGACGAGCACCCGTGAAGACCGTGTCAACACCAAGGGAAGGGGGGAAGATATATGTGTTTTATTCTTATAATATTGTGGTGACCTCTTGGTAAATTTTATCCTAGTTAGGCCAAACTATGGGTAGAATACATTTTTGACACCCCATTGATGTATGATTTAATGATAAAAATGCTTATTATTTTGAATTACATGATATATTTACAAATGAATGAAATTTGAATTTGAAATGATGTTTTGACTTGCTACTCTCACAAATTCATTTATTGTCATTATATAGTCTTTGCACCTCATTCACTGAGTATGTGGATTATACTCACCCCTCATATTAATATTTTCAACTTATACTATACATGACACACATTTGGAGATTTTGGGTTTTTGACTATGGAACCAACTATTCTTCCGCGGTGAAATTTAATGATGATGTATATTTGAGATTCATAGAAGGATTATTGTATATTTATTGAAATTACTGTAATTGTATTATATAATGTAATTAAAACTCTCGATAGTGTTGTATACTTATGCATTGTGGCAAATGAGTTATATTTTTATATACTTTTACTTGGGAAACAATATTTTGAGGAAAAACGGGTTTTAATCAGTTTTGAATAGTTGTTGGTTTTAGCTTTCGTTGCCTCTGTATGTGTGTCCTGTGATGGGCAGCGTACGGGGTAACGGGCGGTTGTTTACGGCCTTGAATCGAGAATCGGGGTGTGACAGTTTTGTTGGTATCAGAGCTCTAGGTTGAGAATTATATTTTATGAAAAGAGTTTTGAAAACATTCCTAAATATATTTTCAAAAGTCCTCAATGCATATGAGAGTTTTTTTACAGTCATGAAATCCCGATACATGGTCTTAGGGGGGTTAGATACGGTTCATATCTAACCAGTATATCATTCCCAACGGTTCTTAAACCAATAACTTCATTCAGTTTTAAGGGGTTCGTTACTCTGTAACCAACCCTAATTCTTGAATCATGCCCAATGAAAATTCTTCCCTTCTAAAACTACAATGACTAGACAGGGCACTAGATTTGTACCCTAAACTTTTCTCTGTATAGTTTTCTTTTAGTTTCGAGGACGAAACTTATTTTTAGGGGGTTAGAAAATGTAACACCGATACTACGGTGTATACATTATTGTACTCTTATTCATATTATATATATAATATTTCTCATATTCCTATATAGAAAAATCTACAAAGAAATTTGTCCGCTAAAACCATCCTAGAAAAATTTCGACTCAATTACCGACAATTCAAAAAAAAAAAATTCAAAACAACCACCGATGGTCCAATAATAACAAGAATGATTCTAGAATACGTAAAAATCTCAAATTTGGATAGATCTTATTTCATAGAGCTAAATCGTAAATTTATGAAAAAGTTGTCTGGAAACCCTAATTTAGGTCGAAAACCGTTCGGAAAGGCTAAACGACCACGTTTTGACGCGGGATAAATTAAATTAGGCCTAATACGAGGTTTTGGGTTTAATTTGAAATTTATAAAACTTTGCTCTTAAAATCACTTAAACCGAAAATTTCATCGGTAAGCCGAAAATCTTCCCGAAAAGTGTCGACAAACCCTAAAATCACTAAAAATGGCTAATGAAAGTCAAAACACTTAAGTATAAGTATAAAAAAGTAAATTTGAAAAATTAAAAAAAAATTCAGATTAAAAAATCTCAAAGGGTCAAATTTACAATTTTGAAAAGTTTAGGGACTAAAAGTGCAAATATGAGAACTTGAGGGACTAAGTTACAAAACCAACTATTGAATGACAATTGGAGATCAACCATTAGCCAAGAGCACACATGGTGGCCACCTAAGTTTATTCCACAAAAAAGAAACCTCATTTGTTGAAAAATTATTGTATGAATTCTCATTGGTTGGTCAAAAACCCTTTCTTTATGTTTGGAATTCATCATGGACGAATTTGTCAAGAAGGTGGGTGCATGGAGATAGCTTATAAGTAATTTGTATGGGAGAAAGATTTAGGACAAGTGTAGAGTGAAGGTCTTGCATGTAAAAATAAATCAAAGATCAAGATAGCTTGATTTAGTTTATAAAAAGACCAAAATCAACCACTTTCTCTTCTATTCACTCACTTGGACAAAATTTTTACTAAGGAAAGACGGATTGCTCATTTTCAAGTAGAATTCTTGGAGCATTAAAGAAGGAACACAAGTAAAAGAGGTAAGAACATTCTTAACTCCATATCTCTAGTTATTTGAGATAGTATAAGAATTGTGTAGAGATTGATGTTTGATGAATTATGTTACTATGGTGTTAAGGTGATCAAGACTTCAAGAAAATCAAGATCAAGTGATGGGTATTAGTTAGCAAAAGATCATACAAAGGAAGGTTAAATACTCAAACATGAAATCTTTACAAGTAGTGAAATTAAATATATGTACTAGCATGCTAAATATGAATATTTCAATTTGAGCATGCTGTAGTAATTTTATGATATTTTATTCTGTGATGATTGAAATTTAGATTGGTTTGATTTTAATAAAACTAGACTCCCTAAGCTTTAAAATGAGCTATGGTGCAAAATTTTTCATCAAAAAATGAAATTATGGTGATTTTTAGAAGAAAAGGTAAAAATCGATGTTATATTCACTGTCCTGTGCACGACTAGTAAATTGATTTAGATATTAAGATAATGTTTGGATAGAATTAGGGAAAACTCAAAACATAAAACATTTAGATCTCTGTCATATCTTTAAAATGAGATAAGATTTACTTAAATTGGAACAGTATGCTAGAAGTTATGATATTTTTATTAAAACTGTATAGAAGTAGTTCTAAAACTGAAAATGAGATAAAAATTGAATTTTATAAAATTATATATTTAAATTCTGAGGATAGTTAAAACTAAAATTTTTAGATCTATGTCGTATCTTCAATTTGAGGTAATAATCAATTTAATTAGAGAAGTACATAGGGAGATATGAAAATTCTCTCAAAACTGTACAGAATTGGTTTTAGGAACTTAGATTGAAAAGTGATAAATTTCTATAAATTCGTGTGTTCAGAATTTGAAGATGGTCTGAACATAAAAGTTGGATATATATATCTTACCTTTAAGAGAAAATTTAGATCAATTGAATCTGATCAAGATTTTAGAAGATATCGTGATCTTACTAAACCTGCGCGTTATAGGTTTGTAGAAATTGTTTTTCTCTAAGTATGAAATTTGAGAATTAACCTTATGGAATAGAACATTTCCATATGCTTCTTGTAATCCGACAATATGATATTTGTCAAAGTAATTGAATTGATGAATAATATATATTGTTTAACTTAGGCATAGAGTTCGAGAGGTGACTCGTTCGAGAAACGAGGACAATTAGGGAGAGTTGCGTACCCTCCCCTATCAAGGTAAGTGAGACGATCTATTTTTGACTTTAAATGAAAAATAGTTTTGATCATGATTTTAATAAATAAATTTTGAAATATGATTTAGAAATATTTTAGTATTTGTGGCATGTCTTGAAATGATGTTATGTGAAAATTGCATGCTGATATTATAATAACTTGATAGTGCCATATTTTTATTACGAGTAAAGATTTATGAATGATGATATATGACACATGTGTATGATTATGAGATAGTGCATAGTGGCTATAGCGCACTCCCTACCACGATATTGAGCGTTTACCCAATGAGGTGACGTAATGGGGTAACATAGGAGCAAGGGTTTGAGTCCCCTGTCTCTGGGCAACGGATCGATAGACGAGCACCTGTGAGGATCGTGTCAACACTAATGGAAGGGGGAAGATATATGTGTTTTATTCTTATGATATTGTGGTGATCCCTTGGTGGATTTTACCCTAATTAGGCCAAACTATGGGTAGAATACATTTTTGACACCACATTGATGTATGATTTAATGATAAGAATGCATATTATTTTGAATTACATAATATATTTGCAAATTAATGAAATATGAATTTGAAATGATGTTTTGACTTGCTACTTTCACAAATTCATTTATTATCATTATATAGTCATTGCACCTCACTCACTGAGTATGTAGATTATACTCACAATTCATATTAATATTTTCAGTTTATACTATATGTGACACACATTTGGAGACTTTGGGTTTTTGGATATGGAACCAACTATTCTTCCGTGGTAAAATTTAATGATGATGTATATTTGAGATCCATAGAAGGATTATTGTATATTTATTGAGATTACTGTAATTGTATTATGTAATGTAATTGAAACTCTCGATAGTATTGTATACTTATGCATTGAGACAAATGAGCTATATTTTTATATACTTTTACTTGGAAACGATATTTTGAGGAAAAACGGGTTTTAACCAGTTTTGAACAGGTGTTGGTCATCGGGGATGTCTAGATCCCCCGACAGAGAATTGGCCCTCAGGTCTAAGGGCGCGGCTAAGTCCCTCCAATTGTTTGCTCATGCCTTAAATCTTTGACTCCAACCTCTCCATTTGGGGGCGGCTGATTCGTTCCTGAGCAGGGGCCACACTCGGCTGGTTGGGGACCACAGGATGCAGGGCTTGTTCTTGACGAGGCGGATGAGGGGAGGCCGCATTATCGCGAATGGGGTGATTGGGGGCTACAGAGAGAGTGGTCTCAGAGAGTATTGCAGTGTGACCTTCTATCATAGGGGCGGCTTTCGAAGATGCTCTGGTTCTCGGAGGCATAATTGTCAGAATAATTGAAGTTGCTCTAGTCAAGTTTCCCATGGACGACGCCAATCTGTTAGAGGTGAGTTATGGTTCCACAGATGCCGACTCCATGTAAACTCAAGCGGGTGTCGTTAAATGGATGTAATACTTGCAAAAAATCGTCATAGTGTACTCTGACGGGGAGACTCCGACGCTTAAGTCAGAAAGAGCGGTTTTCGAATGAAATGAACATATTGAAAGTTTGTGGGAGTGATTCTCTATGATTAGAGTGCCCAATGTGTGAGAGTTAGAGAGTGTACCTGGTTTAGAGGGTTTTGAGATATATTATATCTGTGAGAGTCGTGCGCCGTTGAGGTATTTCAACCCTACTTTTTTTATCGAGCCGATTCGAAAATTTTGGGAATTCAATATTTCAGATTGATTGTGATTCTCACTCTTTGGAAAACTTTCACGTTCTGGGGGATCATTTTCTTAATTGAAAAATACTAAAGATACTGCTCTCAATAGGAAACGGAAATCAATAGGATACTTTGACCTTCCTTTAGAATCGTTTGAACCGTTAGCTATCAATCAGTCGTTCGACCGATGAAGAATATTCTTGGTTTATTTGATCGATGGACGAACGGATGGATACCCGATCGAGGCGATTACTTTTGCCTAAAGGATTACTTGGGTTGGCGGGATGATCGAGACCCTATCGTTCAGGAAGTTTAGGTGACTAAATCTCTTCGGTGGATAGTCATAGAATATATTTGGACATTGATCGATAGCTGTCCCTTATAAGTTTTTTAAGAGTTGTCCCTTCTGATCGGAGCTTAAACCATGTTCCATCAAATATATATACATATATCTATCCACCACAGAGGTCATTTTTCATACGATCATAATAATCTAACTGTTATGAAATTAAAATTATATCGATGCCTCCTTCAAAATTTTGAAAAGAAATGAAAAATCAAGACGTGGCGCACAAGAAAGATACAAAGAAAGAAAGCTTAAGGCGGTGGGGTTGACGGAATAAGTCAGGAAGGAACCACGTAGAAATAAAAAAAGAATGAATAATTATTTTATTAAATTAAAATAATTTTATTAATTTTAATATATTAAATAAAAATCATTAATATTTAATTTAAAATATTTCCTTCGCCAAAATTATTGTCTTCATGAAAATATTTTTCCTCCACTGACTGGGTTTTTGAATCCGCCATCAGAGGAGGGGCTTTATTATAAATGCAGAGACCGACCGTACGTATGAACTTGGAAAGTGGGCAAAGAATCCTGCAAAAAAGCTAATTGCCAGGTCGCCTTGACCCCACCCTCTAAAAAAAACAAT
This sequence comes from Dillenia turbinata, assembly GCA_037126225.1. Taxonomy (NCBI): domain Eukaryota; kingdom Viridiplantae; phylum Streptophyta; class Magnoliopsida; order Dilleniales; family Dilleniaceae; genus Dillenia; species Dillenia turbinata. The sequence goes on from JBAMMX010000006.1 coordinate 30,469,786, forward strand.
TATTATTATTTTTTTAAATGAAAAAAACGAGTAAAAGTTAATGAAAATGAGTGGACCGTACCGTACAAGAGAGACAGAGATGAGAGGCGGGGGAGGAGAGCAATCGGAGTATATCGGAAAATATCGGAAGAGGAGAAATCGCGAAAAGAAAAGTTGTTGGTGGCAGTCAAGTGTCAAACTTCTTTACTTTCATCCTTCGCCTTTGAATTTTCGTAAGCTGTCTTGTCTTCGGCTCTCTCTTCATGAACTTCATGTCTTGCCTCTGTCTGTTTACCGTTTCGGCCAAAGTTACAAATATTAAAAATTAAAAAAAAGCACAGAAAAAAAAATCCCAAAGTCAGACAGAGAAAAGAGGTGTCGGTCTCATCAGCTTGTATCGGCGGTGTTGTCTTCAGATTTCAGATCGGGTATCCATTGAAGAGTTTGTTTGATGTGTGGGGGAAGGGGGCGAGATAGCGGTTTTCTATATTCCAGAGGTTGAAGAGTTTGCCACTTTCAGATCATGTGGTTGAGGAGGAGCAACTTATTTTCCTAAGATTCTTCTTCTTCTCAAGTTGAAGCTCTGCTATATTCTTCAAATCCTTGAAGCTAAGAGGTAAAGTATGTTAAGAGACTCTCTCTCTCTCTGTCCTTTTATTTTCTATTAAAATTACCAACATAAATATATTATACCGGAAGGGAATGAACATGAAACTTGTCCCTTTTTTCATTTTTCAATTTCTATGACCAAATCTGATCTAATTCTAATTCAGAATCGGAAGCTGTTATAGTTTTGTGATGCCACAACGTTATGCACTTTGACCTTCTCTGTTACCATAGAGGAATTTATTCAATCTTCCTAAGAGTATACAATACGTGGTTTTTGGTTGGGATTGTTAGGAGTCTTTTGAGACATGGAAGAAGCGGGCCTACAAGTGGCTACTCCGATATTCATCCACCAGAAGCTTTCTGCTCGCTTCTGGGATGGACCACCCACCATGCCCAGGAAGCGTGATCTGCCTCTGCCTTACCATAATCAACTCCCACCAAGACAGCAGCACTCCACTCATCGGTTTGGTTCAGGTTATCAGATCCCTATGGACACTTGGAACCCTAATCACTGGAACTGGGACAGCGTGATGATGCTCGCCAGGCCTTTAGACGGCGGCAGCGCACTTCGCCTTGGGGGTTCTGGGTCCTCCCCAGCCCCCGCCACTTCCTCGCAGGTTGATCAAAAGAAGAGATTGGACGACACTAGTACTAGGACTACTCATGCGGCATCATGTAAGGCTCGATTGGAGGAGGACGATGAGACCCTTAAGTTAAGGCTTGGTGGAGCCTTGAATTCTGTGGTTGCGGTTGAGGAGCCAGCATCGACTAGGCCCAACAAAAGGGTTCGATCAGGTTCTCCCGGTGGCACTAACTATCCCATGTGTCAGGTTGATGACTGTAAGAGCAATCTGTCCAACGCTAAAGATTATCACCGTCGCCACAAAGTATGCGAGGCTCACAGCAAATCCACTAAAGCCCTTGTTGGCAAGCAGATGCAGAGGTTCTGCCAGCAGTGCAGCAGGTATCGCCTTCATTTCTTCTCTTTCACTTACTCCATCATCTCCTCTGAATCTCTTTTCTTAAATATTCTCTTTTGTCTCGGCTTCTCATTTCTATGCATTCCTAACCTAGTGTTTTACTGTGGCTGTTTCCTCCTAACCTTTTCTTAAAAGAAAAAAAATTCTTTTCTCCTTTGCCGCCTCTGGAAATTATTTATGGCAAAAAAATTTCTATCCGTCATTGCGATTAGAGTAAGGACTCTTTCCGCTATTGTAGGTTTCATCCCCTTTCAGAATTTGATGAGGGCAAAAGAAGTTGTAGGCGTAGACTGGCTGGGCACAACCGACGAAGGAGGAAAACCCAGCCAGAGGACGTCACCTCAACGGTTGTGGTACCTGGCAGTGCAGATAATCATGCCAATGGAAATTTGGATATTGTCAACCTATTAAGTGCACTAGCGCGTGGCCAAGGTATTGGTTGTTTCATGAAAGTATTTTCTTTCTTTTTTTTTGGATTATCTCACTTTAACATCTGAATTCTGACTTCAATGATTTTCTGAGATATAGGCAACAAAGAACATATGAGTGTCCATCCTTCGTCAAGTCCTAAAAGAGAACAGCTGATTCAGATTCTCCAGACGCTCAAGTCATCTCTACCAGCTGAGGTTATTGCTAAGTTGCCCAATTTAGGAAATTCAAATATGAATGTTTTGCAGCAGGCTTCATCTGGACATCAAAACAAAAATGGTGGGAATTCATCCTGTTCATCAACTGCAGACTTGCTTGCTGTTCTTTCTTCTACACTGGCAGCTTCAGTTCCTGATGACGTAGATATTCTGTCCCAAAGAAGCTGCCAGAGTAGTGACAGTGAAAAAACTAGGTCAACCTTCCAGGATCAAGGCAATGGTTTTAATATGAAAAACAGAGCAATTCCAGACAGCGTTGCTATTGTGGGGGAGAGGAGTAGTACCTCTTGCCAGTCACCTGGTGAAGACTTAGATTGCCATGTTGAAGAGACTCGAGTTACTTTACCATTACAGCTCTTTACATCCTCACCTGAAGATGACAGCCGGCCAAAAGTTTCATCTACTAGGAAGTACTTTTCTTCTGACAGCACTAATCCTGTGGAAGAGCGTTCTCCTTCTTCTTCCCCTCATGTTCTGCAAAATCTCTTCCCAATCCAGAGTTCATCTAAAACTAATAAGCATGAGAGAAATTTTCGGAGTAGAGAAGAAAATGCCAATCTTGAAACCAGCAGGATTCATGGTTGCAACATGCCGCTTGAGCTCTTTGGAGTGGAAAACAGGAGAAGTGGGAATGTATCGTCTCCAAGTATGGCATACCAGGGAGGGTACACTTCTTCATCAGGGTCTGATCATTCACCTTCCAGTTTGCACTCTGACGCTCAGGTGACCCAGGAGTCGACCCTGTGCTCTTCATGCTCTCTTAACTTGTTATCTATTTTCATACAACAAAGCTGCAATTGAATGAGTTCTAATGAATTTGAGCCTAATGCATTTTGCTTTTTCTATAGGATCGCACGGGCCGAATAATGTTTAAACTTTTTGACAAAGATCCCAGTCACTTTCCACAGACCTTGCGATCACAGGTGACAATGTGGTTTTCATGGTCTTACAATGAATTGCCTGATTGGAAGGAATATTAATGACTCGGTGATTCTTTTGGTGGTCAGATCTATAATTGGCTTTCTCGCAGTCCATCAGAAATGGAGAGCTATATTAGGCCTGGTTGTGTGGTTTTATCAATATACACATCAATGCCATCTGCTGCATGGGAGCAAGTTAGTATATTGACTGTTTAAAGTAACTACATATGTCCATTGTTGCCTTCACACTGACCACTTGAAGGGCTCGTGTTGTTTTAGCTTGAAGGGAACCTTTTTGAACATATCAACTCTTTGGTTCATAATTCAGAATCTGATTTTTGGAGACATGGAAGATTTCTGGTTCGTATTGGCAGGCAGTTAGCATTGCACAATGATGGTGAGTCCCTTTGTTGTTTCCAGATCTCAGATTGTAGTAATTTCTAATTTGCAAGCCTGTGGGATGTGATTTACATATGGAATCGAAGGTCTTGTTCATCACTAAAATGTTGTTACAAAATAATTTCAATCTTCAGGAAAGATCCATCTGTCTAGATCTTGGAGAACTTTGAGTGCCCCAGAGTTGATCTCCGTGTTCCCTTTAGCAATTGTAGGAGGTCAACATACCACTCTTACATTGAAGGGTAGAAATCTGAGTAATCCTGGGACCAGGCAAGTAAATATGCTATTCGTATAAAGAAACTGTATATTTTCCCCCTTTCCCTTAGCTACAAGTTGGTATTTACAGGATACATTGGGCATATATGGGTCAATATGTAACGGAGGAAGTTACAGGACTATCCATTAAGAACACGTTATTTGATGAGATAAGCTTGTGGAACTTTACTTTTCATGGATCACATCCTGGTTCTCTTGGACGCTGTTTCATTGAGGTATATGCCGATATATATTTCATATAATAATACATACCATTCTATAAATTTTTACATAATATAATTTATGCTAAAATTTTTCTCATAACTGTCATTTTTGCCATTTCTTGAACAGGTGGAGAATGGTTTCAAAGGTAACAGTTTTCCTGTGATAGTAGCTGATGCAGCTGTTTGCAGTGAACTGAGACTTCTTGAACAAGAGTTCGCTGAAGGGACAGAGATCAAGGAACATCTTAATGACTTTGGCTGTCCAAAGTCAATGGAAGAGATCCTTCACTTTCTAAATGAACTAGGATGGCTGTTCCAAAGGAGTAATAATAAATTTGAGGTTTCTGATTATAGGATTACACGATTCAAGTTTCTCTTGACCTTTTCAGTTGAAAGGGACTATTGTGCTCTTGTCAAAACACTGCTAGATATTCTTGCGGAGATTAACCTCAGAAGGGATGACCTATCAAACGAGTCACTGAAAATGCTGCAAGAGGTTCACCTGTTAAACAGGGCTGTTAAAAGGAGGTCCAGAAACATGGTTGACTTGCTTCTCCATTATTTTGTGACGAGTAGTGATAGTACCTCAAAGATGTATGTCTTTACACCTAATGCTGCAGGACCTGGTGGCATCACGCCTCTTCATTTGACTGCTAATATGTCCGGTTCTGATGACATTGTTGATGCTTTGACAAGTGATCCCCAAGAGGTACTTTATTATCTGTTGTATCCCTTCTAAGTTGATCAGTGGCAAATTCTCTGTGATCAACTCTCGCTCATATTTAATTCAGTTTGAATTGTAGAGCACTGCACTGCATCTTGGTTTCTCACAATCTCCAGCCTTGGTTCTTTGATCCTATACCTTGGGTGTAGTTTTGTTTTTTCACTTTATGTGTGCTTGTATGATAAGCCCACAAGTCTCATTATATTTGCCTATTTAATTAATATTGTTTGCTAGTTCTTCTGAAGCTTTCCTTTGTTTCCTGTTTGCTGTATGCTTGGAAAATTTGTGGTTTCCTCACTTTAACCCCCTTTAATAATATTGACGTCTCTGCCATGTCCTCTTTTTTCTTTCTCAATCAATAATGTCTCTGTATCATGAAATAGATGTGTGTGTGTTGGGGGGGGGTGTGAGTGTAGATCATGCAGTGATTTTGGCTTGTCTATTGTTGCCACTGTCGGTAAAGAATTTGTTTGGTGAAAATTCAGATTGGGTTGCAATGCTGGAATTCTCTTCTTGATGCAAATGGGCAGTCTCCATATGGATATGCCTTGATGAGGAATAATGATTCTTACAATAGCTTGGTGGCTCAAAAACTTGCTGATAAGAACAATGGCCAAATCTCCTTATCAATTGAGGATGGGGTACATCAAGAACGGGTTGTAGGTGATCATTGCCATGGGCAAAATTCCCAGTCTAAGCAAGGGTGTAGGTCCTGCTCCAGGTGTGCAGCTGTAGCTACAAAATATGGCAGGGGAGTTCTGGGTTCACCTGGCATGCTTTATCGTCCATTTATTCATTCACTGCTTGCAATTGCTGCTGTGTGTGTTTGTGTCTGCCTGTTCCTGCGTGGTTCGCCATACACTGGCCGTCAGATTCCTTTCAAGTGGGAAAATTTGCATTATGGCGCCAAGTAGTAGGGAAATGGGAATGGAAGTAAATGTTGAGAAGTGGGAGCAAAACTCATATAAACAGCACTTGCAGGATCTGTAAGAGTAGGAGTGTTCCCATTCCCAACTTGTGGAGTTAAATGACTGCCATTTTAGCTTAAAATGGGGAATTCACTTGCATCAGGACCTAATTGGTGAAGAAAGGACCAGAGACAGGAAGCAAGACAGTTACTTTCTTGAAGTTGCATATTTGGAAACACTTTATGGGTAGCGGCTTTTGGTTCACATTCTGCATTTTTTCCCCCTCCGAATTATCCGATATATGGGATATTCTGGTTTTCCGTGTCCTTAATCTCATTAATGCTGGAGGGTAGATTTTATTTGATTGGGATTGTTGAATTCAAAATCTGAAGATCCTACTGGACTTAGCATGGGTGGACTATCATACGTCAGATTAAATGACAAGCCTATAGCTTGTGAGATGAAAGCAGGAGTGAAACGTCCTTGACCAACAAGAGCGAGGGAAGCAGAGAAATAACAGTAAGCAATGTACTGTACTGAAGAAGCTGTCAGTTTGATTCTTCTTTTCTCTTGTAATAGTGGTTTTTTATTCCTTAGTTTCACTAGCCTGTATATTTATGGAAGTTAACCAGGTTCAAAAAAACTCCGATCATTGTAAAGTCAAATTAGGTGGATGAGTCGGTAACTGCTTTATATCATTTATGGTGATCTATTTGTTCGGTATATTTCAATAATAGATAAATGATCTATTTTTTTCGGAGTATTGTTTGTTTCAACTGGGTGGTGGACGCCTTTGATTGTGAAGAGGACAGATATTGTGGTCATTCACAGATGCATTATGAGTCAAATTTCATGTTGATGTTGATGATGTCTGTGGGCTATGTACTAGGTTTGTACCAGTAGTTCTCATGATGGGTGTTGATGGGATGTGACTCAAGTGCCAAATTAAAAGGATCAATTCTTCAAAAATTCATAAAAGGTGTCTGCTGATCAGTATTTAACGTCCATCATAATAATCTACCGAAGGGTTATAGTTATCTCGATCAATCTATTGAAAGGCCTTAGTCGTCTGGGTCTACCGAATAATAGGGTCTCAGTCGTCCTGTTAACCGATCGTGACTCATCGAGTAAAGACAGTCATCTTGATCAATTAATCCAATGTCAGTCATTTAATCGGACAAGTCTTGAAGGCTCCTTATCGTTCAAGTGATCGAACAATACGCATCACTCCAAACGATTCTAAAGGATGATCAGAATTTCCTTAACTTCAGTTTCTTATTCTATGACGAAAAATCTTGGATCTTTCAGATAAGGAAAGTATCCCTCCTGAAGATAGAAGTTTTCCCGATAAAAGAGAATCGTGATCAATTCGAAATATTAACTCCCGAGATTCTCGGATCAGCTCGATAAGGAAGGTAGGGTAGAAATCCCTCAGCGAGGTATATCTCTCAGAGGTATAAGTGATCTCAAAAACTCTCAGAATAATGTACGTTCTCTAAATCTAACACAGGGGGCACACTGCTCACATGGAACAACCTTCCCTCAACTCTCAGTCTGTTTTCTTTCAATCGAAAATCGCTCTTTATTGACTTGAGCGTAGGAGTTTCCCCGTCGGAGCACCCTTTGGCAGTTATTGCAGGTGTATTCACCCATCGACAGCTACTGTTCGAGTCAAGAAGGAGCTGATATCTGTGGAGTCATAATCCACCTCTATCAGATGTGATCTGGTTAAACTTAACGGTGTTCTCTAACTTGATTCGATACGGATATTTGTATTGAAATAATGATATGAAAGAAAACTAGGGGTGGTAGGGGGTAGAGATGGCAATAGGACGGAGAGGGATAGATTTCTATTAAATTTTACCTATTTTTCTATCTTAAAATCTCATACCTATCTTAACACTCCATCTACTGTAGGTAAAATGTTTTATATCTTACCCTCCACTCGTTCTATTTATTCTAACCCATATATTTATCCACTCATAATAAATCGACTTATTGCCTTTTCAAATTAATTTATATTCGCAAGTCAACTTATTACATTTGCAAATTAACTTATTTTTATTTAAATTTATTTAATCTTTACCTTTATCAATATTTTGATTTAATAGCATCCTATAATTGAAATATAAATAACAAAACTTTAAAATTATTTTTAATTATATCAAAATAAAGACAATAACTATATTTAAATTATTTAATTTTAAACTAGTGTTATATATGGAGTGCTAAGTAGAATATAGGATGGATATAAAATTCATGCGCGTACCTTATCCGACCCTCTACGGGTATTAAAATTTTATATCTTCACCCGCCCCTTACTCAATAAGATAGGGGACGAGTATCTACTGGATTGGATATAAATTGTCATCCTTAGGTTGCCCCGGGGGGGGGGGGGTTGGGGTTGCGTTGAGAATGAGAAGATGCTCTCGTCATTTCTTGGTTATAAGAGTAGAGCTTTTACTGAACATGGAATGAGCGATGGCAGTCTTTTTAACGCGCTTCATTGGTGAGGGAATATCAAAACTTGCACATCTCATCATCTGGGGCCTGTTGCTTAGTGTAAAAGGCATGTCTAGAGTCAAGTTGACATCTATGGACGCCGATGTTCATCTGGTTTTGGGCATAATAATCAGAAATTGCCCCGAGAAATTTGCAATTTATGTTGCCGGATTTCCCAAGATAGAGGCAAAATTCTCAAAGAAAGAAAAAAGGGGGGGGGGGGGAGATAAAAAGAAGAAACAAAAACAAAACGTTGCCCTTAGCCACGTACAATTTGATGGGCCGGCTTGTGTGACACTTTGGAGCACAACCTTGTTCTTCAAATGAAGCTGCTATAGGAACACAGGTTCTTTTTTTTTGTTTTTTATTTTGGGGGGGAAGAAAAATAGAAAGGAGAAACAAAAACAAAACGTTGCCATTAGGCATTTACAATCCGATGGGTTCGGTTGAATTTTTTTTTTTTTTTTTGTTAGATAATGATTTGAGATTGAAATTTGTAGATTGGGGGAGGAAATTATGATTATTAGAGTGTTTTGATGAGGCTTGGTTGATGTGACACTTTGTAGCACAACCTTGTTCTTCAAATAAAGCTGCATTAGGAATATAGGTTTCATGCCAAGTCAGCATATCCAAACGGCGGCCTTTCGGCCAAGATCAAGTAAAGTCAATGTTAACCAAAGGCTTGGACCAACTAAATGGATGGATTGGAAGCGCCATATAATTTTATCGGATGTATGTATTTATTTTTTTGGGGAGGGGGATGAGTGGGTGGGTGGGTGGGTTGTAAACTAATATCCGATAAAAAACTGTGTTAAATTTGGAGTGGAGCTGCCTTTGCTTGAACCCTGGGAATTATGAGTATATAATTATACAATGGAACGAATATCCCCAGAAATTTCTACAGCAGGTATGCCCCCATCCATCCGTACCAGAAGCTGAGCTGGCACAGCGTTATTCTGGATTGAATGACCCACCGACCCCGGCTGCTTTCTTAATTGACTGCTGATTCCATCCACTCGATTCCGTCCGCACTTTTTCCCTTGTTGTGTTCTCGTGTACAGTTTCCATTGGCAACAACGTCCGATCAAACTTTACGGTGGGGATGAGTTTTTACTTCATAAATTTAACTTTTTACGATTTGAATGGATGTTTAATTAAGAGATTGAAAATCTATAAAAAATTATCGTAGAATACTCTAATGAGAGAGACTCCGATAGTTTAATGAGAGAGACTCCGATACACAAATCAGAAAGAATGATTTTGAATGGAATAAAAACGGATTAAGAGAAGGGAGAACGGATCTTCCTGTGAGTTGTGTGCCGGGTGTCGAGTCAAGAGGATTTACTTGGTGACAATGTATTGAAGGTTCTTATATGAAGCGCTGCCAGAGACGTGTGCATTTGGGGTGTTACAACTCTAATTTCTTTATAAGGAGATTCGAAGATTTCGGATTTCAAACGTTAGAAATTTGAAGTTGTTACCATTTAAGAAGTTTGATTATATAAATAAATTCTTTCTCTTATTGATTAGATTCTCAAGGGTTTCATTCTTTATCCAAAAGATACGTTTCGTACTAAAATATGAAATTTAATCACAATGAGATTCGGTTGAAGATTACCATCTAGAAGTCAAAGCACTCGATCCCTTTAGTATTCAATGGTCGAATAGAGGGGGTCGGTCATACTATTCAGATCGACATGTTCGTTGCTTGGAAGAGTTGGACCCTTCGTGACCATTGGTATCTCTTTCAGGCACCCGGATACTGCACTGACTGTTGTTTGGATCATATCCTATCATTTGTTCCTGACTCATGGTGTCGATTTGTGAGAGATGCGCCATGAGTAAAGTTCACTTCTCGAGAAGTTAAAAAGTTATGGAAGCTTACGACTCGTGTCTCTTGAGATCATACAAATTATCCGCAACTGATACAAAATTAAAGTTGATAGAATATAAGTCTCCCTTTTTGTCTCAACCATTCCTTTTTTCCACCGGTGTTAATGCGCCTCACCATCCACTTGATTTAATTCGAAATTAATGTGGTCCAGGAAGGTGAGACAGTATGAACCTTCCCACTTAATTCGAACACTTTTTCGAGAAGCACTTCAACTGCTCAGAGATCTGAAGAGATTTCTTCGTGTCTATAAATAGGGATTGTGGGATCTTGCCTTGCTCCAGCGAGTTTCTTCATGCCTGAGGGTTTTCTTCTTGTGAGAGTTGTCTTCCATGAGAGGTCTTTAAAAAGACACTCCAGCTTTACAAAGCTCAGCAGCATGAGTTATTTCTATTGGTATGAGATCTCGTCAAGAACAGAGATTGTTCGTATGAGGAATCGTAATGCCATTCGGTATCCGAATGTCATGATGGGCTCTATCAAGGTTCCTGTTGGGGTCCCTGACTCGGATTTAAGAAAAGAGTCTTCTCCCGAGTCGGGTGGCAGGACATACCAATTGTGTGTAGAGAGCTAAGTGATATAAGAAAATTTGATGATATCCTGATGCATCCTCAGAATCCCTTCTTGATTGGTTTGTCCCCTTTTTCGATAGTCCTATTGTGTCAATAGGGTTGCAGATTGTTTTTCATTGTTTCTCTATTTACTGTTTTTGTATTTTCTAGTGTTGTCGAACGATCGAGACGATATAGCCACTTATGCATTTCTTTTGATATAATCGGTCCGACTGAGAGGCTTGTGAAGTGTAATTACTCATGTAATCGAACATTTATTCTTTGTATGGATATAAAAGAGATTTAGTTTACTTACTTGTCATCTATTGTGCCTGTCGGAGTTTTCTCTCATATGTTCATTTGCATGATACTATAGTCAAGCTGCTTATGTGATTGACTTGCTCGTGTGAATGACTCAGGATGCTTTCCTGATTGATAAGAGCATGCTTGGCCTATCCATCGATACGAACTCAATTGGTGGAACAAATTCTGTTATTAGGACGGATTGGCCAAAGTCCCCTCTAGGAATTAAATTATTTCGTTAGGACAGGGCGACAGAGGCCCATTTGGAGAATAGATCCTTTCGACAGGACGGGACGACGGAGGGCCGTTCGGGAAGATAGATCCCTTTAATAGGACAGGATAACAGAGACCCGTTCGAGGAGATAGATCAATTTGATAGGACAGGGTAACGGAGGCCCGGGGAGATAGATCATTCGATAAGACAGGACGATGGAGACTCGTTTGGGAAGATAGATCCATTCTATAGGATATGACGATAGAGGCCTATTTAAAGAGATAGATCCCTTCGATAGGATAGGGCGACGGAGGCCCGTTCGGGAAGATAGATCCCTTCAATATGATAGAGCGACAGAATCCCGTTTGAGGAGATAGATCCATTCGTTAGGATAGGGCAACAGAACCCCATTCGGGGAGATAGATCCCTTCGATATGTGACAACCCATAGGAGTGAAAGCGTTAGGAACCAGATGATAGGACTATCGAAAGGAAAATCGTAATGAGTTTAGCCAATAGGAGATACCTTTGCCAAAGGAGAAATGATATGACTTACTGATAGTAGATCCATAGATTCTCTGCATTCCAGGTCCTAGGAACGATCGATCCGTCCAAATTATTAAGACGATAAGTCCCCAGACGGACTATAGAGTGTATCTGATAGGGGTCTTCTCAATTAGGGGTTAGCTTGCCCTTGGGCAAGAGTTGACCAGTAGCTTCTACCTTTCTTAGCACCAAATCGTCGAGTTTGAATGTTCGACTTCTGACTTTTCGGTTGTAGTACTGTGTCATTTGTTGCTGATATGCGACCATTCGAGTAGATGCAGATTCTGGTAGTTCGTGGAGTAGGTCTAGGCGTTCACGAAAGGCAGATTCATTTTGTTCAGAGTCATACTAGGTTACTCGAAACGAGTGGATCTCGATCTCCATTGGTATGACAGCCTTACTTCCGTATGTTAGGCTAAATGAAGTCTCTTTGGTTGCCCTTCGAGGCATGGTGCAGTACAACCAGAGGATGCTGTAGAGCTCATCTACCTATCGTCCTTTAGCCTCGTCTAGCATAGTTTTTAGTCTCTGAAGGATCATTCTATTGATTATCTCTGGAAGTTTGCTGGTTTGTGGATGAGCGACCGATGAGAATCGGTGGTCAATCTCTAACTTTGTGCAAAACTCTTAGAAGTTGGCATTGTCGAATTATTTTTCATTGTTCGTGATAAGGATGTGAAGTATGCTGAACCGAGTGACTATGTGAATCCATACGAATGACTGAGCCTTAGCTGCGGTTATCCAGGCTAAAGGTTTGGCTTCTACCCACTTGGTAAAATAATTGATAGCCACTATAAAAAATTTCCTCTATCCGATATCTGGTGAGAATGGTCCGAGGATGTCCAATTCCCATTGGGTGAGCGGCCATGGCCCGATATGGGATTGAGCTCAGTAGAGGGTAGTCGCGGGACCGAAGAAAATCATTGGCACTTGTTGCACCTTTTAACATAATCCTTCGAATTAGTCTTCATGGTCAGCCAGTACTACCCTTGTCGTAAGGGTTTGTGGACTAGGTTTTGAGTCCCTAGGTGATTGTATCATATTCCTTCGTGGATCTCCCGAAAAACATAGTTTCCCTCTTCTGGGGTCAAACATCTCAAGTATGGATGAGTGAATGACTTTTAGTACAGTCTCCTATCGATGAATGTATAATGGACGACCTTTCGCTTTAGTTTAGCTGTCTCCAGCGGCGAGTTGGACAGTTGGTTGTATAACATCGATTTTCGGTGACTGTATATCATGTACTACTCATGATTCTAAATATATAAGTATCTTTTTGAGATATCTATTTAATTATCTATTTATTTATTTTGAGATTTCGCCTTAAAATCGTTAAAATCGAAAATTTTATCGGTAAGCCGAAAAACTTCTCAGAAAGTGCCGGTAAGAACTAAAGAAGTCAAAAATAGTTAAGAGAAGGCCCACACACGTAAATAAAGATATTTAAATGAAATTTCACATATCTAAGAAATTTCAAACAAAATTTCATAGGGACCAAAAATACAAATTGTTAAAAGTTAGGGGTTTAAATGCAATTAAGGAAAGTTAAGGGACTAAGTTGTAAACCACTCAAGGATGGATAATTGGAGCCAAATGATTGGTCAAGAGGGAATCAAGATTGGTTAGTGACCACATAGGATTTTTCACATTCAAGAAAATTTATTGGATAGAAATTTATACATGAAAGATTATTGAGTAGAAATTTTTGCATAAAAATTAACTAGAATAGCTTGTTCTAATTTGTGACACCTCCTCCCCTTGACATGGACGTCCAAAGACATTTGGTGGAGTGCATGGAGGTTGCTTGAATCAACAATTGCATGATTTAAGTGTTAGGACAAGTGGAAAGTCAAGATAATGTATAGAATGATCCAATGGTTAAGGATATTTGGCTAGGTTTATAAAAGAACTTGTTTAAGAAGAGTTTGACCTATTTTCTTTATTCAAACTCACCTTGGACGAAATTATGAGGGTTCTATATCCATTTTGAATTCAACCACGGGGCCAAAGAGGTAAGAACATTTTTGGGAATTCTTGAATTTCGATTGGAAGTATAGAGGTATTGTATAGGAATTTATATTTATTGTGATTTGATTTTTTTCTAAGGTGATAAAAATTCAAAGATTCAAAGGGAGTGGTGATATATATTGTTAGCAAGAGATCTTACAAAGGAGGTAACATATTCTAACTTATGCTAAGATTAAATTATTTGATGAGTAGTTACTTTGGTATCCATACTAGCATGTTAAATGTTGATTTCTAGATTGAGTCTTGTATAGTTTTCTTAGGATATCTCTTTCTATAAAATTCAAAAATCTAAGATATTTATTTATCTATATACTAGACTCCCTAAACTTTAAAATGGTACATCATGTGAGGCATTTCATGAAGAAATCGATTTTTGGTGATATTTGGAAGTTTAGCATGTTTTACAAATTCTGTTTCATATCCTGTGTACGACTAGTAACTTGTATGAATTTTTGAGATATTTTTTGTTCATAATTTGGAGAAACGTTAACCATGAAAGTTTTAAGTCTCTGTTTATCTTTAATTTGAGATAAAGATCACTTGAATCGGAGTTATACGCAGAAAGTTATGATGATTTTACTAAAACTGTGTAGAAGTAGTTCTAAAACTGAAACTGAGATGAAAACTGAATTTTATAAAATTATACACTTAGAATCTGAGGATGGTCAAAACTATAAATTTTTAGATTTATGTCTTATCTTTAATTTGAGATAAAAATGACTTAAATTAGAGAAGTACATAGGGAGATATGGAAATTCTCCCAAAACTGTGCAGAATTGGTTTTAGGAACTTAGTAGGAAAAGTGATAATTTTTTTTTTTTTATAAATTCGTATATTCAGAATTTGAAGATGGTCTGAACATAAAAGTTGGAGATATATGTCTTATTTTTAAGGAAAAATTTAATTCAATTGAATCCGATTAAGATTTTTGAAAATATCATGATTTTACTAAACCTGCGCGTTATATGTTTGTAGAAATTTCTCTAAGTATGAAAATTCAAATTCAACCTTATGAAAGAGGCCATTTTTATATGCATGTTATAATCCAACTATATAATATTGAATTTATAAATGATATTGTTTAACTTAAGATTAAGATTTGAGGGATGACTCGTTCGAGAAACGAGGATAGTTAGGGGGAGTGGCGTACCCTCCCCGGTCGAGGTGAGTGGGGTGACTATTTCTGACTTTGAATGAAAAATATTTTGATCATGATTTTTATAAATGAATTTTTGAAATGTGATTTAGAAATGTTTTAGTGTTTGTGACATGTCTTGAAATGATGCTTGTGACGAATTGCATCCTGATGTTATGATGATCTAATAGTGCATTGTTTTATGAGTAAATATTTATAAATGATGATTTATGGCACAAGTGTATGATTATGGAATGGTGCATAGTGACTATAGCGCACTCCCTATCACGATATTGAGCGTTTACCTGACGAGGTGACGTGGTGGGGTAACACGAGAGCAGGGGTTTGAGTCCCCTGTCTCTGGGCAACGGATCCAATAAACCAGCACCCGTGAGGACCGTGTCAACATCAAGGGAAGGAGGGAAGATATATGTGTTTTATTCTTATGAATATTGCGGTGAACTCTTGGTGGATTTTACCCTAATTAGGCCAAACTATGGGTAGATTACATTTTTGACACCCCATTGATATATGATTTAAAGATAAGGATGCATATTATTTTGAATTACACGATATATTTGCAAATAAATGAAATATGAATTTGAAATGATGTTTTGATTTGCCACTCTCGCAAATTCATTTATTGTCATTATGTAGTCATTGCACCCCACTCACTGAGTATGTGGATTATACTCACCCCTCATATTAATATTTTCAGCTTATACTGTATTTGACATACATTGAGGTACTATTCCACGAGTTTTACTGAGAGACGCTATCGGGTAAGTGATTATACCCATTTTTGTTTACGATTGCACCATGCATATAAATATTATATGTAAATTGAAGGTAAATGTTTTAAAGAAAATTTTTATTGAAAACTATTTTTTTTTTTTTTTAAATCTTCGTCTATATGATTTTGACTTAATGATATCGAGTAAGGTCATAACATTAGCCTTGCGTCACCTCGATGTGCGAGTAGGGCATACTCATGCCTTGAGGAGTCGCGGCGATCTGTTCGCGTGCTCGACCTGCAGGTCGGGGCGTGACATGGGCTATGGGCGAATGCCTTTCTTCTTTAATTATCTAGGTTTCCCAAAGATTTTTGCGTATTCCACCCTTTGAATGAGTGATCCCGAAATAAATGTTTTGTGGGATGTGGAAGGGATTTAAGTCCTTCATTTATTGCGCACGAATCTCGTCAAACCTTTCCGTCTATTCAGTGATTTGCGAAGATTTCATTCTTCCCCTGCAACTATAAATAGAGGTTGCCTGACCTCGTATTGCCTCAGAGAAAGTAAGCATGTTCCTCTCATTCTGCAAATCCTTTTCTTCTGATAGTTAGTCTCTTTGAGAGTTCCTTCGATAGGGACCTTAGGTTGCAAGTCTCAGTAGTATAGATTATTTCTGTCGATGTGAAGACTTGTTAAAAATGGAACCACAAACTCGAGGTCTCATCCATGTCATTCGATATTCAGACGCCAAGATGGACTCTGTCAAGGTTCCCATCGGGTTCTCAACTTTAGAGGGGAGTTTTAGATATGCCCCCACTATAGGTTGAGTTCATCGTCTGACTCGCAATCTCTCCAGTCGGATGACTAGGGGAGTTGGTTGAGTGTAGGGAGCTGTGGATGGTAAAAAGTTTAAATCCTGATACATTCTCAAAGTTTTCTCACGACGGTTTCGTTCCCTCCTCTACTCATTTTTCGGCAGTCTTCTTGTCCCTGCTGGGCTGCCAAAAGTTTTAAAATTCTTTCTTCCGTTTTCTCTTTATATTGTTTTTGTACTTTCCAGTGTGGCTGAATGGCTTCTTTGTCCAGAAACAATACTGTAATTTTCTTATGTACTTCTATCGGTGTAATCGGTTTGACTAAGGGACTTGTAAACCATGCTTATTCGTGTAATCTGACATGTATTTATCATATAAAAATAAAAAGTAATTTTATTTTACGTACTTATTGGTCTCTACCTTTGATTGAATTTCTAGTGACAGCGTCAGGATGTTAGGCTAAATGATGTAATTGTCGAAACGATCGTGTAGTAGGCTCATCGTATGGTAGGAGAGGTAATCATGAACACAGATAAATATTGATCGTCTTTGCTTAATTGGTGAAATAGAGTGTACTTAACCAGGGGGTACATCCCTTCATCGTCGATTGTGCATTGACCGATGGGGGTCCAATATAAAATTTAACTGTCCGGGAGTCATGCACCAAGTGATCCGTTACAATTGTTAAAAACTAAGCGATTGGATGAGTAATATCTACCCGATTGGGAATATTGTCTCTTTTATTGTATCCAATAGGAATCGACCGATAGGACGGGCTATGCCTACCTGATCGAGAGTTACATCCTATATTGGCGACACACTTTGTTCAATAGGAAACAACCAATATGAATGGGCTGTGTCTATCGTACTGGGAGTTATATCTATTGTTGACGGCACGTTTCGTTTGATAAGAAACAATAGATAGGAATGAGCTGTGTCTACCCTATTAGGAGTTACATCCCTAATTGGCAACATAATTCATTCAATTGGAAAACAACCGATAGTAATGGGTTATGTCTAACCTATTAGAAGTTATATCCCTTATTGGCAACATGATTTGTTCGATAGGAAAACAACTGATAGGAATGGATCATGCCTACCCTACAGGGAGTTACATCCCTTATTAGCGACACGTTTCATTTGATTAGAAACAATTGATGGGAAATCAACAGAAATAAAATGATAAGAACCGATCGATAGAGCAATCAAAAGAGAAAAGCAAAGGGGTCTTGTAATATTGATTTTCGGTGACTGTATATCATATACTACTCCTCATGATTCTAAATATATAAGTATCCTTTTGAGACATATATTTAATTATTTATTTATTTATTTTGAGATATTGCCTTAAAATCACTAAAATTGAAAATTTTATCGGTAAGCCGAAAAACTTCTCGGAAAGCGCGGACAAGACCTAAAGAAGTCAAAAATAGTTAAGAGAAGGCCTTCACACTTAAATAAAGATATTTAAATAAAATTTCACATATTTAAGAAATTTCGAACAAAATTTCATAGGGACCAAAAATACAAATTGTTAAAAGTTAGGAGTTTAAATGCAATTAAGGAAAGTTAAGGGACTAAGTTACAGACCACACATGGATGGACAGTTGGAGCCAAATGATTGGTCAAGAGGGAAGCAAGGTTAGTAAGTGGCCACATAAAATTTTTCCACATTTAAGAAAACTCATTGGATAGAAATTTATGCATGAAAGGTTATTAGATAGAAATTTTTGCATGAAAACTAGTTAGAATAGCTTGTTCTAGCTTGTGACACTTCTCCCCCTTGACATAGACGTCCAAAGACACTTGGTGGAGTGCATAGAGGTTGCTTGAATGAAAAATTGCATGGTTTAAGGGTTAAGACAAGTGGAAGGTTGAGATAATACATGGAATGATCAATGGTCAAGGATATTTGGCTAGATTTATAAAAGAACTTATTTAACAAGAGTTTGGCTCATTTTGTTCATTCAAACCACCCATTGCATGAAATTTATAGAGTCCATTCCCATTTTTAAGTTCAACTATGGAGTCAAAGAGGTAAGAACATTTTTGGGAATTCTTGAATTTAAATTAGAAGTATAGAGATATTGTATAAGAAATTTATATTCATTGTGATTTAATTTTTTTAAGGTAATAAAATTCAAAGATTCAAAAGGAGTTGTGATATATATTATTAGCACGAAATCTTACAAAGGAGGTAACATATTCTAACTTATACTAAGATTAAATTATTTGATGAGTAGTTACTTTGGTATCCATACTAGCATGCTAGATGTTGATTTCTAGATTGAGTCTTGTATAGTTTTCTTAGAATATCTCATTGTGTAGAAATTAAAAATCTAAGATATTTATTTCTCTATAAACTAGATTTCCTAAACTTTAAGATGGTATATCATGTGAAGTAATTTATGAAAGAATCGATTTTTGGTGATTTTTGGAAATTTAGCATGTTTCACAAATTCTGTTTCATGTCCTACGTACGACTAGTAATTTGTATAAATTTTTGAGGTATTTTTTGTTCACAATTTGGAGAAATGTTAAACACTAAAGTTTTAGGTTTCTGTCTTATCTTTAATTTGAGATAAAGATCACTCAAATTAGAGTTGTATACAGAAAGTTATGATATTTGAACTAAAACTGTGCAGAAGTAGTTCTAAAACTGAAACTGATATGAAAATTGAATTTTACAAAATTATAAATTTAAAATCTAAGGATGGTCAAAACTAAAAAGTTTAGATCTATGTCTTATCTTTAATTTGAGATAAGAATCGCTTAAATTGGAGAAGTATATTCGGAGATATTGAAATTTTTTCAAAACTGTACAGAATTGGTTTTAGGAACTTAAACTGAAAAAGTGATAAATTTTTTTAAATTCGTGTGTTCAGGATTTGAAGTTGGTCTAAACATAAAAGTTGGAGATATATGTCTTAGCTTTAAGAAAAAATTTAAATCGTATGAATCTGATCAAGATTTTAGAAAATATAGTGATTTTACTAAATCTGCGCATGGTAGGTTTTGTAAAAATTTTTCTCTAAATATAAAATTTGAGATTTAATCTTATGAAAGAGAACATTTCTATATGTATCTTGTAATCCGATGACTTAATATTGAATTGATAAATGATGCATATTATTTGAACTTAGGCTTAGCGTTTGAGGGGTGACTCGTTCGAGAAACGAGGATAGTTAGGGGAGTGTGTACCCTCCCTAGTCAAGGTGAGTGAGACGATCTATTTTTGACTTTAAATAAAAAATAGTTTTGATTATGATTTTTAAAATAAATTTTGAAATGTGATTTAGAAATATTTTAGTGTTTGTGGCATGTCTTGAAATGATGTTATGTGAAAATTGTATCATGATATTATGATAATCTGATAGTGTCGTATTTTTATTATGAGTAAAGATTTATGAATGATGATATATAGCACATGTGTATTATTATGAGATGGTGTATAGTGGCTATAGCGCACTCTCTACCACGATATTGAGCGTTTACCCGACGGGGTGACGTGGTGGGGTAACACGGAAGCAGGGGTTTGAGTCCCCTGTTTCTGAGCAACGGATCCGATAGACGAGCACCCGTGAGGACCGTGTCAACACCAAGGGAAGGAGGGAAGATATATGTGTTTTATTCTTATGATATTATGGTGACCCCTTAGTGGATTTTACCCTAATTAGCCCAAACAATGGATATAATACATTTTTGACACCCCATTGATGTATGATTTAATGATAAGGATGCATATTATTTTAAATTACACGACATATTTGCAAATGAATGAGATATGCATTTGAAATGATATTTTGACTTGTCACCCTCACAAATTCATTTATTGTCTTTATATAGTCATTGCACCTCACTCACTGAGTATGTGGATTATACTCACCCATCATATTAATATTTTCAGTTTATACTGTACTTGACATACATTGAGGTACTATCCCACGAGTTTTATTGATAGACGCTATCGGATAAGTGATCATACTCATTTTTGTTTACGATTGGACTATGTGTCACGCCCCGAACCGGGAATCGTGAACAGCCGCCCGTTGACCTGGATGCCGGCTGTATGTTTACAAAAAAATCGAGCAGAATCTCCCCATAAATCGGAGGTCTCCCATGTACAATTAAACCTGTATAAATCTGTGAAATTAAAATCATCATGTAATTAAAACACATGGTCATCCCGGCCTCAACCAATCCACCAAATCTCCCAACCGACATCCAGACAATGCAAGGCTAACAAATCACCAACAGTCCTAGCCACAGACCTCTACTGTCATGCCCAACTAGAGCATGAGCAGCCGCTACACCGAGCGGGCCTAAGTTTATACAATTATATTACAATTTTCCCAAGTTAACATTTCAAATAGTTACAAATGCCTCAATGCAAGCGAAATAAGAGTTTCACAAACAGAAGTCCAAAAATTTTACAGTCATCCCAAAATATGTACACGGTCAACTACGGACCTCAATATCAAGACCACGCAGGGTCAACAATAAAATACGAAATTCATAATTTCAATTTAACACTTAATCTCACCGTCGTGAATCATCCAAATCCATCATCAAGCTATCAAGCCTCGAGCCAAATACATCGTCCTAGCGCCATAATCCTGTCTGGGGAGGGAAAAAGGAGGGGTGAGTATTCAGGGAAGAATACTTAGTGAGTGAGTGGGTCAATGTAATCGTGCAATATGGGGTGTGAAACTGGAGTGTCAAAGCATAAGTATACAAATCATATTTCAAATCATCATGCTTTTCATTTCAACAATATATCATTTGCACGCATCAACAAATCAAATATGCATCCAAAGCACTGTCAAAATCATAGAGCTGCCAGCCGAAAATGTCCCGGCAGAGGTCTACCACGACCTATGACAGGCGCACCGGGGGTGTTATATGCTTTTTTTATTTAAAGTGCTCTCTAACTCGGCGTTGGCGACGGACCTCGTCCAGGTGCTAGACTTGGATAGCATCCAAATCCTCCCCCTTTTGGGTTCAACCTGCCTAGTACCGTGTCGTAAATATAATCTCGACAACTCGTGGGATACCCCAGGCCTTAGGCATATCCGGACGCCACCAAAGCGCCTCTCACGGTGTCCTTCGTAGCTATGGAACAATACATATCCAAGCCCTCAAGGCCAATATCAATATCATATCAAACATGTGCCGTAAATCAGGTTCGCAAACCAAATGCAACATATATCATAAATGGCACATTTTACATCTCAACCACATGGATGCATATTTCATAATTCAATCACATTTTTGGACACTCCATCGATTCACAAAAATCATTTCCAAAACCAGTCAAAACATTTTAAGCACACGATAAATCATGCTCATTTATCAAACGGTTATAAAGCAAAGTTTACATATTAAACGAAAACATTGAATAAAGCCCACTCACAGTATACGGGAGGGTCAATCACTCCCTACAATGCACAAGTGTCGAAATCGTGCTCCCCTCGATCAGTCTCCAATCAAGTCACTACAATTATAACACATCATATATTTCTCACACCTCAACCTCAATTGTATCTATGTACATTTACAACATCACACTGTTCAATCCATATACACTTGCATATACTTACAATTCAATCAATTAAAATTTTACTCGATCCTCGATTGACCTTCCTAATACAAAATCATAATTATGTCATCAATTTCCACTTTCTCTAATTTTTGTACAAGTCTCAATTCTTCAATTCATGAATACACTCTAATGTCATCAATTTCATTTCATTTATAATTAACACATTCAAAACCAAGTCTAATTCAACTCCAAAACCACTCAAAGTCGGAAACATGCGTAAATTAATAACTTGTCTACAAAATAGAAAAATCTTTGAAAAATCATATACTTTTCGATTCTCATCCGATTTCTTCAAACCTTATGTCATTTTAAAGGTATTAAAACCTATTTTCATAATATAGAGAGTGTATTTGACTTACCTATATGCAATACCAACTATAATGTAAAACATGCATCAATCCTTAGGCTCAAATCCCAAATTTCAACTAGTTTTCATACATTCGTCAAATTAAACTCTAAAAGCAACCATTCAAATCAAATCAACATGATTCTCTCCTCCGAAACATTCCAATTCATATAAAATTTCTATAATTGACCTGAATAATTACTTATAATGTCACACAAAGCATTAAAATCAAATCTAACATACTTCCAACACATATACAACACTTTTGATCCTAATTTACCCTAATTGCATCCAAATAATTCAAATGAGTTAGAAATCCCTCACCTAGGGTTCACTGCGATCCAAAAACCCTAACGTCCATACGACATTCGATTCATTCCAAAACCTGCAATGTCTCCAAATTGAAGCAAATTTTAGCAATTAGACTTAATCACTATGGAACTCAAACCCTAGAACTAAGATCTAACTCAACCCTTACCTATGCAGTGAAATGGTCGCAGTGGGCTCTCGAAGGAGCGCAGAAGGCACACGAGCGTGCGAGCAAGGATGGAGCTGTAGCCGCGCGCGCTGAGAGCAGGGCAATCGCGCGCGGGGTCACGCGCGCTTTGGCTGTCTTGCGCTGCAGAGGCGCGCGTAGAGGAGTCGCGCGCAGGGTCACGCGCTGTTGCGCGCAGTCGCGAGCGCGCAGGAGAGGCAGTCTCGCGCGAGCAGTCGCGCTCTGTTGCGCGGGGGAGAAAACAAACGGCCGGAGGGAAAGGTTTCAGCCACGGTGGTCGACGGGTTGGCGGTGGTTGCGGGTGGTTGCAGCGGCGGCGAATCCGCGAGAGGGAGAGAGAGAGAGTTGCGGAAAAGAGAGAGAAACCGAGAGGGAAAAGGAGAGAGAGAGGCCGATGGTGGGGTGGCGGTTGCTGGCCGTCTGCGGCGGCCGCGGTGGAGGCGGCGCGAGGAAGCCGCGGGAAGGGGAGGTGAAGCGGCGGAGAAGGAGAGAAAGAGGGAAAGAGGAAAAATGAGGGAAATTAGGGCTTAACCCTTACGGTCATTGCAGTTTTGGTGTTACACTATGCATATAAATATTATATGTAAATTTGAGGCAAATGTTTTAAGGAAAAGTTTTTATTGAAAACTATCTTTTTTTTTTTTTTTTTTAAATCTTCCGTTGTATGATTTTGATTTAATGATATCGAGTAGGGTTATATATTAGTCTTGCGTCACCTCGATGTGCGAGTAGGGCATACCCGTGCCTCGAGGAGTCGCAGCGGTCTATTCGCGATCTCGACCTGTAGGTCGGGGCGTGACATGAGATGCAAGGCGAGCAGCAGTCCCAAGCAAGTTTGGCTTTTCCAGTCTCTTGATGCCATTTGCTTGGAGACCATTAACCATATTCTTGGCACAAATGGCATGGATGTGTTAATGATAACAATATTTTTATACACTTTAATTATATCTGTTTTAGCCTTTATTTATGTGTTTTAGGATTGATTTGAACCATATTTTATGATTTTATATTGATTTATTTTCGTGGTCATTGGTTTAGGAAAAATGGAGCAAAATTGTTATTTTCGGATTGGACAGACAGTATTTAGTATTTTGACCATAACTTTTTGTTTTGATGTCCGATTGAGACAAATTTTATGCCGTTGGAAAGAAGACTTCGAGCCCTACAACTCTTATGAAGACCTCAGAGGCTAGGTCAGACCAGAAAATGCCCAAAAATTTAGTCAAAGTTACTACAGTGCTGAAAAACGGAAACTGGGAATCAAAATGGAAACTTAGTGCTAAAATTTCAGATTTGCATTGCTGATAATTTCAGAAATTATCCAAATTGAAGAAAAGAGAATTTTTAAGTATTTGGAAGGTTAAAAATCATCATCAACCAGCAAAAAAAGTTTCCAAATCAAATTCAATGTCCAAACTTCCAAAATAGTTCAAGTTACTAAATTTTTGCTAGGGTTTTCACTCTTATATATATGTGGTAATAGGGCAACTCCTGAGGACGAATTTTTCTTTTATTTTTTTGATTCTTCCACCACTGTATAAACCCTTGTAGCTTCCTCCATCCCAAGAGATTTCGATCTCCATGTTCGTGCAAATACAGGTTGTAATGTTTTCTTTTATTTTTTTATTTTTCTTTTCAATGTCTAGCTAATTTTATTTTTCCTAGGACTCGATGGATTTTATTTTTTGATTAATACATGGTTTGATTTGATTCTTTCTCTTAAGTTTTATTGGCATGATTATTATTTTGATGAGATCTTATTGTTATTCTTAATGCTTCAAATGTTTTTGGGCCCGACGTTTTGATGATTTGAGATTAAGTGCATGCATGACTAATATAATTATACAAAATTAGTCCAAATAATAAAATCCATATGAAATTATGAGCATGACCATTGGATTAATTTCATGTGTGGGGATTAAGGAAAACCTTAATTTACAGATTTTTACAAAATTTAATGCGATTTGATTTAATCAAAATTGCATGACTATTGGGTTTCAGTTAGATAAATTAGGGATTCATTGCATGATCATTGGGTGAATCTAATTTAGGAAAATCTGCCATCATCAATAATAAATCATTAGCCAATAAACTTAGGAATTGAAGAGATTTGATCGTGTAAAAAGATAAAAATAAATGAAATCGATGTTCTAGGATTTTTATCATATTAGAGTTTCATATTTTAGATTTTATTTTTAGTAGTTTATAAAATTTTCACAACTTGATTTGATTTGTTCAACTTAGATTATGATTATTCATACTTGGTAGTATAAAATATTCTCGTGGGATCGACACTTGTTCTACACTATACACAACACTCGACTAGGGTATACTTGCCCGAAATAGTAATATATCTAAATCGCGTAACAGTTAATCACAGACTGAACAGTGGTTTATCTTGCCTAATCTTTTCTTCTTACATTCCCTACAGGCAAGAATGGGATCAGCACTTGACTGTGATGTGGATGGCAATAGAATTAGTGTATGGGGATGGATTGGGATGTACATCTTAGTAGAAAGCATTGCACAACAAGGATGCATCTGGAAACCACACGCGCTGCATTGGAAGATGAACCCTTTTATGGACTTCTTGTAGATATTTCACTTTGGCCCTAGTTTTGGAGGTGAGTTTCGACTTCACATATTCAGACTCTTTCTACTCAAATAGTTATTTTGGGAGACGATTTAAAATCTGTAAAAGAACGTCGGAGGGTGCTCTGGTGGGGAAAGCTATGACACTTAAGTCAGAAAAAGTTGTTTTTGATTGGAATGAAACAGACTGAACACGAGAGAGAGAGAGAGACATGTGATTTGTGTGTTTAGTGTCTGGTCTCAGATAGCGTACCTGACTTTCGGTATGTAGTATGTTCATATAGGGTCATCTCACAGAAATTGTGAATTTTCATGACATTACAACCCTAGTTTCCTTGTAAGAAATCTCAAGAATCTTGAGACTCCATAATCAAATATTTTTAGAAAATTTGTGATCTTTATCACTTAGAAAATTTTTTCAAGTAGGGAGATTTCTTCCTTTATCGATTAGTTTTCAAAAGATTCTTTTCTTATTAGGAGAATATATGTGTTATCTTTGGCCGATGAGGATAATCGACTGGTCTTTTATTGAGATGATAAGGATCGTGTCGTTTTGAATATGTCGAATGCCTTTGAGAGTCACAGACTGATTAGTTTATTATTGATAGAGGTTACTCAGTGTGTCGAGTCATGTCCACCATTCAGAAAGATAGATCCCTAACCTTTGACATGTATAGATGTAAGATGCCTATTGAATCATGGGTTCATAAGATAGAGTATTATGGCAATGGACTTTTAGATCATGTCCCATCACCTAGCATTCCACCTTTAACTGAACAACAATTTGTAATACAAAGCCAACTATATATAATCATTGTGCTAATAATTATAAACAGAAACAAAAACCAGAATACGTGGGAAAAGTTAATCTTCAAATAATTGGACAAGAAAACAACTGCTACTTACGGGCGAATGTATGAGTGAGTAGCGAGGTGTAAATTGTTTGTGAGATATGGAGGATGATAAAAAAAAAGGAGGCTTTTGTTACCTAGTTTCGAGCAGAATTTGAGGTGGTTGTGGGTGTGGAAGGGATGAGACTTGAGAGCAGGAGAAGCCAAGGCACAGAACTCATGTAGCTCAAAGTTGCATTGCAGGTAGAGGACCCAGTTAGGGGATATAAAAATTTTATAAGATATTTATTCAAACAATAAGTATTGGCAAGAGTGTAAAATTGTAGTTTAAGTGGATGCAAAATATATATGAGTTATAAATATTGATTGGATTTTAAAAAATTGAGATGGTGCAATTGGGCTTTATATAGGTCCGCCCCTGATTGCAGGCATAAAAATCTGGTGCCTGCTCCATACTCCTTGCACCCGTGCATGTGAAAGGTTCCGGCATGCAGACTTGGACTAGTAGGTGTTGTGGGTGGATCGAGTGAAGTATTTCTTCTCCCTGGATGATGGGTTTAGAAGATGTTGGAAACTCTGTAAGTGAAGTCGACTCTTTCAAGACATAGTTGCTGGTGGGATGATTAGTAAAGGTGGAAACTGGAAGCTCCATTCTTGTGGAAATAGACTTTTTCAACATGAATGTTCTTGATTTCCTAAGGGGCTTGTTGCTTATGCTCATGCCCATTCTCTCAGTGAAGGGTTTTGGTATTGGGGTGGGATGGGGGTCTTTGCTTGGCTGGGAGCATATTGCCAAGTCGAAAAACAGAATATATTTATGCTAGGAAAGTTGCCGATGTCTAATCCATGCAGAAAGAAGATGCCAGTAAGACAACACGTTTCGTGAGTTACTGTTTTTTTACTTTGGACATAAGCAACTCAACAGAGGAACAGTGACATTGAATAAGAATCGTCAATCAAGTGGGACATCTTCCAATCATGGTTCTGTTATTCCTATCCTTACGGGGTGCCGCAGATTAAGATATATAGCGAAAGGTCTCTCTTTGGATAGGCTTTACGAAGTTTACAAGGAATAACAGAGGAGAACGAGGAACACTACAAAGAAAGGCAGTTTTTAATGACAGATTTAATGGCGAAAATTTTAAAAAATTTTGTCACTAATTTTTTTAGCAACGAATTTAATGACGAAAATCATGTCGTAAGAATTTAGCAATAAAACATAAAAAATTTTTCACAAAATTAGCGACTAACTATGATTTTATCACTAAATTTAGCGACGAATATTGTCATTCATGATTTAATATAGAGACGAATTATCAAATCCGTGGCAAAATTTAATAATGAATTTTGAAATCCGAGACTAAATTTAGTGATGAATTTTCAAATCCATGGCTAAAATTAGTCATAGTCATGAATATCTAGATCTGTGACTAAATTTAACAATGGATATCATAATTCGTGGCCAAATTTAGCAATAAATTTTAGAATCCATTGCTAAATTTAGGCAATATTTTATTATTTTATTATTTTTCGGCTCTGTAAATAGGGTTTCACAATTGACAGCCATCTCTCAGTAGTCATCCGTTTTGCAATTGCCGATGAAGCCTCCAATGCTAGAGAAGATGAAGCCGATGCCAATGGTGATGGATCCGGTGACCGATCAATGAAATTCTTCCGATTAGCACTCAATTAAAGTCGAGTTCATTTGTCTTCTCCATCCATGGTCACCGTCAATTGTCGAATCTCAACTTGCTCCAATCAAGTGCCAACTGTTTCGATTGTTTCGCCTTCATCGACATCCACCTTCATAGATTGTTTCGCCTTCATCGACATCCACCCTCATCAAACGTTTAGTTGCTTATTCATCTCAATTTCCACCTTCATTTGATTTGTGCCACATCAAACCTTGTGCTACTTTATTGAACCTATTCGTTGCTTCATCTCAGTTTCCACCTTCTGTTGCTTCTTCGTGCCTTCGGTTTGTGAGAAATCATGGGAGAGTGAAAGCCTTCGATTTAAGAGAGGCAAGAAAGTGAAAATTTTGGACGAATTTTGAGTCGAATTTAATAATAAAATATACTTTTTATTCACTCTTTGCACCAAATTTAATAATAAATTAGCTATTTACGATAAAATAAACAACAAAAAAGTAGTTTTTTGAAATTTATAGTAAATTTGAATTTTTTTTTTTTAAGGTTATGATTGATAATACTTAGAATAAGTATAACTTTTTTTGTCTAATTTCTAAAAGAATTGTTCGATACATAATATACTCTTGTATTTAGTCAAAAGATAAAATATATGCTTATACAAGTAAAATTCTATTATTGTATATGATAATGTTTTATTAGAAATTGGCTGAATTGTTTATTATAAAAAATTGTTAATTTGGTAAGAATTGTAACTTTTACTATATATTCAATTCAATTTCATTATTCAGAAAGAGTTAAAAAGAGAGGCATTATTAAAAATATTTCATAATAGAGTGTATAAGAAATTTAGCCATGAATTTCTAAGTACAATCACAAATTAGCGACGAATTTAGTCATAAATAATTTTTTTGACTAATTAGTGATAAATTTAGTAATTAATAATTTTTTATGGCTAATTAGTGATGAATTTAACTATGAATAAAGGAGTTCGGTGCTAAATTTTGCCGTGAAAATATTTTTTGGCTAATTAGCAATGATTTTATTCACGAAATTTTTTATGGCTAATTTGCGATAAATTTTGTGATAAAATTTAGCAACGAAGATTAGGCTCGTAGCAAAATTTAGCCATGAAATTACTATTCATCACTAATTAGCCCGAATTTAGTGACAAAAATATTTTTATGGCTAAATAACTAGGAATTTAGTCACGAATAATCAATTCGTTGCTAATTTTATCATGAGTACTTATTTGTCATAAATTTCGTTACAAAAATAGCAACGAAAATCATATTCGTTACTAAATTTATCGTAAAATAGTGATGAATTTTTTTCGTCGCTAAATTTTGTCGTTAGGATATAGAGATAGACCTATGTTATGCGCAGGGTGGATAATTGCACTTTCTGAATTTTTTAAAATTCAATTAAAGTTTATAACTCATATTTATTTTACAAATATTTAAGTATAATTATGTATCTTTCATCAATGTTTGTTATTTGAATAAATATCTTATAAATATTTTACATCTCGTGCCTCTTGCAAAGAAATTTTGTTTACCAATTGAACAACCTCGTGGTCACGACAGTTTTTGTGAGCATGGCACACAATGAGAATAAAAACAACAGGGCCCAGGGAAGCACTTAGAAAGAAATATCTAGTTTCTTCTGAAATCACAGCCAAAGCTGGTGAAAAAAAAAAAAAAAAAAAAAAAAAAACATACCATCCCACAAAAGTCAAGCCTCTTGTCGACTTTATTTTTCATAATCATATGATGAGATCAATAGTGTACAAGCTCTTTTATTGTGCTCCAGAGTCCCAAAATACAGTCCATTCGATAGTACTTGGGCCCCTTTTGGGGGGGGGGGGGGGGGGGGGGGGGGCCGGGGGGGGGGATTCTTTTTGCTGGGGTGTGTGTATTCAGAAATTCCCATTCCCCCCCCCCCCAAGTAAAAAAACCATTGGATCGCTTCAATTCTACCTCAATTATTTATATACCCTGGCTAAGAAAAATGGGACAAAAAAGAGAGATACATTTTTCCGAAAAATGCTATTAGCGGAAAGCAATTCCACCTCCGCTCCTAGCTGATCAAAAGCATATGTATATATTGGAGATGAATTATGACTCTACAGATACTAACTCCTTCTTGAGCCGAACAGTAGCCGTCAATGAGTGGATGCACCTGCAAAAACCATTGGAGGGTGCTCCGACGGGGAGGGTCTGATACTCAAGTCAATAAAGAGCAGTTTTTGATTAAAAGAAATAGACTGAGAATTGAGAAAAGCTATTCCCTGTGATCAGTGTACCCAGAGTGTTAGGTCTAGAGAGCGTACCTCGTTCTGAGAGTTTTTGGGATAACTTATACCTTTGAGAGATGTGCACCGTTAGGGGACTTCAACCCTATATTCCTTATCAAACTGATCCAGGAATCTCGGAGGTTAATATTATGAGTTGATTACGATCCTCATTTATCGGTAGAATTACCATTTTCAGGTGGGGTGCTTTCTTTACTCGAAGGATCTGGGATTTGCCGTTATGAAATAGGAGATTGAAATTAAGGGAATTATAACATTCATTTAGAATTGTTAGGGGTGTTGCACAATGTTTGATCGCACGATTGATTAAGGGATTTTCGTGATCCGTCCGATTGAAGAGTTGATATCTGCTTGGCCGATCGGGGTGATTACCTTTGTTCGGTGAGTTACATTCGGTTGGTGGGACAACTGAGACTCTATCGTTTGACAGGTCGATCTGGGCTGCTAAGACCCCTCTATAGATTATCATTCGATCGTCGGATGTTGATCTGTAAGCGCCCTTCATAGACTTTTTGAGAATCTTCTGTTTTGATTTAGGATTTTGGCTATGTTCCATCATTTGCCTCCGACTCATTGCCTTCTTGGAAAGAGGTGTCATGAGTAATGATTTGAAACGGGGGTTCGGAGTTCTTTAATTCGGCCACTGTCGTTTCGGTTTTTATGAATCGTCCCTTACACGTCTCTTAAGAATTCTCCTCCATTATAGTTTTTCTCGCACCAATATCTTTTCCGCCCTTTCACTCTTCCTATTAGAATGTCATTATTGGTGGCGAAAATGTCTATTTCTCAGTCTTTTTCGGACATTAATGACATTGCGAGTATTATGTCTGTGCAAGAACTCCAGGAAGCACAAATTGACATGCTATTGGGGGACGATTACTCTCTGATGTCCGCCACAGAGGTTGATAGGGTTAATATGGCGTCCAAACGCTATATGCCGATGTATCTTCAATCGGTTAGGTACGGCTTGAAAGTCCCCTACACGGGTCCTTTCTCTGAGGTCTTGCGTAGATGGAACATATTTCCTACTGTCCTAATCCCCAGTGCTTGGCAACTAGTGGTTGCGGTGGTTTTCCTATTAGAGTTTTGTCGTCTTCGTTTCGATTTTGACATTTTGTCTTCTATTTTTA
This sequence comes from Dillenia turbinata, assembly GCA_037126225.1. NCBI lineage: Eukaryota > Viridiplantae > Streptophyta > Magnoliopsida > Dilleniales > Dilleniaceae > Dillenia > Dillenia turbinata. The sequence goes on from JBAMMX010000006.1 coordinate 30,501,129, forward strand.
TTCTGATGAGGTGTGGGAGTAGCGGTCCGACCAATGGATGGTACAAGTTACAGACCTAGCCCAAATTCCATTGAAGGTTTTTTACAAAGAGTCTATCGACAAGCACTGGATACAGAAGTTCTTTTTCGTTGAGTTCTTGGATAGGGATCACATGCCCTGACTTCCCAAGGCTGACGAGGTGCCTTTTGTGGGGCTGAAACCCCTCCGACTGCTCTAAAACATGGTCGTTTTGTTCGGTCGGAGCATATGGGTCGAGTCTTTACTAGACGATCAGATGTTATCCCTATCTAGTTTACTGCCCGAGGAAAAGAGAAAAATCGATCGACCCTTTCTGTTGAAGAGAGCGGGAGTTGAGCTAGTTGAATATTTGAATTCCCTTGATGACAGTGTGTTAGAGAGTATCACTATCGACAAGTTGGGTCGACATAGCGCGAAGAGGACCTTTTCGAAGAATACCAGGGCGTTTGAGGCCCTAGTTAGGTCTTCATCAGGGGCGACTGAGGCTCTTCACAGGTCACCGCCTACTTAGGAGAAGAAGATGGTGATTTTCTCCCCCTCGTCTGCGTTGGTAATTTCGTCCTATCGTTTGAACCCGGTAGTAGTTATACCAATAGAGGTATCTGTTCCGGATGAAGGCGACCCATCGGGTAATGTGGATAAGTCAAGAGAAACCAGAGATGATACTCCAACCGATGCTAGTGTGAGAACAGGCATTTCTCGTGCTACTGGAGACAAAATGGTGGGGTCTTCTTCCGTTGTCCCGGTTTGGCCCATGTGCAAGGGGAAGCGCAAGGTTTTTTAGGGAGTAATCTCTCCATCTTCTACCCTATTCGGTCTTTCAATAGTAAAAAGGCTCAAAAGAGCACAGAACCGTTGCCATTTGTGCTGGGAATATGCAGTATAGCTACATAGATCTGGCACAAGCGGAGCGTATTGTCGGGTAATTTGACTTCCATCGATGTGAGCTCGATTTTCATAGAATGTCATATGAACAAGTTGGTGGAGCTCTTGAGTCCTTAGGTTTAATGGTAATATTCCCTTTGCGTCTTTCGAGTTCTTCTTCCTTTTTTTATCATTTGTTAACTCAGTTTTCTTCACAGACCATGGCCCTTGCTCGATTTCAAGGACAGCAGAGGAGGCAAGTAATAAGTCACTTAGAAGGACGGCTCTCTGAGTTAACCCGTCCGCGAGAATCAGTCTCCATTCGGGGAGGAGAGGTCTTGGCGATTGAAATCGCTTTCGGTGCCCTACTCAGTTAGAAGGAAGAGGAGTTGAGAGCCCTTCGATCGGAATTGGTCCAGTGCCAAGGGCGGTACGAAAGGTTAAAATCAGAGGTTTTTGTGCATAAGAAGTTGGCTCAGCTTCGTGAGGAGTCTCTTCAAACGGTGGAACGTAGAATAGCTGAACTCGAAGAGTCCCATATGTGGGAAGCTACCATCCACAAAGATTCCAAACGTAGACTAATCAAAATATTAAAATGCGCTGAAGAGATAATCCGTAGTATGGGTTTAAGCGATGCCCTGCCCCCAATCGAAGAAGGGGCCGATACTCGAAGTCCAATTACGTAATTTTCACTTGAGATTTTGTACTGAATGGCTTTTGTTTATTTAATGAGAAATTCTCATATTTTGTCGATAGAAGTTATCCTCTTCTCTTCTTATTGCATTGTCTTAGTAGAGTTGAGGGGGCTTAGGTTTTCCGCCCGGCAAGGAACCTTTAGACAGGGGGACCGTTTGAAGGGCTACACCTCTTGCTAGCAAAGCGTGCAATTAGTAGAGACTTAGCGGTCTAGACTTTCCGAATGATAGGAAACTTTCAAATAGTTAGGCTGTTTCCACCCGTCTGGGGAGTCAGATCTCCTATTAACGATGTGTACGAACGATAGATATTGGGTGACTGAGACCCTCCAAATGATAGAAAACTTTTAAATAGTTGGGCCACTTCCACCTGTCCGGGGAGTCACATCCCTATTGACGACACGTACGAACGATAGATACTGGGCGACTGAGACCTTCCGAACAATAGAAAACTTTTAAATAATTGGGTCGCGTCCACCCGTCCGGGGAGTCACATCCTTATTGACGACGCGTACGAACGATAGATACTGGGCGACTGAAACCCTCCGAATGATAGAAAACTTTTAAATAGTTGGGTCGCGTCTACCCGTTCGGGGAGTCACATCCCTATTGACGACACGTACGAACGATAGATACTAGGCGATTAAGACTCTCTGAACGATAGGAAACTTTTAAATAGTTGGGTTGTATCCACCCGTCCCGCAAGTCACATCCCATATCGACAACACGTACGAACGATAAATACTAGGCGATTGAGACCCTCCGAACGATATCAAACTTTTAAATAGTTGGGCCATGTCCACCCGTCCGGGGAGTTATATCCCCTATTGACGACGCATACGAACGATAGATACTGGACGATCGAGACCCTCCGAACGATAGAAAAATTTTTAAATAGATGAGCCGCGTTCACTTATCCGGGGAGTCACATCCCCTATTGATGAAGCATACGAATGATAGGATCAAGTCATGGGGTTGTAAAAACAGATGTCGTCGAGAACTTAAAAAGAAATACCCTTGCAGTTTAGAACAACACCAGCAATAGAACCTGATGGCTACTTGGCAGCGGAAGTAGAAGGCTCTTGCTCACATGATATAGTCTCAATCCCCAATGACGTTCTAAATTTGATTTTCATATGTTTGGTGCTAGGCAAAGCCTCCAAGGCGTTCAGACCCGGTCTGCCCAAGGTGACATTGTAAAGCGAAGGTAGATCCACCATATTGAATAGGACAGGAGCCGTCGCATGATTAGAAAGTGCTCCGAGGGTGACCGGGAGTGAAATGATACTCTCAGGGTATATCCTTTCGCCCGAAAGCCCTTTAATTGGGCCTGCGTGGGGCTGGAGATCGACAGAAGTGAACCACATTCGTCCAAAAGCATCCCGATATAGGAGACTACAGCTGGCTTCTTGATCGACAAAGATCCTTCGGACCTCAAATTGTCCAATCTTGGCGGTTATCACAAGGGGATCGTGCCGATTTGGGTCGATCCCGATTAAATTTTCGTCGATAAAATCGATGACAGGCCTCTTTTGGCCTCGTTGTTTATTGGTGCTCGCTGCTAGGATTTCTTATGGTGCATGGAGAATTGCCTTCGGGCAATAAAAAATTGGTGTGATTAGACGCCTGACCTCATTTTCTGTTGGTTCGTTTTAGACCTGGAGAATCACCCTATCCCTTCTGCTGTCGGAGGTCGAGCAGCTTGGCGTTCTTCCTCTTGGTCACGTCATGGCGGTTCGCGTCGATAATCAGCGGGGGGACCCCTTTCCCTCCTGGGGACGAACTCCCGTAGCTTCTCTTCACGTACTAGAAATTCCAATTCATCTTTTAATTTCTTGCAATCATCGGTCGTATGACCGTAATCACGATGAAAGTAACAGTATTTTGTTCTGTCCTTGTTGGAGTCATCTTCGGTTGATCATCAGGGTCATCGAACGTATGGCTTGTCTCTGATGAGGGCTAAGACCCGACCAGAGGTTTCACTCAATGGGGTATAGTTGTTGTACCTCCTCAGAGGAGGAGGTTTTGTCCGGTTCCTCCTGGGCGGAGACCTCCAGGGTGACTGGTTCCGTTCTTTACGGGTGGATCGATCTCTTCTATGATCAGACGCTTTGGCGTCCTCGGTAGTGATATACTTCTCAGATCGAGCGTAAAATTCTTGGATGGTAGCAGGGGGTTTCTTCGTGATAGACACCTTCATATCGGAGGGTCGTAGGCTTGTTAATAGCGCGCCAGTGCGATTGACTGATTCAAAGAAGGGACCCTCATCATCTCTTCCTTGAACCTTTTCAGGAAATCCCTTAGAGATTCCTCTTATTCTTGATGCAGTGATAACAAGGCAGTGGACTTCCTCTTGACCCCCTACTTATCACAAAGTGTGACTCTAACTGTTCACATAACTGAGAGAAGATCTTTATACTCCACGGTTGGAGAGAACTGAACCAAGTAAGTGCGTTTCCTGAGAGAGTAATGGGAAAGTGTTTGCACATGGCTACGTCGGGCATGTCCCTGGAGATCATTACAGTTATGAAATGGGCCACATGATCTTGGAAGTCTGTTGTCCCATTGTATCTCTCCATAGGGGGCAGGAGCACGTTGCGAGGCATAGGTTCTGAGGAGATCTTGGGATCAAATGGTGAAGCGTGAGAGTAAGGGAGGATTTGGTCTCCCTGAGGGTTTGCCTGTTTTAGTTTCTCAGCTACCAGTTTCTCAATCTGCTTTTGAAGATCGTCGGGGACTAGTTTGGAGTTTTCAGATGCTTCGCCACATGGGGGTGACGGTCGTCGCTGAGGACGTCTAGATCCCCCAATAGAGGATTGGACTTCGAGCCTAAGGGCGCGGCTAAGATCCTCCAATTGTCTGCTCATATCCTGAAGTTTGGACTTTAGTCTCTCCATCTGGGGACGATTGACTTGCTCTGGAATGGGGTTGGCAATGGGTCGGATAGGGATTGCGAGTTGTAAGGCCTATTCTTGATGAAGTGGTCTCATGGGAGCTGCTTGATCACGAGTAGCATGATCAGGCGTCGCAAGAGGAGTGGTTTCGGAAAGTGTGGCGGTGCGCCCTTCGGCAAGAGGGGCGACTTTTGAGGATGCTCTAGTTCTCGGAGGCATGATTGTCAAAATAACAACAAAAACTACTCTAGTCTGTTTCTCACAGACGGCGTTAATCTGTTGGAGGTGGGTTATGACTCCACAGATACCAGCTCCTTCTTGATTCGAACAGTAGCCGTTAATAAGTGGATGCACCTGCAAAAACCGTCAAATGGTGCTCCGGCGGGAAGCCTCTGACGCTCAAGTCAATAAAGAGCGATTTTGATTGAAAGAAACAAATTGAGAATTGAGGGAATCTATTCCCTGTGATCAGTGTATCCAAAGTGTTAGGTCTAGAGAGCGTACCTCGTTTTTAGAGTTTTTGGGATAACTTATACCTTTGAGAGATGCGCGCCGCTGGGGGACTTTAACCCTACCTTCCTTATCAAACTGATCCGGGAATCTCGGAAGTTAATATTATGAGTTGATTATGATCCTCATTTATCGGTAGAATTACCATTTTCAGGAGGGGTGCTTTCCTTACTCAAAAGATCTAGGATTTGCCGTTATGAAATAAGAGACTGAAGTTAAGGGAATTATAATATTCCTTTAGAATTGTTAGGGGTGTTGCACAACGTTCGGTTGCTTGATTGATTAAGGGATCTTAGTGATCCGTCCGATTGAAGAGTTGATGTCTACTTGCCCTATCGGGGCGATTACCTTTGTTCGGTGAGTTACGTTCGATTGGCGGGACAATTGAGACCCTATCGTTTGACAGGTCGATCTGGACGACTAAGATCTCTCAGTAGATTATCATTCGATCGTCGGATGTTGATCTGCAAGCACCATTTGTAGGCTTTTTGAGAATCTTCTCTTTTGATTTGGACTTTTGACCATGTTCTATCAGTATGTAACACAACCTTGTTACATTGCATATCGTGTATCCTTCAACCGAATAAATGAACCGTTTACACGCACATATACACATACATCAAGTGCAGCTTCAACTAATTCTTGCTTACAGTTAGCCCTATTTTTGAGGACGAGGCTCATTGGTTTGATGTTCCGTTTTTATTTCTTTTTACTGGGTAACAAAAGAGCAGAGTAAAACAAAAGGGTGAGTGAACTAGGCCCAAAAAAAAGAAAATTAAAAATTACATTTTTTTTTTTTTTATATACAAAAGCTTTTTGGAAACCAAGACAAAGCCTTTTACAACGGGCCAACTGCGCCGGAATACATGGAGCATTTTTGTAAAATTTTGGAGAACCGACGGCGAGGCCATAAATCAAAGTTTGGCGACTAATTAAGCAAAAGGAAATGACCACGTTTTGTTGATGTGGGCGGGGCCTGTTCAAACTTGGGATGGGTTCAATTCAGATCGGCACTTGTGGATTATAGAATTTGGAACTCTTTTATTTTGAAAACATAAATGATATCAAAATATTATTTAACTCCAATTTGGGTGGGTGTTGCGGAGTAAGTTAAAGAGGGCTCCTAATCCTATCAGAGTTATGGGCTCGAAGTCAACCCCAACGAACTAGGGTTGGGGGATACTCATCTCTCTCTCTCTCTCAAGCAATTACGAGAATAGGAATATCCCTTATATAAAAAATAATCTTTAAATTTAAGTAAATTAAGAACCCTCCAAATCAACAACCATGATGATGACTTCGAGTCATGTTTTATTGGCTTGATAGGTTTCATCTCAACTTTTATTTTCTTTTCTATTCAAGCGTTTTTCATAAAATTTGTCTATTTTTTTTGTTTTATTTTTTTTAAGAAAAAATATTCACATTTTTTTATAAAGAAAAAATATTCACATCTAACTTGTATTGTTTAAGATGCTAAAAAGGGCATGTTGGAGGTGTGTTATGACTCCACAGATATCAATTCTTTTTTGACTCAAACAGTAGCCATCAATGGGTAGATACCCCTGCAAAAACCGTCGGAGTGTATTCCGGCGGGAAGATTCCGTCGCTCAAGTCATTAAAGAGCGGATTTCGATTAAAAAAACAGACTGAGAGTTGGGATAAGGTTGTTCCATGCGATCAGTGTGCCCAGAGTGTTATGCCTAGAGAGCGTACCTGATTCTGAGAGTTTTTGAATTATTTATACCTTTGAGAGACGTGCACCACTAGTGAATTCCAATTCTACCTTCCATATCGAATCGATCCGGGAATTCTGGAGGTCAATATTACGAATTGATTACGATTTTCATTTATTAGGTGAACTTCCATCTTTGGGAGGGATGCTTTCCTTTTTTTAAAGATTCTGGAATTGCCATTATGAAGTAGGAGACCGAAGATAAGGAAATTCTAACATTCTTTTGGAATCGTTAAGGGTGCTGCCTGTCGTTTGGTCGCACGATAGATAAAGGGTCAATCAAGACTCGTCCGATTGATATACTGCTATTTATTTGCTCGATTCGGACGACTGCCTTCACTCGGTGAGTATCGTTCGGTAGATCCAGGCGATTGAGACCCTATCGTCCGGGAGGTCCAAGCAACTAAGGTCTTTCGGTAGATTGATTTTGACGACTTAGACCCTTCGGATGATGATTGCATTCAAACCTCGGTCGGTAATCGTCTTTCGTGGGTTTTTTGAGAATTCTTTCTTTTGGTTTGGGACTTGGACCACGTCTCATCATTTGCCCCCTACTTATGGCTTTCTTGGAAAAGAAAAATCATAAGTAAAGGTCTGTTGAAGCGTGTTTTGTATGTTATGAATGTATAGGGATATTCGGTCCACTCTGACTCACCCCTTTTGTGTGCTAGGAACACTGGTATGTCTTATCAGACACGACTTTCTTCATGGGAAGGGAATCAAAGACAATTTACTTCAGCATTTATGACTTGCGTCTGTGTTGATTCGTTTCATCTTCCTTGAATTAATTGAGACTTCTCCTTTTCACTATTATAAATAACCATGATGTGCATCCACTTTCTTTCGCAGAGAATTGATACTTCTCCTTCATGGTTGCTTGGTTGAGAGTGATTCTTTTCGAAGGTCAATTTACAAGGTGTCGTAGCGCGCAATCGCTCCTTGGGCAAGGTGACTTCTGCTGGAATGAGATCTCATTAAAGAAGAGAACTACTGGAATGAGATCTCATTATGTTGACCGTACACTTTGGTTAGCATAATCTAATTCCTTGCCACCGAGGAGGTGCATCTTGTACTGCCTTGCATGGCCTTCTCCGGTTGGTCCTCACCATCCAGGCGTGGTGGGAGTGTTTTTCATACTACTTTTTGGATGGGTAGGTCGAGTTCAGGTCGCTTTGGCGGGGCAAAACCCCAGCTCGTCTCTTCTTGTCCCAAACACTACATTGTTTTTGTATCTTCCAGTATAGGGATTGTGTTCTTCCTCTTCAGGTGAATCAATAGCCTGATGAGATGGATCTTTCTATATATTCTCCTTGGTATAATTAGTCAGACTTAATGGCTTGTTCATGTATCTTGATGTATTTCTTCACATAAGAATAAAATGATTGCTTTTTACTTACTCAAGTCTTACTTTTGCTTCTTTTTGATTTCTTGTGTCACGATATGATTTCTCTGTTAAAGTAGACCTGCTTCCCACTTTAACTTCAGGCTGAGCGACCGGGTAGTATCGGCTTTCCAGACTGTTTGGTGTTCGGTCGGTGGGATTCGAGAGTTATGTCTTCTCATTCGGGAAAAATCTCTGCGTGAGTTATAGGACAGAAGTCGGGCGACTAAGACCTTCCGAATGATAAGAGCTCTTTGAAAAGATGGGTTGTGTTTACTCGCTCGAGGAGTTATGTCCCTTATTGATAACGTATTCGAATGACAAGAGTCGGGTGACTAACGTCCTCCAAACGATAGGAAATTCTTAAGTTGTGGGTCGTGTCGACCCGTCCGGGGAGTTAGATTTCTTATTGACAACGTGTACGAACCATTAGATTTCTTATTGACAACGTGTACGAACCATAGGAGTTGGGCGACTGGGGCCCTCCAAACGATAGAAAATTCTTAAGTTGTGGGCCGCGTCTACCCGTCCGAGAAGTTATGTCCCTTATTGACGACGCGTACGAACGATAGGAGCTGAGCGATTGAGACCCTCCGAACGATAGGAAATTCTTAAGTTGTGGGTCGTGTCCACCCATCCGGAGAGTTACATCTCTTATTGACGACGCGTACGAATGATAGGAGTTGGGCGACTGAGACCCTCTGAACGATAGGAAATTCTTAAGTTGTGGGTCGCGTCCACCCGTCCGAGGAGTTACATCCCTTATTGATGACGCGTACGAACGATATGAGTTGGGCGACTGAAACCCTCCGAACGATAGGAAATTCTTAAGTTGTGGGTCGCGCCCACCCGTTCGGGGAGTTACATCCCTTATTGACGACGTGTACAAATGATAGGAGCTGGATGACTGAGACTCTCTGAACAATAGAAAATTCTTAAGTTGTACCTAAGGAAGACCTCCCGGTTGTTGGATAGCGCTGAGATTCATTGATAGTATATGCGCAAGTTTTTCGAATTCCAAGTTCTAGATACCGCTGACTCGTCTAGGTTATCGAGTCGGTACGTTCCCGATCGAACCATGGAACGTATTCGATACGAACCTTCCCAATTAGGGGCAAGTTTACCCCCGGGCTGCTGTTAACTGGTAGCCTCCATTTTTCGTAGCACCAGTTCTCCGGATTTGAATGTTCGGCTTCTAACCATTCGGTTATGATACCGGATCATTTGTTGCTGATAGGCCACCATTCGTATTGATACAGATTCCCATAATTCTGGAAGCAAATCCAACCTTTCTCGTAGGGTGCGTTCGTTTTGCCCGGTATCATAGTGAGCTACTCGAAGTGAGTGAATGTCTATTTCAATGGGTATGACTGCTTCGCTTCCATAAGTCAGAGTGAAATGTGTTCTCCCATTGCCCTTCGAGGGGTAGTGTGATACGACCAAATGATGCTATAAAGTTTTTCGACCCATTGTCCCTTGGCATCATCCGGTGTTGTCTTTAGTCCTTGTAGGATCGTTCGGTTAGTTATTTCAGTCAGTCTATTGGTTTGTGGGTGAGCAACCGATGAAAATCTATGTTGAATCTCTAGTTTCTCGCAAAACTTCCAGAAGCGTTGATTGTCGAATTGCTTCCTGTTATCCATGATAAGGACTCGCGGTATACCAAATCATGTGATGATATGAGTCCATACGAAGGATTGGACTTTGGCGGCCGTGATTTGGGCTAAAGGCTCGGCTTTCACCCACTTTATAAAGTAATCGATCGTTACAATCAAGAACTTTCGTTGTCCCGTGACTGGAGGAAACGGTTCGAGGATGTCTATGCCCCACTGGGCAAATGGCCAAGGGCTAGATATTGGATTAAGCTCGATGGAGGGTAGTCGAGGAATCGATGAGAAGCGTTGACACCTGTCGCACCTTTTGACGTAGTTGTTAGAATCAACCTTCATGGTCGGCCAATAATTTCACTGTCGAAGGGCCTTATAGACTAGATTTTGAGCACCCAGATGATTACCATAGATTCCTTCATGAATTTCCCGAAGAACGTAACTTCCCTCTTCGGGAGTCAGGCATTACAAATACGGGTGAGTGAATGATTTGCGGTAGAGAACCCCATCGATAATGGCGTAGTACGCGGCCTTTCATTTCAATTTCACTGCTTCCCCTTGGAATTTTGGCAGGTGATTATGCCTTAGATATTCTTCTATAGGGTCCTTCCAACTGGGCGATTGATCGACGGGAGGACCACCTTAGGCTTATCGATGCTAGGATACCGCAGACTTTCGATATATACCATTCGACTAGAAGCAACTGAATCGGAACTAGTCAGCTTCGACAAGGTATCAGCTCACGCATTTTTTAAATGAGAGATTTGTTGAATGTCTACTTGGCCTAATCGGTCCATCATCTTGCGCAGCTTACTTAAATATTTCGTCATAACCGGGTCTCTGGTTTCGTAAACTCCTTCGATTTGCTTCACGACCAGCTGGCTATTTGTAAACACCATGACATTTCGTGCCCCCATGTTGGTGGCCATCCAGAGGCCCGTCAGTAGAGCTTCGTACTCAGTTTGGTTGTTGGTGGCTTGAAAATCAAAACGGAGGGCGTACTCCGCCTTAAAATCATTCGGTCCTACCAGTATGAGTCCGACGCTGCTTCCTGAAGAGTTTGATGATCCATCCACATGGATAGTCCTTCAGACACTGTAGGTAAAGTACATTCGAGAATAAAATCGGCCAGTGTTTGGCTCTTTATCGTGGGTCACGGTCGGTACTGGATATCAAACTCGCCTAACTCCACACTTCACTTGATGAGCCGTCCTAACGTATCCCTCTTATGGAGGATTTGCTTCAGCGGTTGATCAGTGAGCACCACAATGGTGTAAGTCTGGAAGTATGGTCAAATGCGCCTTGCTGAAACGATCAAAGCATATGTAATCTTCTCAATCAACCGGTAATTAATCTCAGAATCTTTCAGTATCCTGCTGATATAATATACTGGCTTCTGCGTGGCGGATTCCTATCTCACTAGTACAGAACAAAGCGCTCGTTCAGAGACGGACAAATATAGGTAAAATTCCTCCCTAAGAATGGGCCGCGACAGCAGCGACAGTTGCATCAAATATTCTTTTAGACGTTCGAAAGCTGCTTGACATTCGAACATCCATTCAAACTGTCAAGATCTCTTCAACGCGTCAAATATGGGTTTATACTTTTTACCAACTCTGGACATGAATCGACTTAGGGCCGCTATTCGACCAGTCAGGCATTGCACTTCTTTGAGTGCCTGGGGGTGTCATGTCCAATATTGCTTATATTTTTTCGAGGTTGGCCTTTATCCCTCGATTGGTGATCATAAAACCCAAGAACTTTTTGGAAGTGATCCTGAATATACATTTTTCTGGGTTTAGCCGCATATGGTACCGTTCTAAAGTCTAGAAGGTCTCTTCAAGATCTACGATATGAGTTTCTGCTGTAACACTCTTTACGAGCATGTCGTCGACATAAGTTTCAACGTTTCTACCTAATTGGTCTTTGAAGACCATATTGACCAGCCATTGGAAAGTTGCTCCGGCGTTCTTTAGGCCGAAGGGCATGACTCGGTAGCAGTACGTACCGAATTTGGTGATGAAGTTGATCTTTTCTTCGTCTTCCAATGCCATTCTGATCTGGTTATAGTCAGAGTAGACGTCCATAAAACTCAAAAGTTGCTGTTTCAAGGAGTTATTTACAAGCTTGTCAATATTGGGGAGTGGATAACTATTCTTCGGACACGCTTTGTTGAGGTCGGTGAAGTCTATACACATCCTCCACTTGTCACTAGCCTTTTTCACCAAGACTACGTTAGCCAGTCATTTGGGATACTTGACTTCGCGGATGAATCCTACTGTCAACAACTTTTGAACCTCTTCCTGGATAGCGCGTTGGCGTTCGACGGCGAGTATCCTCTTCTTTTGCTTAACCGGTTTAAAGTCGGGATTAACGGTTAGCTTATGGGCTATGACTGACGGGTCTATACCAGGCATGTCTTCTAGAGTCCATGCGAAGACTTTCGAGTGTCGTTGTAGACAGATGACTAAGGCCTCTCGTAAGGGAGGTGATATGTTAGCTCCTATCCTGACTGTTTGACTGGGGTTGTTTGTCAAAAGGACCTCGATCGTTTCTTCGCCTAATTTAGGTTTGGCTCTCTGCTCAGTGTCACCTCTAGGCTCTAGAGCGTCGATCGAGAAAACTTCTTGTACGTCTTGTGTCGCGAAAATGATATAGGGGTCAGGGTTGCTTTTTATGATAACCACCCCTAGCGGTATTCTGAACTTCACTTTCATGTGTCTCGTGTTTGGTAGCGCCTCTAGATCGTCCAGACTGGGCCTGCCGAGTATGGTATTGTAGGGAGAGTAGAGCTTTACCACATAGAAAAGAACGGGAGCGGTTGCATGATTAAGGGATCTTCCTAGGGTTACAGGAAGATAAATGATGCTTTCAGGATAATTGGGTTTGTCTGAAAGCCCTTGGAGGGATCCGGTAGATGGCAAAAGCTGAGATGGATTGAAGCGCATCTTACAGAAGGCGTCCCAGGTGAGAAGATCGCAATCAACCCTTTGATCAACGAGGACCCTTTTTACGGTCAGGAGTCTATTTTGAGGGTGATGATAATAGGGTCATCACGGCGAAAATCTATCCGGATTAGAAGGTCATCATCATCAAAACCTATGATTGGTTTTCTTCTTTTGGCGGGTGTATCGGAGATGACCATTATGGGCATTGTCATAAGATTTCAGGGGGTCAGTCTGTTTCCCATGAATGGCGCCAATCTGTTGGAGGTGGGTTATGACTCCATAGATACCAACTCATTCTTGACCCGAACAGTAGCCTCAATGGGTGGATACACCTGTAAAAACCGTCGGAAGGTGTTCTAGAGGGGAAGATCCGACGCTCAAGTCAGTAAAGAGCGGTTTTCGATTGAAAGAAACAGACTGAGAGTTTAGGGAATGTTGTTCCCTGCGATCAGTGTACCCAGAGTATTAGGTCTAGAGAGCGTAGCTGATTCTGAAGGTTTTTGAATTACTTATACCTCTGAGAGACGTGCGCCGTTAGGGGATTCCAACTCTACCTTCCATATCGAAACGATTCAAGAATTCCGGAAGTCAATATTACGAATTGATTACGATCTTCATTTATCGGGTGAACTTCCATATTCGGGAGGGATGCTTTCCTTTTTTAAAAAATTCTGGAATTGTCATTATGAAGTAGGAGACCGAGGATAAGGAAATTATAACATTCCTTTGGAATCGTTAGGGGTGCTGCCTGTCGTTTGGTCGCTTGACCGATAAAGAGTCAATCAGGACTCGTCCGATTGATATGCTGCTATTTGTTTGCCCGATCGGGGCGACTGCCTTTGCTCGGTGAGTATCGTTCGGTGGATCCGGGCGACTGAGACCCTATTGTCCGGGAGATCCGGGTGACTGAAGCCTTTCGGTAGATTGTTCCGGACGACTTAGGCCATTCGGATGATGATTGCATTCAAATCTCAGTCAGTAATCATCTTTCGTGGATTTCTTGAGAATTCTTTTTTTTTTTTTTGTTTTGGGTTTTAAACCACGTCCCATCAGAGCAAAAATCTTATATTTTCATATAATACTTCGTGGTCTCAAACTAAATAAGATTTACAAAAATTTATTATCTTTTAGATTAGATTGATTTTTTTTTTATTAAAACATTTTTAAATGGTTTATGGTTAAAATTATTTTCTTATAAATTTTAAAATTTATAAAAATAATCAATAAAACGAATTTTACATTTTGTTTTTTTTAAAAAAAGAACACAGATATTGCAAGCGTATTTAAACAGCCCTTTTGATAAGGAAAAGACTACGTATCGTACCATATTTAGCGTGCACGGGAGTTGGGGTGGGACCCCTTATTAATCTTAGGTTGAGTTACATAATTAATTCAATAACAAATGGAATGAAAGCAGATTAGATTATCTTACCCTTTTTCTGACATCAACCTGCTGAACTCCAATTTGTGGTGGGATGGGGACGGCTGTCAAGAATCAAGATCCATGGAGCCACTTTTACCCACAATTCAACCATCCAACTAAAACCCCAAAAAGGGCAACTAGGAATGTGGTAAAAATGAAACCTTGCAAGTTCATTTGGGAACACAACTCTGCGCTTTTTGCAAAATTTAATTTAATTTTAAATGTTTTTCATTAAATAAATAATAATTATATAAAATATAAGATTTTATAAGTAATTTTCTAAAAAGAAATTAAAAATTATATCCCTATCAGGCAATACTTATATTTGTGCAAAATTGTAAACTTTTTACCTATCTTTCCGTTTATTTTAAACATTTTAATTTTTCATATTAAATCATAATCACTCTTAGTTACGATTTCAATCTTATTGTGGATCGTATGATAAAATATTTAAGAACTTTGTACAGAATAGACCTTATTTTATTCGTACTCATCAATGATAGATACCTTACCAGTTGGGTCCGGGCGAGGCAAGAGAAAGGTCATATTCTGTCCCCACAGAGGGATTTTTTTAGGGGGGGGGGACTAAGTTTGAAAGGCCATTATTGCTACCAAAGGGATCCAACCAAGCATGCACAACACCTCATTTCCACGGTGCCGAACGAATTGAGACTCTTAAAAATTGGCATCGTAGTTCCCATGAGGTTGTCATTGAAATCTGGCACCAACAATTAAATTATAGCCCTTCCTTTTTATTGCAAAATGTGCTTGTGGGTCTATTTATTTATCTTCTTCTCATTAACCTTTTCCCTTCCTCATTTTGTTAGGCTTAGACAAATTAAAATGTGCTCATCATAAATGTAAACTCATTACCCAAAAAAAAAAAAAAAAATTACCCAAAAAAAATGTTACCTGTAAACTTGACAAAAGAAAAAAACAAACTTAATATCATTGAGAACATATAAATATAAACATATATATATATATATATAAAAGTTAAACCCAATCAAATTTCCTTTTTTTTTTTTCCGTTCTCCGAATAGTCCATGGTACCTTTACGAGGGGATTAGGCTTGGGATACAGAGTGCAGCTTAAACCACAGGTACCATAGACATTATTTACACATTTGTGACCCTCCCACTGGGGTTGCCTTTAAGGGGCACACATGTCATATTCACAGCCACGCCACGGAGGCATACTGGTGGTCCAATCAAACCACGCCCAAACCCCCTAAAAAAAAAAGAACCCGAGGAGAAAATTAAAAATCGACAGCACCAACATCCCAGATTAACCTAGTACTTTTTGCGCCTTCTTTTTTTTTCCCTAGTCTTCCATTTTTCAATTTGTGCTGCGGGCGGATGAATATTATAATTGTAGTACAAAATGAGCTTCTCCCAACTGTTTTCCATCAGCGCTTAAATAGAAAGTTTGATAGTGTGACCATCTAATTGTATTTTCTTTTTATTATTAATAATTATATATATATATATATATATGAAGATTGGATTTTCAATTTATATGTTTATTATTATTTTGTTTTGTGTGGGTTGAAACTGTAGTCCACGTAGCTTAAGACCGTGCGAAAGCCGAGGGGACAGGCCAGGAGGTGGCCACCAACCCTCAATTATTCTCTCTCTCTCTCTCTCTCTCTCTCTCTCTCTCTCTCCACACACAACTGTCTCACAATTCAGAATTCCCACGGCCCTTTAGCCCTAGCCGACACCCTCAATTACGCTCTTACCTCCTTTCCGCGTCGCTTTTTCTCGGTTATTATTATTTTTTTACCATTTCCTGCCGGGCCGGCAACCAGAAAAGAGAGAAAAAAAAAAAAAAAAATCCATTCTCTTAAATTATATGTACACGTCGGAGATACTCAACAAAAATTTTTCATCGGTCCTTCACATTTTGAAAAATATACTTCTCCAAAATTTTCAAATATATGATTTATTTAGACAAAAATATTCTCCGCACTTTTATTAAATAACAACTTCACCTAATTTACATACCAAAAATATCGTTACCACTTCTTATTCAATTACAATTACGTTTAAATTTTTTATTTGGAAAAAAAAAAACATTCTAAAACATTGAAAACCGTACATGCATGGTTTTATAATTTTTCATTAAAAAATAAAAACTAAAAACGAAGTGGAAAGATAAAACCGAAAAATGAATAATAATTTTGTAACGCTAGATGTCACCTCAACGTTTTTGGAATCAAACTAAGATAAAAAAATCGAGAGAGGAAGACTATTGCGGCTAGACCATCCACGTCACCTCAACGTTTTTGCAAAGAGAAAATCTTGATTACATTGTTAGGAAGAGTTAAACCCTATTTGAAGAGGGAGATCACTACAAAAAAGCGAGCCTGGGCTTCAGGAATGGGTAAAATCAGCCAATCTATTCCACAAGAACTACTCTCTCGATGCACATGAACAATACAGGCGTACCCATCTTCACGAAGCATTTTCCTACAATCCTTCACCCTCAACTTGGTCGGGGTTGAACGCCAGGTTACTTTGTCATTGACCAAATGTAGTACCACTTAATTACAATCTTCGGTAGCTGCTAACCCTTTAACAGAGTCTTGACTTCAAGCCATAGAGAACATAGCTTGGCTTTAGCGATTGTGCAGACACCTAAATTTGTACCAAACCTAACTGCTACACAGCTTTCGTCTTTGCTACGAACGGGACTCCTAGCTCCAGTGATCCGGATTACACCATATTTATTTAGATGCTTTAGGACCCGTGGAGGGTGTCTATCTGATTTGTTGTGCCCCAGTCTTGGGGTATAGAGTTTGCTATGTCACTACATGTGATTGCCATGCCACCACACGCCCGCTCGGCTAAGAGGCCGGTGGTGACATTCACACACACACACACACACACACACACACACACACATATATATATATATTAACTACTAATGTGCCCCTTTTTGTGATCAAAATCTTGATGGTCTTTGTTTTATCACCATTTATTTCATTATTGATCTTTGGAGTGGAAGCTTAGCAACGAAACCATGCATTTTGTACTCCTCACTTATAAATTTATTAATTCCTCAATTTGTATAGTATAAACACTTCTAAACTAAAAGAAAATGACATGCATTTGATTAATTTTCATTATAAAAATCTTTTGTAAAAGTTAAATTTGCACATAACATCAATTTTTAATTAAAAATTGAAAGTTATGCTTTTAAATCTTGTTACATTGACTAACATCGTAAAGTTACAAATTGAAAGGTTAAGTGTGGCAATCTGTTACCTTAAGTTTTTTATTTTTCTTTAAAATTTATAAATGGGAGAGGGTTAACGCGTAAATCATGGACATAAGATTAAGAAGGCCATCTTTCGGGGGTTTGTCATTGGGGCTTTTTCATATTATGTGACATGAAAGATTTGAAGGGGGAGGAGGGAGGGATGTCTACCCGACCAAATAAGTTTAAGACCTAAATTGCGATTTTTTATTTTTAAAGAGGCTATTAGGAAAATGATCGTTAGGGTAAAATTTCTGGTGGAGTTAGATGTTGACTTATCATGTGGTGATATTGCATTAACGAAGCAGGTTTTGGCAGCAACATAAAATTGAAAGGCAAAGGTAATGAAATGAGTCAGCTGACGTTCGACTCGCACCACACCGCCTATTGCTTGAGTTGAGTGATACGGGAGAGCTCCGGAAACAATGCCCCCCACACCTTGAACTCCATTTAGCTAAAATTGCCAAATAATTATGGAACAAGTCACTTGGTTACCAAGTGTAGGAGACGACTTTTGCTTCATAAATACCTGCTCTTCCAACTCGAGTGAAGAGCCAATATCGATGACGTTCATTAGTTCTTCTCGAATGAGAAACCTATAAAAAACTCTGTCAAGACTGGAACGACAGGGGATTCTGATACTCAAATCAATAAAAATGACACTACAAAAAAACATGATTTTAGCAACGGAATTTAGCCATGAAAAAAATTCATCGCTATTTAGTCACGAATTTAGCGATAAAAATCGAATTTATCGCAAATTAGCGATAAAATTTGCGATGAAATAGATTTCGTGGCTAATTAGGTATGAATTAATTTTCATCGCTAATTGAGCAACGAAAATAATTATCCGTCGTTAATTTAGTGACGAAATTTATAATCCGTCGCTAAATTTAACGACAGACTATTATTTCCGTCGCTAATTAGCGACGGGTTACGTTTTCGTCACTAAATTTAGCGATAAATTATCTTTCATCGCTAAATTTAGTCACAGATTTCAAATCTATGACTAATTTACCACGGATTTCAGGATCCGTGGCTAAATTTAATCACGGAATTCAAAATTTGTGGCTAACTTTAGCCACGGATCTGAAATCCGTGGCTAAATTCGTCGCTAATTACATCCTTGAAATTTTATTAAATATAATTTTATATTTTTATTAAATATAAATTTGTATTTTATATGTTTATTAAATTAGGGTATTGATTTTTATTAAATATAATTTTGTATTTTTATTAAAGATAATTTTGTAATTTTATTAAATATAATTTTGTATTTTTATTAAATATAATTTATATTTTGTATTTTTATTAAATTAGAAAATTATATTTTTAATGGTAAAAGTTAGAAAGAAAGTAATGAAGTAAAAAAAAAAAAAGGTATATCAGATAAGTTAATATGACATAGTGGTTAAGAACACTTCAGGCGTCTCCTTAGTCTCAGGTTCAAATCTGGGCAAATACATATTTTCTATAAAAATATAAAACAGCAGAAAGTTGGTTCATACGCGAGCGGGCATAGGTGGGCAAGCAGCAGGGGCCGGGGTAGCGGCCTGCTGGTGGGCCGACGGAGTGTAAAAGTAAAAATATAAAATGCGAAATTTAGCCTCGAATTTTTAAAACCCGTGGCTAAATTGTAGTCATGGATTTTCAGTATCCGTGGCTAAATTGAGCATTTAACCACGAATTTATAATCTGTCGTTAAATTTAGCCACATATATTAGAATCTGTCACTAAATTTAGCCACGAATTCTATAATCCGTGGTTAAATTTAGCGACAGATTTTTTTAATTCGTCATTAAAATTTTGCAACGCGCTATTAGCCACGGAAATTTTTTCGTCGCTAAACAAATTTGCGATGAATTTTTTTAAAATTTTCATTGTTAAATCCGTCACTAATTCCGTATTTTTTTGTAGTGTGATAAAATAAAAACTGATAGTAGCTATAAATATAACTTTGATAGCCCCTATGCATGTTGTGCATCATAAGAGTGGATGTTAAAACCCATATCCGTGTGTGTAGTATTCATGAGCATTGTACAGTGAGTGCTGTGTATGAAAGTATATCGTATGTTACATATGTAATATCACGTGATATAATCTGTGTGATGTATGTGTATAAAATCATATCTCCGATCATGTATAGAATTGAGTATGAATATGTACTTTTGATGGTATAGAATTGGCTATGGAGTCGTTACCTCTGATTGTATAAAATCGGTTATGGAATTATTCCTCTGATCGTATAGAATTGGTTATAAAGCCATATCTCTGATTGTATAGAATTGGGTATGAAACCCTACCTTTGATAGTGTATATGTAACCCTCTAGTTGTTATACCTCCTTGTAGAGAATTTTGTCCCTTTTGTAGGTTGTTCATACTATGTATATATAGCTTTTCCAAGGGGTGTAAAAGCCCTATTTTCCTTTTATTTGAGATCTTCTGAAGTGACAGCTGCTTGTAGTGAAAGATTTTTAAAATATTTAAACTTACGTAGGATTAAGAAAACTTTAGGATTTTAAGAAAATTTCCTTCCTTATTGAGAGTCTAAGAAAATTAAAATCCTACGACAACAAGGAAAGTTTCTAGTATGATAAAGATTTCCTTCCTTATTGGATTAAGGAAGGTTTGAACTTATTGAGAATTTCCTTCCTTATCAAATGATTATAAGAAAATTGGAATCTATTTAAACCGAATACCACCATTTGTCTGCCACTCTTAATGATATTTTGAAAAAATGGTATTAAAAGTAGAGTGATTTGGAGAATCATAATAAGTACGAAAGTGGAGTATTGAATGCGGAAGGTACTGATGACAAACTGTTTGAATTGCTCGAGAAAAATTTTGATTTGTTTCTGATAGACCGAGAGACTGAGAGGTCAAGAGATGATGAGGTCGGGTGACCAATAAATCAAACGATCGGGAAGTCAAGACACTAACAGGTCGAATGATCGACAGGCCAAATGATCCACAGATCGAGAGATCAAGTGATTGGAAAGTCGAGAGACTGACAGATTGAGTGATCAAAAGAACGAGAGACCGAGAGATCGAGTGATCGGGAATTCAAAAGACCAATAGTTCAAGTGATCAAGAGATTGAGAGACTGAGAGATCGAGTGATCGGGAGTTCAAGAGATCGACAAGTCAAGTGATCAAGAGATTAAGTGATTAGAAGTTCGAGAGACCGACAGGTCGGATGATCGGGAAGCCCGAATAACTAAGAGGTTGAAGGACCAACAGGTTAAACGATCGAGAAATCGAAAGATTAAGAGATCAAGAGATCGACAGGTGGAGAGACTTAAGTGAAAGTGTCTAACGAGCAGTGGTCGAGAGTGTAGAGTGCTTATGTTATGAAAAGCAACAGTAGAAGATCTAAATACTGACCTGGAGTCGTAACTCTCGGTGAGTGTGAGATGCTATAGATCGATGCGCGAGAGAATGAGGCCAGACTTTGCATTCATGAGCGTTGGGTTTTTATCAAAGGTGTTGTAGTTGAGAGAATATTAAGCGTTGTAACTGAAAAGAAAGGGAGTTGAATTCCATCCAGGGAGCTAGAGCTCGCATTTAAATAGAAAATTGAGAAAGAGAATTAAATTCCATTTGGGTGTCGAGACTTTATGTAATACAAAGGTTCGAAAAAGGGAGTTAAATCCTATCCAAGGCGCTAGAGTCTATAGAAAACCGAAAGAAAGTGGGTACGAAATCCATGTAATGCATATAAGCGTAAGTCATATGTATTCAGCTGAGAGTTATATCCGAGAGTGTTCAAACAAGAGAATGGATCGTGTCCACCTGTGAGAGAGATATATCCCTTATTGATGACAAGTTATGCTTGGAAGAATTCAATTGAGAGTTTTTCTTCAAGAGAATGAGGTATGTTTCCATGTTTGGGAAGATAGATCCTTAATGATAGACTTCGTTCGGGAGAATTTATTTGTTTGATAAATTGGACAATGTTTGTCTGTTCGGAGAGATATATCCCAAATGATAGACTTCGTTCAAGAGAATTTGTTCGTTCGATAGACTGAATGTTGTTTACCTATTCGGGGAGATATATCTCTAACGATAGACTCCGTTCAAAATAATTTATTCGTTTGATAGACTTGACGATATTTGCTCGTTCGGAGAGATATATCCCTAACGATAGATTCCGTTCGGGAGAATTCGTTTATTTGATAGACTAGACGATATTTTCCCATTCGAGAAGATAAATCCCTAACAATAGACTCTGTTTAAGAGGACTCATTCATTCAACAGAGAATGGGTTATGTTTGCCCATTCGGGGAGATAAATCCCAAACAATAGACTCCATTCGAGAGAACTCGTTCGTTCGAGAGAATGTACAATGTTTGCCTGTTTGAGGAGATAAATCTCTAACGATAAACTCTATGCTTGCCTGTTTGGGGAGATATTCCCTAATGATGGACTTTATTTGGGATGATTCATTCGTTTGATAGAATTGGTGATGTTTGCCCATTTGGGTAAATAAAACCCTAAAGATAGATTCCATTCAGAATGACTTGTTCGTTCAAGAGAATGGGCCATGTTTGCCCATTCAAATAGATAAATTTCTAACAATAGACTCTATTATAGAGTACTCGTTCATTCGAGAGAATACCATGGAATAGATAGTCGACAGATTATTCACATGAGGCCGAGAGAATAAGGGCGAGAATTTATTCAACAACGGGTAACCCTGATTGCGTCGTCACCAGCCAAAAGTTACTTCTGATTGTTGCACGGTTGACTGAACCTAGATTATCAGTGTTGAGCAGGACAAGAAGTTAGACACTCTTCCCCCACTTTGATGGCATGGTGCGAGGAGAGAGGAAGTGAAGCATAGCGTGAAATTTCTATTATTGGTCATCAGTTATTCTTGCAGACAATACCAATCTGTTGAAAACGATTTTTGCTCTATAGGTACCTGTTCTTCTGACTCGAGCGGGGAATCGATACCGATGGTGTTCATTGGTTTTTCTCGAATGAGAAAACTACGAATAACCCCACCAAGACTTGCCCGATAGGAGGACTTCGATATTTAAATCAGTAAAGGTGATAAAATAAATACTAATAGTACCTGTAGATATGATTTTTGTGGCCTCTGTGCATGTTGTGTATCATACGAATGGATGTCAAAGCCCCCATCAGTGTATATAGTATTCGGAGCATTATACAGTGAGTGTTGTATATAAGAGCATATAGTATGTTGTATATATAATATAATGTAATGTAATCCGTGTGATATATATGTATGAAATCATACCTCCGATCATGTATAAATTTGAGTATGAATCTGTATCTCTGATGGTATAAGATTGGCTATGTAATCGTTATCTCTGATCATATAGAATCGGCAATGGAGCCGTACCTCTAATCGTATAGAATCAGCTACGGAGCCATATCTCTAATCGTATAGAATTGGACATGAAACCCTACTTTCGTCAGCGTATAGAATTGGACATAAAACCCTTCCTTTGATAGTTTATGTATAATCCTTTAGTTATTTTATCTCCTTATAGAGAATTGTGTCCCTTTTGTAGGTTGTCCATACTATGTATGTATAGCTTTTACAATAGGTGTAGAAAATTCTAATTTCTTTTTATTTGAAATTTTTCGAAATGATAGGTGTTTGTGGTAAAAGATTTTTAAAAGATTTAAATTTTTTTATAATTAAGGAAATTTTAGAATTTTAAAAAAATTTTATTTTTTATTGAGAGTGTAAAAAAATTAAAATCTTACGAGAATAATTTTTTTTTTTAAATTATGAAGATTTTCTTTCTTATCGGATTAAAAAAGGTTTGAATTTGTTGAGAATTTTTTTTTTTATCGAATGATTATAGAAGATTTAAAAATTGTTTAAATCAGGTATTATCACAAATCATGTCATCGTGTCTCACTCATTGGTCTATTGTGTGTGGTTCAAAATTTTAATGCGCAAATTCCTTGTTTCTTTCACATGTTCCCAAGAAATGTAATTGAATTTGAGATCGAAAGATATTATTTGACAAGTATTTGATTCAAAACACCCACCATCAACTATAAATATACTTCTATATGTAATACAATACAAGCAATAAGACCAGAAAATAATAATAATAATAATTATTATTATTATTATTATTAACACCATATACTTACTGGATATTCAGATTTTGAAATATTTTTCCTTGCATAATTAAAAATATTATTACAAAAATTTTACTTGTTATGAAACATTGCCTAAAATTATAATAATTGTTCATCAAACAAGTATATTATCACAAATTTATCAAATACCTATCTATAAAATATGTACTTTATGCAATTATTGATAAAAGAATTTCGTGTATCCGTCAATTTTATATATTAGTATAGTCAAAGTATATAAGTAGTGATATACAAACAACCTCCCCCCCCCCCTCCGCCCAACAAAAAAAAAAGGCGGTAACCATTTTAGATTCGAAGCAGTGAACAAAAGGAGATAGTGCCAATCTCCTAGTAAGCAAGCCCAAATAGAAATAAATTTTTTGGGTAATTTATATAATTAGCAGAGCGACTTTTCCTTGGATACCCATGACGACCATGACATAACAATTACCAACAAAAAGAAAAAAAAGATAGGAGGGAGGAAAGTTCTGTTGATATAAATATAATGCCTCTTCTCATTAACTTTGACCCATATTATCCCAAAGACAAAGAAAGGCGAGGCTGTTTCTGTTATTGGATTCTTGTGATTTTAGTAGCTTTAGCTTGCAAATTTGGGAAGCAAAAGACAGCAAGCCAGTGAACTATATAAAAAGCCTTTAAAAGGTCCAGACTGAAGGCGTCATATCTGATAATGTGATATGATTAGAGAGAGAGAGAGAGAGAGAGAGAGAGAGTGTGTGTGTGTGTGTGTGTTTTCTCTTTGAGTTTGTTAGTCGTTGCTAAAGCTTCAAGGATGTTTCAAGTGAGGTGATTTCAGTGTCAAGTGTGGTAATTTTGTGGGATATCAAAACCTAGTTTTATTAAGGGACAAGCAAATGCCACGGGTCTCTTTCTCCCCTTCCCACTTTTGACTCCTGCTCCTCACACCCATCATCCTCTGTGTCCTTGCTGTCGCTCATCAGTCCAGTTGTAGTCTTCGACCCACCAGTATCCTGAGCCTCATGAGGAAGGATGGTTCGCCGGTGACTGTTCCAGGCAGCAACGTCGGAAAGATGTTCGTCTGCTTCGAGACGAAACCGCTGGTGGCCACATTAGTAGCCCTAACCTTGGTCATGGTCATCTGGAACCTTCAGCCCTACTACGAAAACCTCCTCGCCGCCACTCGTCCCTGCTCCGCCACACACACCTCCGCTCCCACCACCACCACTATTTTGGCCACCACCCAGGCGTCTTTGCCGTACACCGCACCTCGGCTATCGGAGAAGAAGCTTTCCACCCAGCCATCATCCTTCTCCTCCGCAAATGCAACTAACAACAACAGATCCAGTGGAAGCGGTAATGCGGATCCAAACAAGCGGGTTTTCTCGGCCTACGGCAGCGCCGCCTATCTCTTCGTCCAAATGGGTGCCTACCGCGGCGGGCCTCGCACCTTCGCCATCGTGGGCTTGGCCTCCAAGCCCCTCCACGTGTACGGAAGGCCCTGGTACAAATGCGAGTGGATCTCCAACAACGCCTCCTCTCCACCCCTCCGGGCCAAGGCCTACAAAATGCTTCCCGACTGGGGATACGGCCGCGTATACACCGTTGTCGTGGTAAACTGCACCTTCCCCATCAATCCCAATGTCGACAACGCCGGCGGCAAGCTCTTCCTCAACGCCTACTACGGCGAATCTCCTCGGAAGTACGAGAAGATCCTCGCTCTCCAAGAGGAGGCAGGATCGTACGACGAGTCCAGGTACCGGCCTCCCTACCCGTACGAGTACCTCTACTGCGGGTCGTCGCTGTACGGGAACCTAAGCGCGGCGAGAATCAGGGAGTGGATGGCATACCACGCATGGTTCTTCGGGCCGAGGTCTCACTTCGTGTTCCACGACGCAGGGGGAGTGTCGGCCGAGGTGAGGAAGGTTCTGGAGCCGTGGGAGAAGGCAGGGAGGGTAACCATTCAGGATATCAAAGACCAGTCCCAGTTCGACGGTTACTACTACAACCAGTTCCTGGTGGTCAACGACTGCCTCCACCGGTACCGACACGCGGCCAATTGGACATTCTACTTCGATGTGGACGAGTACGTATACTTGCCTGATGGTAACACATTGGAGTCCGTTTTGAAGGAGTTCTCCGATTACACTCAGTTCACCATTGAGCAGAATCCTATGTCCAGCAAACTCTGCCTCAATGATTCCACCCACCGCTATTCCAGGTATTTGTCCTTTGCTTTCGTTTGCTTCTACTTCTAGTCTACATCTCTCTCGAAAAGCAAACCAATTACTTTTAACAATTTCTAAATTGGAGTAATATTCGAATCAATTTGTAAATATAATTCAATTTCTAAATTGAGATATGATCTGGGGCAATGAAATATGACAGTGTGCGGACCTGCACCTGCCTGACGGTAACAGCGATTAGGAGAGTTGTGTGTAATTCCGGTAAACACAAATTGATTTAGAAGAAGGGTCCTGGTAGAATTTCCATTTAGCATGGAAAAGAAGCTGAACGGACCTTATAGTTTTCTTTCATAATCTAAATGCATTTATATATGTTTCTCTCTGCGCTGCAGGGAATGGGGATTTGAGAAGCTGGTGTTCAAGGACACAAAAACAGGGATATGGAGAGACCGCAAATACGCGATTCAGGCAAAGAATGCGTACGCGACGGGAGTGCACATGTCGGAGAATTTAATAGGCAAGACCCTTCACAAGACCGAGACCAAAATCAGGTACTATCACTACCACAATTCAATATCGGTGATGGGAGAGCCCTGTCGGGAATTTCTACCGCCATCAGCTATGCACAATGTCACCTGGTTCGATAACCTCCCTTTCGTCTACGACGATAAGTTGAAGAACCTCGCTCTCACCATCAAACAGTTTGAGATCGATACCATTGGACCCCAACCTCGACCTCACCTTCCTTAAAAAAAAAAATTTAGATATACATTTTTTTCTTTTAATAGTTACTGTTGTTTTTCTTGTTCCCTTTTGCTCTGTGGTTGCACAAGTCCATACCCCCACCATAAATCCAATCATAATAACATTTTCCTTGGGAAAATAAAACGGTAAAACGGTGAGGAAAGGCCATATGAATTAGTAATTAAATGTCGGATCGGAGTCGGAGGGGTGAGAATTATATGGGATTTTTGTACGCAGAGAGGTCCACCAATAACGGAGGCTCCGACATATATAATGTGGTTGGTAAGGAAAGACTTACAGCCCGACGGGGGCACCGACAATTACGGGCTTAAGAGATTTGTGGTTGGCCACAAGCTTCAAGTGCGTATTGCAGATTTATAAGGTGAGAGGACCGGGTCCATCCCTCCCCTTTCTAATATTTTTTTCCTAAAAAAAAAAAAAAATCTGTAAAGGTGTGTGTTTCATTCCTCTCTCTCTCTCTCTCTCTCTCTCTCTCTCTCTCTCTCCCTCTCTTTCTCTCTCCATCCCCTCGCTCTCATTTTCTCCCTTGTATTTTTTCTTACCTTTTGAGATTATTAATACCAAATTCATCTTTATTTGTTCTGTAAAGATATTCTGCAACTGTTTCTTCTACTCTTTTTGTAATTTTATTTTTTGGAAAGAGTTAAAAATTTCTTTTATAATCTGAAGGAAAAAAAGAAAAGAAAAAAAAAAATGGGTGGAAAGGCGGAAGGCCGCGCTACTGGCTGACATGTGACACCAATTTTAAAAATGCTACGCTCAGCTTTCCCATACTCTCATTGATTTCCCTGCTAAGTTCATAAAATTGCGGGGGTGCGACTTGTGATATTTGAACAACAAATTACTTCAATTATGTGTTTAGCTAGCATCGCATTATTTTGTTTTATAAGATATATGATCCTTGTTGAAGGTGGGTTACGATTCCATAAATACCGACTCTTTATTGATTCAAATGATTGCTATCGGCGGAATGTAAAACCTACAAAAACCGTCGGAAGGTGTTCCAACGGAGAAGATTCTGACGCTCAAATCAGAAAAAACGGTTTTTGAATGTAAGAAAAAGACCGAGAGCTTAGAGATGGAGAGATTCCCTGTGATTAGAGTGCTCAATGTGAAGGGTTAAGAGAGCGTACCTGACTTGAAGGGTTTGAGGGTATCTTATACCTGTGAGAGTTGTATGCTATTGAGGTGTTTCAACCTTACTTTCCTTATCAAGTCTATCTGAAAATCTTGGGAGTTTAATATTTCAAAACGATCGTGATCTTTATCGTATGAGAATTTTCGTTTCCTGGGGAGATCATTTACTTAACTGAAAAATCTTGAGGGTGCTGTTCTTAAACAGAGAATAAAAATTGTTGGGGCACTCGGACCTTTTCTGAGGATAGATAAGGCTGTTGGCCTTTGGTTAATTATTTGGTCGGTATAAAACCTTCGGGGTTTGCTCATTCGATGGGCTAGTGGCCGAATATCCGATCGAGAAAATTATTCTCACTTGATAAATTTCGTTCGGTAAGCAAAACGACTAAAACTCTTCGTTCAGAAGATGTAGCGACTAAGACCTTTCGGTAGATCCATCGAAGGGTCATAGGGAACGGTCGATTGTACTTACTCATCGGTCAGTAGCTATCATTTGTGGGCCTCCTGTGTGGGTCTTTCAGGTGATGACCATTCGAATTGGGTTTAGGGTTATGTCCTATCATTTACCCCCTGCTTAGGGTGCCGCTTCGCGAGAAATGTATCATGAGTACTCGTTTTTTGTTTAATATTGACTCCACGTGTTGTCGTTGGGTATGCAAATTATCCCTTGGCGTTTATATAAGACCATTTGTTCGTGTGCACCAGGCAGCTTTCTCCCCTTTTCTTCCTCAAGAGCCATAGGAGAAGTCATTTCTGAAAGTAATAGCGAAAATGTCCACTACTTAAGTTTACCCGGGTATTGGCGATATCGCGAACACCATGTCCGTAAAGGAGTTTCAAGAAATCCAGACTGATATGCTAATGGGAGATGATTATACTTTGGTGTCTGCCACGAATGCTGATAGGGCTAACATGACACTAGAGATGTGCGTACCGATATACCACAATCGGTTAAGTATGGATTAAAAGTTCTATATACAGATCCTTTTGCGGAGCTATTACGTCGTTGGAACATATTTTCAACTCTCCTAATCCCAAGTGTCTAGCGTTTGGTGGTTGCTATGGTTTCTCTGTTAGGGTTTTGTTATCTTCGTTTTGATTTCGATATCTTGTCGTCTGTTTTTATCTTGATGAGATGTGAAAACAGCAGCTCGACCAAGAGTTGGTAGAACCTACAGACTCGGCCTGAGTCTAACTGAAGATTCTGTTATAAGGAGTCCATCGACAAGAATTGAATGTACAAATTCTCTTTCGTGGAGTTCTCGGATAAGAGTTGTGTCCCTGTGTTTCCTAACGCCAAAGAGGGGCCTTCTTTAAGACTGAAGCCTCCAACCGTATTTAAGCATGGCCGCTGTCCATAGGCGGCTATTATAAGTCTACCAGTCAAAGTATATGGGTTGACTCCTTGCTGGATAACCAGATGTTATCTTTAGCTGGTCTGCTGATTGGGGAGAAATAGAAAGTCGACAGGTCTCTCTTGTTAAAAATGGGAAAGATAGAGTTGGCTGACTCTTTGAATCATTTTGACAACGTTATGCTGGAGAAGGTTACCATCGATAGGCAAGTTCAGTCGAGTGCGAAGAGATCTCCTCAGGAGTCCATCGGGGCGTCTAAGACCCTCCTGGAGTCTTCAACTCCCTTATCAAAGAGGGGAAAGACCCCACTACCTTCGTCCCTACCGGAACGTGCGTTGGTCGCTTCACCTAATCATTCGGGCTCGGTCGCACCGATAGAAAATATTGTGTTAGAGGGAAATGGATCCCCGTGTAACGAGGGTGTCGACGTGGATGAACTTAAAGGATTGAAAAGTGGTTCTTCGCTTGGTGCCACAACAAGACTGGATACCCCCAAGGTAATGTCAGAGGGGATGGCAAGGTCTTATTCAGCTATATCGGTTTGGCCTTTGGCAAGGGGAAATGCAAGGTTCCTGATGGAAGCACCCTGCTACCTATCATTCCTGTTCGGTCCTTTAATGGGCGGAAGGGTTCGAAAGAACGAGGGACTGTTGCAGTTTGTGTTGGGGATATGCAATACAGTTATATAGATTTGGCCGAGGTGGACCGAATCGTAAACCAGTTGGACTTTCATCGGTGCGAGCTCGATCTATATAGGATATCCTAAGAGCAAGTTGGCGGGACCCTTAAGTCCCTCGGTTTGATGGTATCACCCTCCTTGCATCCGTTTGGTTTTTCCTTCATTTCTATTTTTTCTGATTCAATTTTTCTTCATATAATGACTTTGGTAGAATTTCAAGAATGACAGAGGAGGCAGGTGGTAGATTACTGGGAAGGATGCATGGCTGGGTTAAGCAAACAGTGCGAGAGGCTAGAATCAGAGGCCAAAGTACGCAAAACGCGTCTCCAATCAATTAAGAAATTGGCTCAGCTGTGTGGAGAGTCTCTTCGGGCGGCGGAGCATAAAATAGCTGACCTCGAGAAACTTCGTACAAGGGATGCCATTGCCCTTAAGGATTCCCAGCTCAAGTTGACTGAGATACTGAAGTGCGCCAAAAAGATAATCCACCAGATGGGCCTAAGCGATGCCTTGCCTCCAGTTGAAGGGGATGCTACAGCCTAGGGATCAATTGTTGTACCAAAAGCCTCTACTATGGTCTCGGCTGCAAGGGGATCTACTCTTCGTGAAATCCCATGATTTTTCTCATGTAACATCTGTTTAAGATTTTGTATTCCAATGCCTTTCGGATAATTTATCAACGACAGAGTTTGGCATGTTACTCACTGTGATGGCTCTCGTTACATTAGTCTAACAAGATTGTCGTACGATAGAAAGCGATTAATATTAGGGCTGTGTCCGCCCGTTCAGGAAGTTTCATCCCTTATTGATAACACATTCGAACGATAAGATCTGGGTGACTTAGCCCCACCGTACGATAGGAAACTTTTAGATAGAGGGGTCGTATTAACTCATTCGGTGAGTTTCATCCCTTATTGATAACACGTTCAAACGATAGGATCTGGTCGACTTACATCCGTCGTACGATAAGAAATTTTTAGATAGAGGGGGTCGTGTCCACCCGTTTGGGGAGTTTCATCCCTTATTGATAATACGTTTGAACGATAAGATTTAGACGATTTAAACCCATCGTGCGATCGGAAAATTGATAGAGGGGCCGTGTCCACCTGTTCGGGAAGTTTCATCCCGTATTGATAACACGTCCGAACGATAGGATCTGAGCAACTTAAACCCGCCGTGCGATAGGAAACTTTTAGATATAGGGGTTGTGTCCACCCGTTCAGAGAGTTTCATCCCTTATTGATAACATGTCCGAACGATAAGATCTGGATGAATTAAGCCTGTCGTACGATAGGAAATTTTTAGATAGAGAGACCGTATCCACCCGTTTAGAGAGTTTCATCCCTTATTGATAGCACGCCCGAACGATAGGATTTGGGCGATTTATACCCGTCGTACGATAGAAAACTTTTAGATAGATGGGTCGTGTTCACCCGTTTGGAGAGTTTTATCCCTTATTGATAACGCATCCGAACGATAGAATCTATGTGACTTAAACTAGCGGTACGATATGAAACTTTTAGATAGAGAGGTCGTGTTTACCCATTCGATAAGTTTCATCCCTTATTGAAAACACGTTTGAATAATAGGATCTGGGCGATTTAGACTCGTCGTACGATAGGAAACTTTTATATAGAGGGTCCACCCGTTTGGGGAGTTTCATCCCTTATTGATAACACGTTCGAACGATAGGATCTGGATGACTTAGACCCGCCGTACGATAGGAAACTTTTAGATAGAGGGGCCGTGTCTACCTGTTCGGAGAGTTTTATCCCTTATTGATAACACGTCCAAACGATAGGATCTGAGCGATTTAGACCCGCCATACGATACGAAATTTTTAAATAGAGGGGTCGTATCCACCCGTTCGGCGAGTTCCATCCTTTATTGATGACACGTTTGAATGATAGGAAACTTTAGATTGGGGCCATTTCGAGGGTAACCGGAAGCGAGATGATACATTCGGGGTATATCCATTCGCTTAAGAGCCCTTTGACCGGGCCTGCGTGGGGTTGGAGATGGGTAGAAGTAAAACTCATTCGTTTGAAAGCATCTTGGTATAGAATATTACAACCTACCCCCTGATTGACAAAAATTCTTCTGACCTCATGTTGTCTAGTCCTAGCGGTCATTACGAGGGGATCGTGATGACTCGGGTCTATCCCGACTAGGTCTTCGTCCATGAAGCCAATGACGGGTCTCTTCCCCCTTGCTGTTTATTGGCATCTGTCACTAGAATTTCTTGTAGTACGGAAGGAAGTGTCTTCAGGCAATAGAAGATCGGCGTGATTAGGCGCCCTGCTTCGTTTTGTGACATATCGTCAGAGGAATGAGAAAGCTTCCGAAAAAATACCCGTCTTGGAATTGGTGATTACTCTGTCTCTTCCGTCGGTCGGGGGCCAAGCAGCTTGCCGGTCTTCTGACCGGTCACACCGTGGTGATTCGTACCGATGACCGGTGGGAGCGTTTCCTTCCCCCTACCGATGAACTCTTGTAGTTTCCCATGGTGTACCAGGAACTCTAGTTCATCTTTTAATTTCTTGCAACCATCTGTTGAGTGGCCGTAATCACGATAAAAGTGGTAGTATTTGGTTCTGTCCTTGTTGGGATCACTCTCGGTCGACTGTGGGGACCATCGGATGTACGGTTTGTCTCTGATCAAGGATAAGATTCGACTAGGGGTCTCATTCAGAGGGGTGTAGTTGTTATCCTTCTGCGAAGGAGAGAGATTTACTTGGCTCTTCCTTGGTAGGGACCTCCCGGGTGACGGTTGCATTCCTTTCGAACGGATCGATCTCTTCTATGATCAAATGCCTTAGCATCCTTAGCGGCAATATATTTCTCGGCTCGGGCGTAGAATTCCTGGATGGTAGTAGGAGGATTCTTCATGATTGATACTTTTATATCCGAAAGCCGTAGCCCAGTTAGTAGAGTGGCCATCACGATGGAATGATTCAAAGACGGAATCCTTATCATCTCTGTCTTGAATCTTTCCAAGAAATCCATCGGGGACTTGCTCTCCTTCTGATGTAATGACAACAAAGAAGTGGACTTCCTCTTAACCTCTCTACTTATCACAAATGTGACTCGAACTGTTCTCATAGTTGGGAGAAAGATTTTATACCCAAT
The DNA here is from genome assembly GCA_037126225.1 of Dillenia turbinata. NCBI lineage: Eukaryota > Viridiplantae > Streptophyta > Magnoliopsida > Dilleniales > Dilleniaceae > Dillenia > Dillenia turbinata. Next base: position 30,533,818 of record JBAMMX010000006.1, read on the forward strand.
GAAGGGAGAGAGTTGAACCAAGTTAGCGCGTTTCTCGTAAAAGTAGCGGGAAAATATTTGCACATGGTTGCGTCGGTCATATCTCTTGAAATCATTATCATTACAAAATGGGCTACATGATCCCGAGGGTCTGTTGTCCCGTCGTATCTTTCCATGGAAGGCAGAAGTTTGTTGCGAGACATAGACTCTGAAGAGACCTTTGGACTGAGAAGTGAAGTATGAGAATAGAGGGAAGTTTGATTTCCCTGGGCATTGACCCACTTAACTTCGTCGGCAACAAGCTGCTCGACCTGCTTTCGGAGATCGCAGGGTTTAGTAGGGAATTTTCGGGCAATTTGTGGCATGGGGGTGACCGTCATTACTGGGGATGTCTAGACCCCCCAGCGGAAGACTGGCCATTGGGCCTAAGGGCACAACTGAGACCCTCCAGTTGTTTGCTCATGTTCTAAAATTTTGACTCCAGCCTCTCCATCTGGGGGTGGCTAACTCGCTCTGGTGCAGGGGCTATGATCGGTTGTCCTTGAGTCATAGGTTGTAGAGCCTGCTTTGGATGAGATGGTTGAGGGGAGGCCACACGATAACGAATAGAGTTATCGGGCACCATAGGAAGGTCGACCTCAGAGGGTGTTGCGATGCACCATTCTACAGTGGGGGCGGCCTTTGAAATTGTCCCGGTTCTTTTCTTAGGAGGCATGATAGCATAAGTGATTTGTTATTTCTGTAAAGGCGATTGCTCTAGTCTATTCCCATAGACGCCACCAATCTGTTGGAGGTGAGTTATGACTCCACAGATACCGACTCCTTATTGACTCAAACGGTTGCCATTAACGGGATGTGAAACCTACAAAAATTGTCGGAGGGTACTCCAGCGGGGGAGGTTCCGACACTTAAGTCAGAAAGAGCGGTTTTTGAATGTAAAAGAACAAACTGAGAGCTCGGAGAGGGAGAGATTCCATGTGATTAGAGTGTTTAATATGAAGGGCTAAGAAAATGTATCTGACTTGGGGGTTTGAGGGTATTTTATAACTGCAAGAGTCGTATGCTATTGAGGTGTTTCAACCCTACTTTCCTTATCAAGTCGATCCAAAAATGTTGGGAGTTCAATATTCCGAAACGATCGTGATCTTTATCGTATAAGAACTTTCGTTTTCTGGAGAGATTCTTTCTTTAACTAAAAGATCTCGGGGATGCCGTTCTTAAGCAGAGAATAAAAATCGTTGGGGCACTCCGGCCTTTTCTAAGGATCAATAAGGCTGTTGGCCTTTGGTTAAATATTCGGTTGGTATGGAACCTTCGGGGTTGCTCATTCGATGGGCCAGTGGCCGAATATCCGATCGAGAAAATTACTCTCACTTGATAAATCTTGTTCGGTAAGCGGGGCGACTAAGACCATTCGTTTGGAAAATGGGGCAACTAAGGCTCTTTGGCAGATTCGTCGAAGGGTCATAGGAAACGGTCATTTGTGCTTACTCATCGGTCAGTAACTGTCCTTCGTGGGCCTCTTGTGTGGGCCTTTCAGGTATTGACCCTTTGAATTGGGCCTAGCGCTATGTCCCATCAATCCCAAGTACAAATGAAGAGGTTACCAAGTGTTGGAGATAGATTGTGACTCCATAGATACCAGCTCCTTGATGACTCGAATGGTTGTCATTGACGGGATATGAAACCTGCAAAAACCGTCAGAAAGTACTCTGGCAGAGGAGGCTCCGATACTCAAATCAGAAAGAGTGGTTTTCGAATGTAAAGAAATAGACTAAGAGTTTAGAGAGAGAGAGGTTTCCTGTAACTAGTGTGCGCAATGTGTAAGGCTGAGAGTGCAGACCTAAGTTGGAGGGTTTGAGGGTATCTTATAACTGATTGAGTCGTATACTTTCGGGACGTTGTAACCCTACTTTCCTTATGGAAATGATCCAAAAATTTTGGAAATTCAATATTTCAAAATAATCGCGATCTTTATCGTATGGAAATTTTCCTTATTCGTAAGATCCTGAAGATACTGTTCTTAAGTAGGGAATCAAAGTCGTCGGGCGCTTTAACATTTCCTTAGGATCAATAAGGTCGTTAGCTATCGGTCGGTTGTTTGGCCAATGCGGAGCCTTCGGGCTTGTTCGCTCGGTGAACCAAGGGCTAAGTATCTGTTTGGGGAGATAAATGACAAATCTCGTTCAATAGGTAGAGCGACTAAGACCTTTTGGTAGATTAATTGAATGGCTATCGAGGATAGTCGTTCGGTAATACTGGGTTATGTCTGCCCCTCAGTCGATAGTTTTTAGGTCGTTTAGCCTGGGGGGTAATCCCTTTTGCACTGTGGGTCACTTGGGTTTGGGCCCCTCGATCGTACCTTTGATCAAGTGTTGAGTTACGTCCTATTACCAAGAATCCTTTTAAATAGTTTATTGAATTTTTTTTTTTAAAAAGTCACAGAAAACTTTTTTTTTTGGGATAAAATACATCGTAACGTAATAGTCGGGACAAGAAAGAACTCTCAGCTGAATCAAACCACATTGAATGGAATTTAAGGGATTCCAACACTGCGCCAACCAAATAATAGATGACTCTTGTCTTTGATTATGTCAGGCTTAGCTGGTCCCTCCGGTTGCTTTTCTTTCTTTTAATTTTCCATTTATACCTTAATGTGTATGGATGAAAATCTTACTATGGGTCCGTTCAACCAGGTTTATTAAACCGAATGCACCCATAGCTCTCCAGTCATTCTAGTTCTCGATACTCAAGCTCCTTCGTCACTTCACTTCTCGATAGATACATCTCACAACCACAATTTATTTACAGTTTATTCGCTCAACGTGATAAGTATGATTTGAAGAAATAAATCTTGAAATAAATTCAAACTTTCCTTATGTGGATAAAAATCTTCCTCATTCTCAGAACAATTCCACGAAATAAGGAAACATACCTCGGCAGGCACACCAAATAAGGCCTAAAACTCCCACAACTATGAGAACTTTCCCTAACCAATGAGGTAGCATATTTCTAAAATGCCTTTAACCATAGTTCTTACAATTTTGAAAATTTTCAATAATCTTTTTATAAGAAAACTAGGATTTCAATACTTCCAAGACTATACGACACTTTCCAAGAACTACGGGTATATATGCACAATATCGGCCACCACTCAGGTAAGTCCTCAGAATTCTACACATCAAACACATCGACAACACAGAGTTAAGACACTATTCTTCTCAGTCTGTTTTATCATATTTTAAAAATCGCTCTTTATGATTTGAGCGTCGGAGTCTTCCCTACCAAAGCACTCTCTGGTGGTAACTACAGGTTTCATCCCTCACAGAGTTTCGGACCACCTCTTAATTTAGGACTCCAACTCAAATAGGAAAGGCAAGTATTTGAGGAGAAAACCCACCTCTATCATATTAACGCCGTCTGTGGAAACATGCTAAGAAGAAACTCGCTCTCAATCTGGATTTCTAATACCATTGCAATTATGTCACAAAAAAGGAAACGGCCACCTATCGGTTTCGATGATGATGACTTAATTGGAGTTCCACTAGGTCACCACGATCCTCTTATTTTTATAGTGAAGATAGGTTCGTACAGGGTTAGAAGAATCCTCATCCACCACGGCACAGGCCATGACCTCCTTTACTGGGGTACTTTTCAATAGATGGGTTTCATCCCTACAGACTTATAATTCCAATAAGAGAACTCTTCGGAAAATCATTGTACCCAAAAGGTACCATAGCACTCCCCATAACCTTAGAGAGTCCCCCAAATCAGGCCACCACTATGATCATATTCATTATAATCAAATCCCCTTCTCCTTATAATGCCATCCTTAGTCGTCCCTGCTTAAACTACCCGGAGACCTTACCAAGTACTAAGCATATGAAAGTCCAATTTTAAATAGCACAAGGTACTGCAATCCTCAATTGTGATCCCACATCTCAACTACCTCCATCTGGGGAAAGCAAAGAGAGCCTTTTAATAGAAATGACCAAGTTTAGGGATGATCTCGCATCGACGAACAAACCCCAACCCGTCGAAAAGGTAAAAAAGATCCCAATTACGGAGAACCCTGCTCGAACTGTTCAAATTGGAGTATGTCTGCCACCATCCTTGCATGAGGCCATTATTGAATGCCTCCGTTGTCATTCTAAGGTCTTCACATGGTCACCCAAAGACATGCCAGGAATCCATCTCTCAGTAAATGTTCACAGGTTGACTGTTGACCTGAGCCATAAACCTATGAAGCAGAAGAAGAGGATATTAGCTCTGGAATGCCAATGTGAGATCTAAGAGGAAGTACAAGACCTTTTTATGGTGGGCTTCATTAGAAAGGTGAAATACCTGAAATTGTTAGTCAACATAGTTATGGTAAAGAAGACCAACGGCAAGTAGAGGATATGTGTCGACTTCAAAGATCTCAACAAAGTATGTCCAAAGGAGAGTTATCTACTCCCCAACATCGCTAAACTCATAGACAATTCCTTAGGTCATCAGCTTTTAAACTTCATGGATGTCTATTTCGGTTATAACCAGATTCGGATAGCCCCCGATGATGAGGAGAAAACTAACTTTATTATGGTATTTGACACTTATTTTTACAAAGTCATGCCTTTTGATCTAAAAAATACGGGAGTCACCTTTCAAAGATTGTTCAACAAAGTCTTCAGCAAGCAGATTGGTAGAAATGTAGAAACTTATGTGGATGACATGCTCGTCAAGAGCACCAGCCCAGAAAGTCATGTGGCAGACCTGAAGGAAACCTTCAGAACACTGGAGTACTAGAACATGAGGTTTAATTTGGCAAAGTGCACTTTTAGGATTACATCAGGTAAGTTCCTCAGCTTTCTAATCACGAACCGGGGGATTGAGGATAATCTAGAAAAGATCCGAGCCATCTTGTATATGATGCCGCCTAGAACATTAAAAGAAATGCAATGCCTTACAGGGCGGATTGCTACTTTAAGCCTAGTTATGTTTAAAGTCGAGGAAAAGTACAAACCCTACTTCGATACCTTGAAAAAGTCTTAAAGATTTGTGTGGACCATCGAATGTCAAGCTATTTTTGATAAGCTTAAGGAATATCTTTTATCACTCTTGTTACTCTCTCGACCTACCTCTGGTGAGAAACTTTATCTCTACCTCCCTATTTCTAACCACGCCCTGTGTTCTATGCTAGTAAGGCAAGACGTCAAAGTACAATGGTTGGTATACTATGTCAACTGTGTCCTCCAAGAGGCAGAAGTGAACTACAAGCCCATTGCAAAGATAGCCTTTACTCTCGTCATGGTGGCTAGCAAGTCCTGCAAAAGAAGGATGCGTTGGGTTGGCTGATCAAATGGAGTATTGAAGTTGGAGAATTCAACATCAGTTATCAACCCAGGCCCGCTATCAAGGGCGAAGCCTCGCTGGCTTCTTCCCCGAGTGCACACTCCCAGCAGCAAGCAAATGCCCGTCGGTCCTCGAGAAGAGTGTACACTGCCACCCTAGACACTACAAGTAGATGGATCCTCTAACTCATCAAGAAGTGGAACCAGGTTCATCCTTATAGGTCCTGACAACTTTAAAACCAAGTATGCACTCCACTTCGACTTTGAGGCTACCAACAACCAGGCCGAGTACGAGACGCTCTTAATAGGACATCGAATAGCGGTGTCATTGGGAGCCTGAGAAATAAAGGTGTTCACAGACAACCAGCTTATGATAAAGTAAGTTGAAGGCACCTATGGGGTAAGAGAACTGGTAATGGTGAAATATTTATGAAATTGCGAGAAGTGATATAAGGATTCCATAACGTCGACATACTACAAATCCCCAAATCGGAGAATGCTGAGCCGACACGCTGTTTAAGCTAGCCAACTCAGATTCAGTAGCTGCTAGCTGAACTGTATATGTAGAGAGTCTTTCCTACCCCAGCATTAATAAAGCAAAACAAATTCTATAGACAGACCAATCACCAAGCTGAAAAGACCCCATACAAGCTTACCTGAACAATGGCCAACTGCTAGAGTCATCCGCAGAAGTAGCTAAGATTAAACGGAGAGCCACACAATACGCTATCATTTATGGGACTCTCTACAGGAAATCCTTCACTCACCCAAATCTTAAATCTCTAACTCCTAAAAATGGAAACTACGTTTTTAAAGAAATATACGAGAGGATATGCGGTGATCACCTGATAGCACGGAACTTGGCAAACAAGGCTTTAAGATAGGGTACTTGGCCTACCATGAAATGTAAATGCATTTGTCAAGAAATGCGACAAGTGCCGACACTTCTCCTTAGTCCCCCATCAATATTTTGCCGAATTCTGCCCGATTACCAGTCCCTTGCCATTTGCGCAATAGAGGGATAGACATACTAGGTCCGTTCCCCCGCACCACTAGACAACAAAAATTTCTCATTATCACCATTGACTACTTCACCAGATGGGTAGAATCAAAGTTGGTGGCCCAGATCACAATAAAAAAGGTACAAAAGTTCATTTGGTCATCGTTAATCACAAGGTCCAGGGTACCTCTCTCTTTGATCACCAACAATGGAAAGCAATTCGATAACAAAGAGTTTAAGGAATTCCGTGATAAGCTAGAGATTCAATATCGGTTGATATCAGTCACTTATCCAAATCCAATGGCCTCACCGAGGTAACAAAGCAAATGATTTTACAAGGGGCTTAAGACCACGTTGGATGAAGCAAAAGGTTGTTGGGCAAACGAACTTTATGGAATTCTATTGGCATACCACAAACACCAAGGAGAGCCACTGAAGAAATGCCATTTAGCTTAACATACAGGTCGGAAACAGTACTACCAGTCGAAATAGGAATTCACTCCCTATGAGTAGAACAATACCAAATGGATCCAAACGAGTCTGCCCTACGAGAACAACTAAACTTCCTATCGAAATCAAGGGATACTGCATCTACTCAAATGGTAACCTACCAACAATAAATGGCTTGATACTACAACAAAAGGGTTAAAGCTAAAAAATTCTGAACCGGAGATTTGATACTCCGAAGGGTGGAAGCAATAGGACAACTGCAGCTGGTGGGCAAATTCACACCTAATTGGGAAGGCCCATACCTAGTACGCTCAGTGCTTTGACCTGGAACTTACCGATTCAGTCATTTGAATGGTTTGGCTATACCACGCATATGGAATTTTGAAAATTTGCATATTTATCATCAATAAGTTTCACCATTCTCTTATTTTGGATATCTATTACTTTACGATTCATTAATGTTAATAAAATGTTTTCAATACAATGAGCTATGCTTTTTAGTCAGGCACCTACTGTCCTTCCACTGCAGAGCTAGCGAGACCTAACATAAATCACCCACCTCAAGGTGCAATGCCTTTGAGTACTCTCGACATAACGCCTGGTGCACTATACATTCTCAAGGCACAATGCCTCCAAGTACCCTAGGCGCAGCGCCTGATACACTGTACATTATCTCGATGCAATGCCTCCAAATACTCTCAGCATAGTGCCTGGTACGCTATATATTCTCAAGGCACAATGCCTTCAAATACCCTAGGCACAATGCTCGGTATGCTATATATTCTCTCAGTATTCTCAACATAATGCTTGGTACGCTATACATTCTCAAGGCACAATGCCTCCGAATATCCTTGGTGCAATACCTAGTACGCTATACATTCTCAAGATGTAATGCTTCTTAGTACCCTAGACGCGATGCCTGATACGCTATACATTCTCAAGGCGCATTGCCTCTAAATACCCTTGATGCAATACATAGTATGCTATACATTCTCAAGACGCAATGCCTTCGAATACTCTCAGCGCAATGTCTGGTATGCTATATATTTTCAAGACACGACGCCCGATAACATTTACCCTAAGGCACTACCAGCACTCTCGACGCCATGCTCAATCCATCCTGGTACGATCTCTACTTATGACACCAGATTTCTTACTATCTGATATAGAACTACAAAAAAGATGTCTCTATTTGCTCATCAATGGACCATGAATGAAAGTAAAAATGAAGTAATCAAGAGGAAGAACAAAAACAAACATCAAGCTCATCAACAAAAACAAACAAGAAAATCATCAGGTACACAAAAAGAAAACACTTTTCATTCATTTTTCAATAGCATCTTTACACGATGATTTGGAACTTACACTAATGTCCAGAAACTTAAGTTTCTACATGCACAACAGTTAAAGAGACCAAAAAATGGAGAGAGAGGAGATGCCCAAAACTCTCTTCTGAGCATCAATTTCTCTCATCCTCTTTACACTTGTTGGGAGATACTGGTTTTGAATCTATCTCCCCCATTCTTTTGACTCTTAGATCCAGAGGCAATGACAATTGCCAACAGCCCACTGTGTATAAGGCTCGGCTATCTCCATCAACCCTCACAAAAGAGGGATTCTCTAATCCTCCAATTTGGACTACAAAAAGGAAATGAGAATCCCATAAGATGCGAGGCATCTCCAGGAACCTCGAAAATCAACCATCATGGGATTGGATCATTAAGTGCCATGATGGGATCTCATATTGGTAACCCCCAATGTTGATGGAATCTCGTATCGACAGGCATTCAGAAAGCACAGAAAAACCAACATATAAAATCCTTCTTTTTTAGCTCACAAAACTACTGAAAACCGTCACGGGCTTGGATCACTGAGTGCCGTGTTGCTATATCTAAAAATTTCATAAAGTTCACTTTTTCATTCGATAACAAACTCATAGACTAGACCTTACCCTATAGATTCCTTTCACAAGTCCCCACCATTTATAACCAGTGCCTTAATAATAGGCCAAGCAAAATAAGCAACATGCTTAAAAAATGGAACATCCACATCCCCGTTAAATAAAAGATCGACCGTCCAACTCCCATAATAATGGGATAACTTACTCCCCGTCTTTTACACCTTGTGATAGTGCTTACATTTAATGTACCAGAATTTAACTAACTGTTCCACTCCCAAGACCCATTACCAAAGGGTTCAAAATCTTACCTTGGGTCCTTTAAACCATGTTCACTAAGCCGAACGCATCCATAGCTTGGTCATTCTAGTCCTTGGTATTCAAGCTTCATGGTCACTTCACTCCTATGTAGATGTGTCTCACAATTACAATTCATTTACAGTTCATTTGATCAACGTGATAAATACGACTTGAAGAAATAAATCTTGAATTAAATTCAAACTTTTCTTATGCGGATGTGAATCTCCCCCATTCTCGGAACAATCCCATGGAACAAGGAAATACACCTTAGCAGGCACACAAGATTAGGCATAAAGTTCCCATAACTATGGAGACTTTTCCTAACCAACGAGATAACGTATCTCTAAAAATCCTTTGACTATAGTCCTTGCAATTTCAGAGATTCTCAATAATCTCTCTACAAGGAAACTAGAGTTTCAACACTCTCAAGATTCTATGACACTTTCCAAGGATCATAGATATATATGCGCTATATTGGTTACCACTCAGGTAAGTCCTCAGAATCCTACACATCAAACACACCAGCGGCATAAAGTCGAAACACCAATCTTGTCAGTCTATTTTACCATTTTTTAAAAACCGCTCATTCTGTCTCCCCCGCCATAGCATTCTCCGACAGTATTTGCAAGTTTCATCCCTCACAGAGTTTTGAACCACCTTAATTTAGGACTCTTACTCAGACAAAAAAAAAAAAAAAAGGTATCTGAAGAGAAAACCCACCTCTATTAAATATAAATCTCATCTGATGATTAACCTTAACATATACATAATCAAATAACCATCCTAAATTGTCCTTGGATGGATCATGCCTTCTCTCTTTCTGTTCCTGAATAGGCGGTCCAGTCTTTCATCTTAAGGGAGCACCCCCACTATTTTTTTTTTTTAAATTACAAATACAATCAACGTTTGTTTCATTTACTCGTAGTAGTTCTCCTTTCTACGGAAAGACTTAATTTGCTATTTTTTTAAGAAAAAAATAATAGAAACAGGCCTACACTTTATCTCTCTCTCTCTATCTCTCTCTCTCTCTCTCTATATATATATATATATATATATATATATTTGTTTTGTGCATAAATCCAACTAGCACTCAAGACCGAAGCCTATGGACAGATTAAAAAAGCCATACTAATGAGTGAAAATATGAATATTAAATTTGCAGTTGAAATATGATGAAACGTACGAATTATCGCGGGTTTTTTTTTTCCTTTCTGAATGCATGCGTGTAGCGGTGTATCCGGATATAACTCAAAACTCAATTCAAAGGGATGACACTTGAAAAGCCTATACACAAGACCTACAAAAGATAACTACCGTCTGATATCTAATATTCTCTATAATTATCTATCGAAAGATCTTAATCGTCCAGACCTCCCAAATGATAAGATCTCAGTCATCCCGCCTATCGAACGGGACTTATCACTGAGAGTAACCTCCTCAATCGGGTACTCAATCATTAATTCATCGAACGAACAAATTCTAAAGACCTTCTATCGGCCAAATAGCCGATCGATAGCTAGTAAGTCTAACAATTCTAAAGAAAGGTCGAAACACTTCAACAGTTTTGATTTCCTCCTTAAAAACGGTATTTTTAGGATCATTCATTTAAGAAACGGATCTCCCCAGGAAACAAAAGTTCCCATATAATGAAGATCACGATTAATTCGGAATATTTCAACTCTCGAGATTTTTAGATCGGTTCAATAAGGAAAGTAGAATTGAATCACCCCAACGGCATACGATTCTCATAGGTATAAGGTATCCAAAAACCCTCCAAGCTAGGTAGCTCCCTTAGCCTAACATATTGGACACTCTAATCACAGGAATTCTCTAATTCTTTGAGCTCTCAGTTTGTTTCTTTTACATTCGAAAATCGCTCTTTCTGACTTGAACGTCGGAGTCTCCCCCGCCGGAGCACCTTCCGACGGTTTTTGCAGGTTTCACATTCCGTTAACGGTAACAGTTTGAATCAGCAAGGAACTGGTATTTATGGAGTCATAACTCACCTCCAATTCAATCCAACCAAAAGTATGCTACAACTTGGTGAAAATTAAAACTTCAATCAAAACAGATCATACCTTTTTTTTGGTGGTGGGTGGGGGGGGGGAGGACTTGCTTACCATCATCATTCTATTTCTCACTCTAGATTATACGTTAGGTACTTGGTGTGTAGGAGGTCGATTTTCATTCTGTATCCCCTCCACCTTCTCACCCCCCCCCCCCCCAAAAAAAAATACCACCCGTCCCTTACGCAGTTGTTCATAATGCATGAAGTGCATTAAAACATTCATCGGTCAGGATCAGGCAAGTTGGGATCAGTTTATCTTCATGATATACATAGTTGGGCTTCTTTCCATCTAAAGATGCACGGTGCAGCTGCTGCTTTCTTGCCCATATTTGTAATTGCGAGTAACTCTTAACGGGCCTTGGTTGGAAACAACAAAGCATAATCAAATAGGGCCGCCTCTACTCTATGTGGAGCCTCCGCTCTGCCGTTTCCGTCGTTCATGCCCTGCCCAGTCTGGGGCTTTGCCGCTTCTTCCGTCCTTTTCTTTTTAGAAGGGACGAACAAATCACAGACTTAATGATAGAAATTCAAATACTCTTGGTTTCGTTCCAAATCCAAAAGCGAATAAATAGTAAAAAATCAACCATAAAAGAAACTTTGATGAACGGAAGAAAAATAATTTGCATGCACTTTTTTTTTGGGGGGGGGGGGTTAGATGCGTTACAAACAGAAAATTAAGGCTTAAGGTACATCAATAACATTAGTGATCGGTGGGATGATCCCTAATTCCCCCAGGTGGCCGCATAACGGGAACGAAATTGATAACAGAAAAGGGGGTGGGGCGAAGACTATTCTGTGTGGCATGATAAAATATGGGACAGAGCAAGACAAAATAATGAAAGGCGCGTATGTTCTAGGGTTTGTGAGAAGTGGGAAAGCAAGTTTGTGTCACTTCGGGACGCGCACACGTGTGTCTAAACTGAAAGGATTGTAGGTTTGTACTTAATACTTTAACCACACTGGCTGTCTTTGGTGTTGTTAGGGTGACATGTAGGGCTTTCTTAATCTCACGGCCAAAATCACACGCTGAAAATTGGAGCCCAACGGACGCCTCGGACTAATTAATAGTCTGGGTCTAGGGTGAGGTGAACCTATATAAGAATTTTGGAATTTTCTTTTATATATGTAAAAGCAAGCATGGATGCTTTGGGTTGGGTTGGGTTGGGTTGGGATCGCGGGCCTGCCTCCTTAAAAGCGCAGAACTCGCAAGTGGGAATCAAAAGGTTTTAGCGGTGGGAGTCCAAATCTTATCGCAAACAGATAGGCGGCGTATTACTGAAATTGACTGCTATCGAATTAATATTTTATTATTTAAAAAATAAAATAAAATAAAATAGGAAACTTTTTTGTTTAAAATTATTTAATAATAATAATAATAATAATAATAATAATAATAAAATTATTATTATTATTATTTTATTTTATTTTATTGGTAATTTAATCTGATTGAGGGGGCACGTTTTTGTTATAAATTATTTAATAATAATAATAATAATAATAATAATAATAAATTATTATTATTATTACTGAGACCGCCTTTCCCTGAATTTTCCTCCCATTGCTTTACAATCCTCCCCCCTTCCTCCCCTTCCGCAGACCCCTCTCTCTCTCTCTCTCTCTCTCTCTCTCTCACGGTGGCGCTTTTCGTCTCAAGCGATTAATAAAATCGCTCTTGACTTTGAGTTGGGGTTTCTTGATCTTATTAAAAGTAAGAAGTAACAAAAATCAAAATTTCTCTCTGTCTATCTCTGCGTTTAATTCGTTTCAGTGGCCCTCGTCTTCCCTAAAGCTTTTCCTTTTGACATTGTTTTGGAGTTATCGGATTTTCGATAGGGTACCAAAGAGCAGGAGCAGAGCTGGAAGGCGTTGCTATTGCTGAGAATCAACAACAGATTGAGAAGGAGAAGGGGATTGGGAATACCAATCCCTCCAACACTCGCGCGCGAGTCATGGTAACATCGATTGAATTCCAATTTAATTGAAGTTATTTATTTATATTTATTTATTTGATAGAATATGTAAGAGGAGTCAGTGATGAGTGATGAGAGAATTGAACAATTCAATAGGTGAGCCCGATGGGGATGGCGGTAGGAATGAATAACAAGAAGAATATAGATGAGGAGGAGGAGGAGGAGGAGGAGAAGGACATGGGGATGGGGCCGCCCTGGTTGATACCAATGTTGAGGGCCAACTACTTCGTGCCCTGTGCTGTTCACGGCGATTCCAACAAGAGCGAATGCAATCTCTTCTGTCTCGATTGCATGGGTGCTGCCTTCTGCTCTTACTGCTTCCTCCATCACAAACATCATCACGTCCTTCAGGTAGGGTTGGGATTGGGGGAGTGAAAGTGGGAGGCTTCCTTTTTTTTTTTTTTTCCCATCTCCTTCCCTTCCTAATCTTATATAATCTATATTGTTTTAATGATTTTTTTATTTTTTTTTCAATTTATACAAATTTGGGGAAGATAAGGAGATCATCGTACCACAACGTGGTGAGGGTGAATGAGATTCAAAAGTACATAGACATATCGAGTGTCCAGACCTACATTATCAACAGTGCTAAGATTGTGTTCCTCAACCAGAGGCCACAGCCCAGGCCTGGCAAGGGCGTCACCAACACATGTGAGATTTGCGGCCGCAGCCTCCTTGACTCCTTCCGGTTCTGTTCCCTTGGCTGCAAGGTGAGTGATTTTTTTTTTTTACTTCCTTTATTTCTCTATTTATCTCTTGTGTGTATTCAATTCTCAATGCCTTCCTCTCTCTGTGTGTCTTTAATTACAGGTCCCCTCTCTTTTTTCTGACCATTTCTCGAGTTGGGTTTCCTCACATTTACATTTCGTGTTTGTTGCTCTCTCTTGTCTGCAATTTGCTCATCTTTCTCTTTTCCTTTTTTTTTTTAAGAAAAAAATAATTTGAAGGCGAGACCGCACTTTTTTTTGTGCTCTTGTTTGCCAGTTTGACTTAATTTCTTGTCTTGATTTCGGGTCTTGTTCTATTGCCTTACATTACATGCACTTTCTCACCTTCTTGCTTCTTCTTTATTATAATGCTGTTCGCTTGATTTAACTTCAACGAGTTTTCAGCTTGGCGGAATAAAGCGGGGCGACTCAGAGCTTACATTCAGCTTGAGGATGAAGCACAATAGAGATGCATTTCACGGTTCTGATTCAGAGGAAGACTCCATTCCAAAGAAGATTCAGAGAACCCAAGTGATGTTTCCTCGACTCTCATTTGATGCACTACAACACGATGCTGTTGGGGATAAGTGCTCCAGTTCTGGGGATGAGGCTGCCATTTCCTGCATTTCTCCTGCAACTCCCCCAATCTTCAACCATCGCAATGCCAGGAGAAGAAAGGGTATTCCCCATCGTGCCCCATTTTAAGTTTTCCTTTCCTTTCAAATGATAATGAAAATTTTTAAAGAAAAAAGGGGGCAGTTTTAGAACAGGAAATGAGAAATGTGAATGACCGGTGGAGAATTAGAAGATTTAGCAATGCGAAAAAAGGTAGAAAACCCCCCAAAAAAAAAATAGTCGATTTCCATTTTTTTTTTTCTCTTTTACGTGTATAGTTTAAAGGTGCGGCGGAAATATGAAAGATAACTTTTGGTATGAGATGGGGCCAAGATGCAGATTTTTTTTTTGGGGGGGGGGGGGGGGAGGTTAACAAGCCGAGAGGTGTGTCAATAAGAGATTTGGTGTGAAAACATATAGGGATTGGAAAATATAGCAATATAGTATGTGATACTTGAATGTACAAAAGGAATGTAGTGGCGGGATGCTGGGATGATCCCTCTTTTTTTTTTTTTTCCTTTCTTCTTCTTAGTTGTACTACGGGTTAAATGGACAAAATAATTAAAAAAAAGGGGGTGGGGGTTGGGAATTGTAACTGGGCATACCAGAAGGCAGCACATGTTAATAGTGTACAGTTTGGTAATGTACAGTTGATAGTCATATATATGGTGTTGGTTGATGGAACTGTTGGACAATGTGGTGAGTAACGGGGATGAAAGTGCATAATGTACAGAACAATGCCAATAATGGGTCGCAATAAAGTTTGCTATATTCTATTATTGTGATGATTTTTTAGGTTTATTCCCGAATGGATACGGAGCTATGCGAATCAATGCTCACTTTTAGCTTTTGCATGCGGTGGTCACCAGAAATAATGCCCTTTATTGTACTTGTGATTATGCTACTATGTCTTTTGTGCGTCCGATTAAATTTAACATAATAATTCATCTAAATATGTTTCCATTAATTCTTAATTAAATATTAATTTGATTTTTTTAAAACATGTGGATTACTTATGTAAGAATTGATCAAATACATGTTGATGTAAATTATTGTATAAAATTTTGTATATTATTCAGTTAGCACTAGAACTATTTCATTTTATTGTGTAGTCTGTTAGGAGTAGATTTTTTTTTTTTTTTTTTTTTTTTTTTATGGGTTGGGGGTTGGTTTGGTTTAGTTTTGGTTCGCATGTGAGGGGACCGCGTTTGTTGATCTTGGCTGATAGTTTCAGATATGGCTATTATACGAACCGAGTCGAGTTCGAGTCGCTCGATCAACGACTCGACTCGATTTGATTTTGACCAAATTCGAGTTGAGTTTGTTATGTAATCGAGTCGAATTTAAGTAATAAAATTTTAAACATGAAAATTTGTTGAGTAATTTGATAATATATATTATTATAATAAAAAAATTAAATTAAATATAATATATGTTAATATATACAAATTATTCGTTGATTTTGAGTTTAAATATCATTAAAAAATTTGAATTCAAGATCGAATTATATTATTTATTAATCATTGATTTCGAATTCAAATTTTAAGTTTTATAAAAAAAATAAAGTTTGAGTTTGGGATATTTAGGTTGGACTAGCTCGAATACACCCTAGTTTTGGTGGGTTTAATTTACTTGGGGAGACTTAGGTTCAGGTATTGTGTGTTTGGTCACGCATGCGGTAAGTGTAGGGTGTGATTCTTTTTTCTTTTTTTGTTTATGAGTAGCGTGGAGCATTAAACCTGGACCAGGGGAACTGGGGTCAGATGGCTAACTGTTGTTGGACTTTGGGATAACTAATTGAGTTGTTTGTATTATTGTCCTCGAGAGGGGTATCCCCACGTGTCTTTGGACATGGCAAAACGGAGTTATTTGGGAGCTGACAGTAACATAGGGTGATTGGAGCGTTAAAGAATGAATCCCCCCCCCCACCCCCCAAAACAAAAATATGTAGGTTACCGGGGGTCGGAGGGGTTGCGTTAATCCCATTGCTTCGAGAGAAAAATTGGAAGAAGAGGAGTTTTTGGTAATTTTAGAGAAGGTCAAGCGAAAGAAGAGGAGAAGCAACGGGGAACACGTAATGTCCGCCAGAACACAAAAAACAAAAGAAGTGAAAAGAAAAGAAGAGGACAATGTCATTGTCTGAGATGAGGGTGAGGAGGGAGACGTATGGAATCTGAAAGCCTTGGCGGTTCCCATCTCTCTCCCTCAGTCGCGCTCTCTCTTTCCTCATCAACCCTCCTTTTCTTGTTCTAACTACGTACTCGTCCGATCATCATTTGGCGCTTGCAATCCCCAATTGGGTGTTAAATAATAATAAGAATACAGCACATATAAGGATGGATAATTTGGTAAATTTATTGTTATTATTATTATTATTATCATTATTTGCTTTTGTGTAAATTTTATTGTGGCAACTGAGCAATTGCCAAATAGATAAATTAGAGGTATAGGTTGGGGGAGGGATTGGCTCTATAAACGCGGGATTGTTCATTTTGTTAATCTTGGTAATGAATGTGAGTCGCACTTCAGATTCATTTGTTATGTGGCTTTGTCCCCCATTGGAAACCTTGAAGAAACAATTCCTTTCATGCTCCATATATATATATATATATATATGCATCAATCCCATATTGATTTTGAGCAAGTAACCAACCTCAAAAATCAAGTATGAGTAAGTGGCTTGGTGGTGGAATTGTTCATATTATCAATCTATCAGAGTTAGCAAAAATAGGTTGTGATTTTTTTAAGATTTTTTTTTTTAATTTCTTTTGTTTGATGGTATTTAGAGTCTAAAAACATTTTTTAAAGATATTTATAGTCTTTTTTTTATATAATGAAATTTGCTCCTCCTTGCTTATAGACATACGTTTATTTGATTGAACTATGTAAATTCTTTTTATTTCCTTGTTTATTTATTTATTTTTTTGTTATTTGTCTACTGAATTATTAAAAAATCCTCTGATTAATTTCCTATCTTCCTAATCCTAACAATAATGACCGTAATGAGCTCCTACAAAAGCATAGTTATGGTTTACGGTCGCAATTGTTAGGGCCTTCATGACAAAATGATTGCCTTAATCACCATTTTTTGTATATAAGGAAATATAATTAAGTGAGATCGAATTAGAGAACAGAGGATAAAAATAAAGAGACTCTACCTCTTAAACTATTCCTAAGGCACATCCTAATCACCCTTTGCATAGAAAAAAGTACATACATGCTAAAAGGATTTTTTTAGTTATGAATTGCAAACAATATTTTGTTCATCTAGTTTTCCTTTTTAGTAAGTTGTAAATTGCAAATTACATAATCTCCCTCCCTCCCTCCCTCCCTCCCTCCCTCTCTCTCTCCCCCCCCCCCCCACACACACACACAGCTGAGTTAAAACATCTAGTTTGACCCAACGAGAAATTTTACTTTCTTTATTAATATTTTAATCTCAAATTCCCCTTAATTATTTTACTAGACAATTCTACTAATATTTTGCATGAAAATGCACCAAGTTTATGTATTAGAACATATAATAATTAATAAAATACAAAATGAAATATGGCATTTTTTGTTGTCTAAAAGATTTTCTACAAAACCTTTTTAAAATATTCTTGAATTTTTCCATACACACACACACATGAATTGTTAGTGATATTTTTTCAGGTTTTGTCATTTTCATATTGAGAAATTTCGAGAAATTTAAAACCTTGGCAGTAGGTTCGGTCGGCTGCGTAGGGTTTCCATCTTAACATGCTCTGCATGATATAGGTTTTGCAGTTCGTTAGATTTCCAATTTTCCATTTGCCAAATTGAACAAAAACCACAAGTAGCGGCAAACATCACAAGGAAAAGAAGCCTAACCCACTGTACATCCTTACTGACTACTGCGACGACCTCCTATCCTAGCGCTGGCCGAGGGGAAGAAGTCAATTACATTGGGTGATGTGATACTGATGGTGTATGGAGGGATAGGGAGGTTGTTGGATGTAAGTCTTGACTTCATAGATCCAGCTTCTTATAAATTGAATGGGTGTTTGATGAGAAAGTTTGAAACCTGTAAAAATCGTTGGAGGGTGCTCCAATAGGGAAGAATTCAACGCTTAAGTCAAAAAAACGATTTTCAAAATGAATAAAAATAGACTAAGAGAGGAAGGGAAGACGGATCTCCCTGTGATCTGTGTGACCTGTGTGAAGTCAAGGGGGACTTACCCGATGGCGACGTATTGAAGGTTTTTATAGGGAGTATCATAAGGGTTATGTGCATTCGGGGTGTTACAATTCTAGTTGTCTTACGAGAAGATCCGAAAATTTCATAATTCAAACGTCAGATATTTGAAATCGTTATCATTTAAAAAATTTGATTATACGGGGTGATTCTTTTTTTGTTCCATTAGATTCTCTAGGGTTTTCTTCCTTATCCAGGAGATACGTTTCATACTGAGATAGAAAACCTGATCAAGGTGATATTCGGTTGAATATTACCATTCAGGAGTTGAAGTGATTAGTTCCCTAAGAAATCGATAGTTATTGGCCAGATGGAAGGGGATTACCGTTCGATTTAATCTAATGCGCTTATGGATCGACGGTGTAGGTCTCGTCGGGAGTTAGCCGAACAACGAATGACAAATCTTCTTAGTGGATCAGGGCAACATGGCCCATACAGGGAGTTAGATCCCATCAATAGAGAAGGGCGATAGAGGTCCATTTGTACCTAAGCATATTGAATCACAGGCCTTATGTTGACTACTGGGCGCCTTTCGTGTTGAGGCTTTTTGAATAGGATCTCATCATTTGCCTCTGACTCGTGGTGGCGTTTCGTGAGAAATGCGCCATGAGTAATGATTTTATTGAAAAGGCACCCAACTTTTAATGTGATGAGTGCTCTTTCAATTTTTGTGAACCGTTTTTAGTACGCCTTTAAAAGCCACGTGTTTAGGCATATCACATACTTTGCATTTTCGTCTACGAATTGTTCTCTTGTCTGGTGTAGGTTTTTTCTGAAAAATGTCGAACGATTCTTCTTCTTCCCATCAAAGTATTAGCGAAATTCAAAACACGATGATAAAGGAAGATCTTAACGAGATACGATCGGACACGGCTCTAGGGGATGATTTTGTACTAGTATTGCCCACCGACAAAGATAAGGCGAACAGAGCACCCAACGATTATGTCCCTATGTATAGGAAAGTTATGGAATACAGAGTAAAAATCCCGTATACGGACCCACTGGCTAAGGTGACGCAGTACTAGAGGGTTTACCCCACGTTACTTATTCCAATCGCTTGGCATTTCGTGGCTGCAATAATTTTCCTATTAGAGTTTTGTCACATTCGTTTTGATGTGAAGATTTTAGTTATTCAGTTTTTGCTAACATGGTATAAGGATTAGAGTTCCACCTACGGTTGGTATTGACTACAGATTTGTCCGAATTCTCACTGGAAATTTAACTATAGTGAATCAAAAAACAAGTTATGGGCGCAAAAGTATTTCTTTGTGAGGTCTTGAATAGGGATCTTCTATCTGCATTACCGAATGTCAACCAGGAACCATTGTTGAAGGGGAAGCCTCCACCTCTCACTCGTCATTCTCAATTTTTTAGATCTGTTAGATGCTATTGTGAATCCACTCATCGGAACATTTGTGTGGACTCATTGGTGGATGATCAGATGTTATTTTTGGCAGACTTGCTAATTGATGAGAAAAGAAAAATTGTCAGGCCTATTCTGCTAGAGCAGATGGAGAATGAGCTGGTCGATGATCTGAAGTTGGTGGATCAATCCCTCTTGGATGTGATTTCGATCGATAAGGAAGTAAGGCCGAATTCCAAGGGACCATGTGAGCACGCTAAGAGGCCTTTTATAAAAGGGCTATAAAAATCAAAGAAAAGCCTAGGTGCCTTAGTCTTCCGAGAAGGTGGAGTCACGTGAATAGGCCAAAGTGAACACATCCCTGGCTTCATTAAAGAGTTTGGAGGAAGAAGGGAATCATAGGGGAGCCAAAGAGCGTAGGTCTCCTGCTACACCGAATCGCTCCGCATTCGTGAGAGTGGAGATGGAGGGGGCAAGTAGTCCTCCGCTTGGTATGTCTTCCTCGACAAAGGGTGCCGAAGAGGGTATCCCAGTAGAAGAAGCTCCTGGAACAAAGGCACCTACAGATGCAACTGTCCCATTAATAAGAGAGGGTTTGTCAGTAGGGTCACACGTTCCTATTGCGCCTATGAGTGAGATATCTGTTCAATCTCTTGTAGAGTCGTAAAGCCCACATTGTGAAAGAACGGAGGAAGAGGGGTTCCTATTATTTGTTTCTGTTAGGCCTTTCGACATTCAAAAGGATAGACAAGGAGGGGGATCAATTACTATCTATATGTGGGCCAAAGATTTGTGTATGTCGATGCCGAATGGACATTTCGACTAACTGACCGGTTTAACTTTTGGGATTCTAACTTGGAATCGCTGAAGGCATCTCCAGAGTGGGTGGATAAAGCCCTTTAGTCTCTTTGCTTGACAGTATTATTCTAACCGGAACTTGTCCTATTTAGTTCTTCACTTTGATTGACTCGTGTAATTTTTTCCTCAGACTACAGTTTTGGCAGAATTTCAGAGGTAACGGAGGAGGCAGTCAAAAAAGCAGGTCAATCACCTGGGGAATCAAGTTCTACATTATAGGATCCCTTGGCAAAGAAAAATGCCCAGGTTAAGAACTTCTCTAGCGCCTAAGTCGCTGAAAAGGATGAGCAGATCAAGTATTTGGAAGAGAAGTTAGTATCGATTGAAAAGCGATGAGAGGAGTTAGAAGTCTAGCAACGTCAACCGTGGAGACATTGGTGCAGTTACGGGAAGAGTTTCTTCGAGAGGCTGAGCAGAGGGTGTCGCATCTTGAAGAGTTCAGTCTAGCCCTCAGGCATTCCCAAAGTAGGCTACTAAAGAAATTGAGGTGTGCTGAGATAATAGCTCGCGAAGTTGGGATGTATAAGGCTTTGGTTCTTTTGGAGGGGGTGGCTAGTCGAATGACGATAAGCCAAGACTCCATCCCTGTGGCTCCAGATAGCAATCATGCTAGGCCGACTACAGTTCAAGCGGTCGTGGAGCCCTCTTTTTGAGAGATCTTAGCGCTTCCTTCTCCCTGATCCAGTGTGACTTTATATTTTTCTTTCGGAAGGCCTTTGGTCGTATGGTGTATTTGTTTTTTGTAAGAGCTCCTCTTTCAATTGAATATAAAATGTATCCTTTTTTTTGCGTATCCTAGATGTGTCTTATTGATGATTTCTCAAGTCAATTGATTTGTGGGGTATTGCTAACTTATCTGGAGGTACATCGCCTTTGTTAGAAGGGCAGTTCAGTCGAGTCGTGATCATACTGAAGATTAGGTTTTATTTGTCGCTTTGAAAACTTAGATAACGGTGCTTCAATAAAGAAGAACTAACTGATGTGACATTGGTTTGTTTGGGATGGTGGATCCTACCAACGGAATAGGGCGATACAAGCCCGCTCAAGAAAGTGGCTTCGATAAAAGTATCTTCGTGTAGGTTGACCTGGTAGCACGGATTCGTTCAAAGGAATGGATCCCATCGGTGGGTTGAGGTGATGTCGACCCATTCGGGGATATCGATCTTTTCAGTAAGACAGGGCGGCAAAGATTTATTAGGGGAGATAGAACCCTTTGATAGGATGGGGCGACAGTGTCCCATTTGGGAAGATAGATCCCCGCGGTAAGACGGGATGATAGTGTCCCGTTCGGGGAGATAGATCTCTTCTGTAGGACGGGACGACAAAGACCCGTTTGGAGAGATAAATTCTTTCGGTAGGATGGAGTGATAGAGATCTGTTCGAGAAGATAGATCCCTTCAGTAGGATAGGGGGACAGAAACTCGTTCAGGGAGATAGATCTCTTCAGTAGGATGGGGCAACAGAGACCTGTTCAGGGAGATAGATCCCTTTGATAGGACGTAAAGACAAAGAGTCGTTCGGGAAGATAGATCCCTGCGATAGGACGGGACAACAGAGGTCCATTGAGTTCTCCATCATGTCTTATCATGGAAAGAAATCAATTTTGAATTCATCAAGAAGAGAGGCAGAGAACGTCAGGTCATAGGCCAGGAAAGCGCAATTTGGAATATAAGGTTCATGCAGGAGTTGCGGGTTATGGATCTGGAGAATCACTCCGTCTTGTCTATCGTACGATGATCTATCGATTGTCGAACCATTCGTTTCGTTTCCTCGTAGTGGACTATGTCGAACAGGGGAACGTATGTTTTTCCTTTCCATACAAATGAATTTTTGTAGCTTTCCGTTTCGGACCAAGAATTTCAATTCATTTTTTAGCCTTTTATAGTCATCGGTTGTATATCCGTAGTCTTAGTGGTAGTGGTAGTACTTTGATCTGTTCTTTTTGGGATTATCCTTGGTGGGACGAGGTTGCCATCTTACAAACGACTTGTTTCTAATTTGAAATAAGACTTGGCTAGGGTCTCGATTAAAGGAGTGTAAGTGTTGAACTTTCGTTGGCGCAGAGGATCCGGTCAATTCTCTTTTGGTGTCAACTGTTGAGGCGATCAGCTATGTTCTTTTCGAGATGATTAGGTCTTTTGTTGTTCAAACATTTTGATATCTTCAGCTGCAATGTATTTTTCAGTGCGAATATAGAACACTTGCATGGTAGAAGGAGAATTCTTTGTAATTGATTTCTTCATGCTTGATGGGCGCAACCCAGTAAAAAGCGCGGCCAACACGATGGAATGGTTTAAGACTAGGATCTTCATCATCTCAGTCTTGAATTTCTCTAGGAAGTCTCTTAAAGGCTCATCGTCCTTTTGTTGTAATGACAATAGCGAGATAAACTTTCTCTTAGCTCCTCGACTGATTACGAAGTGCGTTTCGAACTGCTGACAAAACTGGAAGAAACTCCGAATGCTAAGTGGTGGGAGCGAATTAAACCACGTTAATACATTACCCTTGAGTGTGTTAGAAAAATATTTCCAGATAGAGGCGTTCTTCATGTCTCTTGAGATCATCACTGTTATGAAATTAGCTGCGTGATCATAGGGGTTGGTCGTTCCGTTGTATCTCTCAATATGGGGTAGAAGTATATCATGGGGTACCGATTCTAAAGAGATCTTTGGATTAAAGGGTGACATGGCTAAGGGATACAGGGCTAAATCATTTCTTCTAGCTTTCACCCGCTTGAGCTCGTCTGTAACGAGTTATTTGATTTGCTTTCTCAGATCATCAGGGTCCTGGCGAGATGTTACCGATGGTTTATGGTTCAATCGAGACACAAATCTTCATGAGCATGCTTATCCTGATCCTCCTGAAGAGGACAGCCCTGGGGTCTCGCGGTATGACTAAACCCTTCCAATTGTTTGCTCATATTCTAAATCTTGGACTTTAGCCTGTCCATCTGAGATTGACTGACTCGTTTTTGGGAGGTGTTCCTGAGACGTAGGTTACGGGACCTGCTCCAAGCGAGGAAGTTGAATATGAGCGGGAGGATTGTCAATAGAGCAAGTAGGTGCCACAGGAAGGGCTGCGTCAGTAGGGGTAGCAGTATGGCTGTCCATGGCGGATGTGATTTTCGATGCAGTTCTGGTTCTTCACTTTGAGGGGTATATTAATATGGTAATCCTGATAATTCAATGAAAATTCTCTAATCTGTCTCTCACAGATAACACCAATCTGTTGGAGGTAAGTGTTAACTCCACAGATCTAACTCTTTGTGATTCGAACTAGTGCTTGATAAGAAAGCTTGAAACCTGTAAAAAATCACTGGAAGGTGCTCTGATGGGGGAGGTTTCGACACTTAAATCAGAAAGAGCAGTTTTCGAAATGAATGAAAACAGACTAAAAGAGAAAGGGAGAACGGATCTCCCTGTGATCTGTGTGACCTATGTGAAATCAAGGGGGACTTACATGATGGTGATATACCGAAGGTTTTTATGGGGAGTATCATAAGGTCTTTATACATTCAGAATGTTACAATCCTAGTTTCCTTACAAGGAGATTCAAAAAATTTGGAATTCAAACGTCAGAATTTTAAAATTGTTATCATTTAGAAAGTTTGATTATACAAGGTGATTTTTTTCTTGATCGATTAGATTTTCCAGGGTTTCCTTCCTTATCCAGTAGATACATTTCGTGCTGAGATAAGAAACCTGATCAATGTGATATTTGGTTGAGTGTTATCATTCAAGAGTCATAGTGATTGGTTCCTTGAGTATTCGGTAGTTATTGATCAGATGGAAGGGGATTACCGTTCGATTTAACCGAATACGTCGATGGCGTAGGTCTCGTCAAGAGTTAGCCAAACAACGAATGACAGATCTTCTTAGTGGATTAGGGCAACATGACCCATACAGGGAGTTAGATTCCATCAGCAGAGCGAGACGACAGAGACCCATTTATACCTAAACATATTGAATCACAGATTTTATGTTGACTATTAGATGCCTTTCGTATTGAACCTTTAATAGGGTCCCATCAGAGGCTAATGCGTATGCACTGCGGCCCTGCGGGTTGGTTAACCAGTCATGCCCACAACCTAAAATTTTGATTGTAACTTGAATAGGATGGGGATGCTCTCAGCTCCCCACTATGTTAAACATGGGTTCTTGTCGGGCTTATGCTTCTGGGCCCTGACCCTAAAAAACAATATGCGCGCAGACAAGTTTCCTTGAGGGGAGAGGGAAAGGAAAAGGATCTGTGCTTCCAAGTTACAACCAGCCATGTTTATTAGCCATTCCTAATGGAGCATGATACTTTACATTATTTAATAGATTTAGTTGGGTTATGGTTGAAAGAACAACGGATACTGTGTGTTAATTGAAGTCGTAAGAAAGACCTACTAGCATTAGTTGAAGTCAATTTATTTTTGAAGACCATGACTCGGAGAGATGAAGAGACGCACATTGCCATTGTCATCCATGATGGAGAAAGAATGCTCTCGTTGCCTGCAGGCGCCAAAGAAGATTGACTTGGTGGGCAATTTTGTGTCAAAAGTGTGGACTACCACGTTGGCGTGGCCCATGTCATTGCTTGGAGAAGCACACCTGCTGGCACTGTACTTGGATAAGTACACCCAAAATACGGTATTGTCTAAATTGGGTTTTCGTGTTTTTCCTTTTCCCACAACACAGTGCGACGGGAAGGATAGCTTGGGGGATGAGGATTCTAAATTTCGGAGTCAACGTTTTCCTTTGAAAATGCCTTACATAACGGAAGTTCGTTTGTGACGGCTGTGCTTACGTCATCCATCTTTTCTCCGTACGTACCTATCAGAATCCTTTGCTCCCCCAAACAAGATACAAGTACAAATAAATGCTCGTTCCATTCCTCATTTCTCCTTTGGTATCCCCAGATATCACCTTCCCTTTCATTTCTCAGTTAGGGTGTGGGCCGAGCAAAGCCCCTCTTTTGCATTCGCCTCTACGTATGTTACATGATCATCGGAGTTAAGAAGAAGATGGGCGGATGCTTGTCGTTCTCCCAAGAAGAACAACAAGGTGAGGAGCAGCAGGACTTCTACAAGTCAAAGTACTCATCATCATCAACAACCGTCCTAGGCCTTGGCCTCGCGGTCACGGCTAAGGTTCTCTCCCTGGATGGGCGTCTTCGAGAATATTATGCTCCCGTGAAGGTGTCCCAGATTTTGGGCTCCCAAGAAGAAGAAACTGATAGCGGCGATGATTACAGCAGCATGAGCTGCTTCCTTTGCAACGCGGACACCTTGTATTACGATGAACACATTCCTGCCATGGATGGGGAAGACCTAGTCTATCCGAATAACATGTATTTTGTGTTGCCCTCCTCCATGCTTCGTCGCCGTCTCACCCCATCCGATCTGGCTGCCCTTGCCGTTAAAGCCAGCCTCGCGCTCCAACAACAATCCGCAATTAGCAAATCCGGAAGTGGATGCTTCAATAATATCATTTTTCAGAGGATCCAACGTTGTAGCAACAGGGTTCGGGTTTCCCCTGTGATTCTGAGTTCCCAACACCAACCATGTCCTCCAAAACTGCAGAAAAAGAGGAGCGACGCTAGTGGCAACATGAATTCAAGTTCAAGGCCTCAAAGACTGGTGGTCTCGAGATCTGCTTCCTTGAGAAGGCTCCACAAATACTCTTCCAAACGGGCGAAGATGGCCGTTCGTTCCTTCCGCATCACCTTGTCCACTATTTACGAAGGCTCTGTCCTTCTTTAAATTAATTAAACCCCCGCTTTTTTTTTTCTTTTTTTCGTTAATTTTTTCTAATCCTACTCTCCTTATTCACTCCAATGCCGTTTCGATCATATCCAGCCCCTCCCCATCCCCAATTCTACATTTTTAGGAATCAATAGGCGACGCCCAATATCAATACAACTGCCTATCTTCTTCGAAAGTGTTGTTTTTTTTTTCCCACTTCTTTTTTTTTTTTTTTGGGTAAATATATCTGTACGGTTCTGAAACGCAGAAGGAAAAGTTTTGACTTTAATCTTAAATCTGTGCAGATCTCAGAATGATTCCATCTCTTTTTTTGTTAATTTTTAAATATAAAAAATAGCATGCAAATGTAATTATATCATGCATTCATTCTCTCTCCGAGGTTTTTTTTTTTTTAATTACCGAACAATAATTGAAGGGAAATCGTTTGGTTTTAGCTAATCAAATTCTGGAAACATGTAAAGCAATCATTAAAATGGCTCATATGTTTACGTATGTACAGCCATTGCTCCATATATGTATTATTATGATGATGACGATGATAACAAATTGAAGAGAACATTTGACTTTGGTTAGTTTTGATGGACTAAAAGTCATAGAAAGCTGTGGATGGAGGTGTAAGGTTGAATTTTCTGTGATTTGTTGGGACCAGGTTGGAGTGGCGCGTGTCCGGTCTCCCCACCCCCATTATGTTTTTATGCTGCATTAGAAGTGGGGAGAAAAAAGATATCTATTAGATATCGTGAAAGGAAATAAATAATAATAATTTTTTTGAAATCATAAAAATATAAATTTATGATATATCTCAATCAGTGATGTCGAGAATTTCAAAAAACGTAAATTTTGATCACAAACAATTCGCAGTTGGGATGATAGTCACGATAATCGAACTATCACCACTATATCACAACGACTCAACTCTCAATCCAATGAATTTAACGTCAATCGGAAAACCTTCAAAAATGAGATTTTTTACTCTAAATATTAGAGTGCACAAAACTATTCTCACAAGAATTGCAATTCACATCCAATACCACTTGTTGGTTATTGGGAGGTTACATAAAAATGTGAGATAATGAGGTTAACCATTATCCCTATTTGAATTTAAAAATTTTAACATTGGTAAAGTTGTCCCATCATGGGCATTTACCAATATCTCCCATTTGTACACGATATCATTTTACTTCCGTTATTAGATCATAACTCATGCGATCCACCACATCATCCTACTGAATTTTCATATAGGATTGGACGTCGTGCGATTAGCGAGTACACCTACAAACAAAGACTTCTCGATACACCTGTTAGGATGATCGAGTAGTCACGTTAGTATCAAAAAAAAGTTCATTGTACCCCAGATCCAAGACTAATTACATCCATCGAGTTATTTTCCTCATCGAAAGTAATCTCCAAAAATCGTTCGACTATGTATTCACTATTATGTTCAATTCCCTACATGGATGAACATAAAAGACCAGTCAGTAAATACAACACAATTGTCACGCCCCGACCCACACCCGAGCCGGGCACGTGACCAGCCCGCCGCGGCACCTCGATGCACGAGCACCACGTCCCGCACATCGAAGCACCGTAAGGCTGTCGACATTCACAAAATTCAGGTTTCCAAATCACAGAGATCCCCAAGAAATAAAACTAATACATGTATGCCTCAATGTAAATTAAAACAAGTGAGAGTTAACCTTATACAGACAAGAAGAATTATAAATACAGTCATCCCAATTTAAACAAATACAATGGTTATCCTAACTTCCTCAAAATGATACAATAACCTCAATACATAGCGGAATAGCGGGTAGTCATACCCCGGCCCAGTAGTCTCCAAAGAATATCCAATACAACAATACGCACAAATCTCTCAGTCTGAGTCTACACCTGTAGGAGGGGAATGTGAGGGGTGAGTACCGTAGAGAGGGGGGGTTGGTACTCAGCAAGTCGGGGGATGACATGCTACAATTAATTTTTGGGTGAATTAGGAGTGTCAAAAATATGTCCCAATAAATCCATAGTATGCAAAAAATATTATGACATCTCAATAAATCATTCACGGCATACGTATCAAATCAAATATGCATCCATTATGCATGTCCGTCATATCATGTAGAGCCGGCCGAAAATATCCCGGCAAAGGCCAACCATGGCCAAGGACGGGCAACGTTGGGGGTTTTCACGGTGCAAGTAATAAAATAAGGCTCTCCATCCCAACGTTGGCCGACACTACTCCAACTAGCCTGTATATATATATATATCGCACACGTATCAAGGATCAAGCGTGTATGGAAACCCGCCGGTGCTAGACCTACCAAGGTCCTCCCCGAAGTGGTTCAACCGACGACTGTCCGTACAATATGTATGACAATCTGGCAGATACCCCCTGCAGAGGCGTATCCGGGCACAACAGGTGCCTCTACCAAATGTCCTTTGTAGCTACGGAATGCCATAGGAAGCAAATCATCATCATCACAGTATCCACAGGGGCATCCAGCCCAAATCACATATCTCAAGTCAAATCTCAAGCCATAACATGTCAAAATCATGTGCCAATATGCAATGGAAGCATAAAATTTTGTGGATATATCAAAGTGTGGCACAATCATCAAGTGTCAAAATCATGGATGCATATCGATATAAACAAGTTGGGACACTCCATATATCACAAAACATTTTCATAAATCCAAGAAAATAGGTCAATCATACCATTTTAAATCATGCCTTTGAAAGCTTTTTAAAACACGGTATCAATTAAAAGTAGATGTCAAGTCCCACTCACAGTTAGGGGGGGATAATACACTCCCCAATATCTCCACAAAGTGTAAATCAAGTGCTCACTCCGTTCAACTCAAATAACTCTTAGGGAGACAAACAGTCTGTAGATTTTTTTAACCTGCGCAGTCATGGAAAACAGACTATAACTTTGGCTATACTAGTCCAAATCAGATGGTTCTTATCTCATTTTAAAGCTAAGAGATAGCACTATAACTTTCATTTTGTACACTTCCTCAGATTCAAATCACATAATTCCCGGTAAGCCTAATTTTGTTACTGTCATATTTAAGTTCTGGATTCTGTCCAGTTTTTGTGCAGAAGCCATAACTTTTGTTCTACTCACCAAAGTCTAATGAAATTTTAACATGTTATAGCTAAGATGTAGATATACAACTTTTTTGTTTTGAGTTTTATCCAAATATGCCTGGAAGGGGTTCAACAAAATTCATGAACAAGACTGATACGTTTTAGTGAAACATAAAGTTTCTGTCAACACAGTTTTAAGGAAAATTGTATAACTTTCAATTTCCTCGTGATAAATGGCTGAAATTTTTATATATTATAGGAAAGAAGTATATCTATAACTTTTATGTTTTGTGTTTCTTCAAACTAAGACTGGAGAGGGGTCGTTTTTACTCACTACTGTCAAGGTTCGAAACTGGACACTTCTATGTCGAGTTTCAGGAAAAGTGCCATAACTTTTGGCACAGGCATCTGATTTTGGTGATTCTTATCTCGTTGGAAAGATAAGACTTTGATCTACAATTCATATAACTATCACATTTTCAAATTCTGGCTCTAAGATGTCTTAAAATAGAGATGAAATCACGGACAGAAATAAAATTTAAAGTGAGACAAGATAAAATTTCTTACCTCACTTTCTTGGTCTTCCTCTCTTGCTTCTCTCCTTGTTCTCACGAATTTGGAAGAATGAACAAGCATTCTAAGGCCTTCTTCTTTTATTATTGTGTTAATAACTCATCACCCTAGGATCAAATCTCCAATTAATCTAAACCATAGGATCATTTTGACTATTGCATGTGTTCTCATTGGTTTTTATGTGCATGTGTTTTTATTGGCCCACCTTGCCTTTCTCATCTCCATTTGGCCAACACTTGTCCTCCTCACTATAACACTTGTTCAATATAAGAATACACTTGTCACATTTCATTTAAGTTTTGTTAATTGCTAACAAGTCCTTTGACTTATAAAAATTCTAATTTGACCCCTAAAATTTTCATAATTACACACTAGGCCCAAAATCTTATATTAAACCTAATTAAATTTATTTATTGTGAAATTAAGGTTTTGAATCTCTTTGAGTCAAAATTGATCCGATTTGTATTTTATCGTCAAATATCTAAGGTTGATTTATCAGAAAAATTTTCTTAGTGAAAATTTATGAATATAGTAGTAAAAACATCATATATATATATATATGAAATGGAATTCACTATAGAATACACCGAGAGTCGGTGTTACAACAATGATACAATGTCAATTGGTCTTCATTTTTTCAAACTCAAATCAATTGGTTTCAACTCAACTACTTTTCTAGACCTGTCCCTCATATCTCAATTTATTTTCAAGGCCATCGTTAAACAGACTAAAGTAGCAAACACTGAATCATGACTTCAAGAGATAGCCGCAAGTAATAAGGGTACAAGAGATCCCACCCAATGAATTTCGGGTCTCACACAGTAGAGTTCCGGGATAAATTTCAAATTACTGTTTCAAATAATATAGCTCCCACTATCCCAAGTTGTCTTTTCACACATGGTATGAAACACATGCCACAGTGTTACTCTCTCATCTCTCAAAATGGCATATGTCAGATTTCTCTAATACTGTGCAGGTATGGGGACTCAGTTTACACATAAGATTTTACCCAGAAATCTCAAAGAGAGTATCTCAAAGACAATATCACAAATCACAGGTGATATCCAAGATCTCAAACCTAACTACTCACAGGCAATATGGATGTGGGTACATCCATGTCGGTCATATCGCATATGACATCATCTTGAACACGTATCAGGGTGACTTATGTTCTAGTAGGGCCACTCTCAAAACCTCTTACAGCTAAAAGCCGTCTCATCCCCGCTCACTCAGATCTGGAGGTGGTCACTCGTGTGAGAGAGTCAACATCGCCTACCTGACATATCTATTATCACATCCCAGAACATATATATGA
This sequence comes from Dillenia turbinata, assembly GCA_037126225.1. Lineage (NCBI taxonomy): Eukaryota > Viridiplantae > Streptophyta > Magnoliopsida > Dilleniales > Dilleniaceae > Dillenia > Dillenia turbinata. The sequence continues at coordinate 30,565,295 of JBAMMX010000006.1, forward strand.
TAATAAAAGTAAGTGCATTAAATGAAAACATAGCACAAAAGTGACTGAATAATACACAATAATCATATGTATAGCAAAATCAATAAGCATCAATGTCGTCAATAAGTACAAACTGAAAAATGTCAAAAAGTACCCAAACCTAATGACTCTCTATGCCATAAAAGGAGTCTCTGGTGATGGGTTTGGTGAATTGGTCAGCACCATGCTGTGTGTAGAAATGTACTTGACGGTCACTTCACCATTCTCGATGATGTCTCTCACGAAATGGTATCTGGTGTCGATGTGTTTGGTCCTATTATTAAACTTAGGGTCTCGAGTGTAAGCGATAACAGTCTGATTATCATAATAAATCATTACTAACCTCCCACTATCCGCTATAATCCCTAAGTTATCCAGTAGTCTCCGGAACCAAATACTATTCTGAACTGCAACTAAGTATGCCACGAACTCAGCTTCTATCGTAGATAGAGCAACATAAGTTTGCTTCTTACTACTCCAAGAGATGGCACCGCCATTGAGTAAGAAGGCAAAATCTGATGTCGATTTGTGCTTATCCAAATCGCATTCCCAATCAGCGTCCGAATAACCCACAAGACGTAAATTGCCTCCTGCGTAACATAAGAAGAAGTTTGCAGTTCCCTTTAGATATCGAAAAATTCTTTTCACTACTCTCCAGTGACCCCTTCTAGGATTTGCCTGATATCTGCTCACCAGACCAACTGCATAACATATGTTCGGTTTAGTACACAACATTGCGTACATTAAACTACCCACTACAATGGAATAAGGTACTTTACTCATTTCCCTTACTTTTTCCTAAGTTTTCGGATACATTTTCAGGCTCAGGTCTTCACCTTTGGCGATCGGAGTATCTATAGGATTACAATCACTCATCCGAAAATACTCGAGAATTTTGTTAATATAGGTCTTTTGTGAAAGAGCCAACGTTTTTCTCAAGCAATCCCTCTAGATTTGAACTCTGAGGATGAACTCAGTTTCACCCATGTCTTTCATATCGAAACTAGATGACAACCATGTTTTAATGGTCATTAAAAACTCAATGCTGTTTCCAGCCAATATTATGTCATCCACGTATAACGACAGGATCACAAAAGAGTTATCAGACCGAATCAGATAGACACAATGATCTTCCTCGACCATCATAAAACCGTAAGATATCACATCCTCGTGAAATCTTAGGTACCACCGCCTGGATGATTGTTTTAGACCGTATATCGACTTCCGAAGTCAACAGACCTTATCCTCCTGATCTACTAGAATGAACCCAGGGGGCTATTCCATGTAGATCTCCTCATCCAAGCTCTCATTAAGGAAAGCGGTCTTAACGTCCATCTGGTGTAACTCTAGATCCAAACTAATGACAATCGCCAAAAGTAAACGGATTGAAGTAAAATTGACTACTGGGGAGAAAGTCTCCTCGTAGTCAATGCCCTTAGTCTGCGTGTAACCCTTAGCTACAAGATGGGCTTTATACCTCTCGATTGATCCGTCGGTCCTTTTTTTTAATTTTAAGAACTTACTTGTTCCCAATGGCCTTTCTATCTTTAGGTAAATCAACTAGGTCCTAGATCCCGTTGACTCTCATTGATTCCATTTCCTCCTATATGGCCTGAAACCATTGGTCCTTTGCCGAACCTCGAGAGCCTCCTGTATAGTCCTCGGGAGTCACAATGAGGATCTCATCCTCAATCGGAAAATGACGACAAGGTACTTGTCCTCGACTACTCTTACGAGGAGAGAGAGCCTCCACACCTTCAGATGCACCGCTCCCACTATGACCAAGATCCATAATAGGGTCTTGAAGCCCACCACTAGGCTCGACTGAGCCACTAGGCTTATCCATCTCATAGAAGGTATAATCCCAATCGATTTTTCCTCTCTTAGGGAAATCACTCTCGAGAAACGTGACATCACAAGACTCAATCTCAGTGACAGTGTTGTCCGTATGTTCTCCTAGAAACACATATCTCTTGGAGTGTTCAAAGTATCTAATGAAGATATACTTCTTTCCTCGCGGGCCTAACTTGCTGTACTGATGCGAGGAATCATGAACATACGCGGCGCAACCCCATGGCCTCAAATGGCTAAGGTTAGGCTGCCTCCTTGTCCAAAGCTCATATGGGGTGCTGACTACGGATTTCGTCAGAACACGGTTAAGAATGTAGGCGGCAGTTAACAACGCATCCCCCCAATGGGAGATACGTAAATTGATTTGCGCCATCATCGACCTTACCATCTCCAACAGAGTCCTATTCATTCTCTCGGCTACTCCCTTCTACTGAGAAGTAGCAGGAATAGTCAACTATCTAGTAATACCTCTATCAAAATACAACTGTTTGAACTGTTCAGACAGATACTCGCGCCCCCGAATTGTTGTGAGAGTTTTCACCCTCAAATCTAGCTGATCTTCAACCTCGCTAATAAACCTCCTAAAGCACTCTAGTGCCTCAAACTTGTGCGAGATCAGGTAGACGTAACCGAAACACATGTAGTCATCTATAAATGTAATAAAATACGTGGCTCCATTTTGGGCTCTCACATTCATGGGTCCGCACATGTCAGAATGTGTAATATCGATTTTTGGTGATTGTATGTCATGTACTATTCCTCATGATTATAAATTTATAAGCATCTTTTTGAGACATCTATTTAATTATCTATTTATTTATTTTGAGATTTCGCCTCAAAATCGTTAAAATCGAAAATTTTATCGGTAAGCCGAAAAACTTCTCGGAAAGTGTCGACAAAGGCCTAAAGAAGTCAAAAATAACTGAGAGAAAGCCTACACGATTAAATAAAGATATTTAAATGAAATTTCACATATGTAAGAAATTTCAAACAAAATTTCATAGGGACCAAAAATACAAATTATTAAAAGTTATGGGTTTAAATGTAATTAAGGAAAATTAAGGGACTAAGTTGCAAACCACTCAAGGATGGATAATTGGAGCCAAATGATTGGTCAAGAAGGAAGCAAGGTTGGTTAGTGGCCACATAGGATTTTTCACATTCAAGAAAACTCATTGGATAGAAATTTATGCATGAAAACTTATTGGGTAGAAATTTTTGCATGAAAACTAACTAGAATAGCTTGTTCTAACTTGTGACACTTCTCTCCCTTGACATGGATGTCGAAACACACTTGATAGAGTGCATGGAGGTTGCTTGAATCAACAATTGCATGGTTTAAGTGTTAGGACAAGTGGAAGGTCAAGATAATGCATGGAATGATCCAATGGTTAAGGATATTTGGCTAGATTTATAAAAGAATTTGTTTAAGAAGAGTTTGACTCATTTTCTTCATTCAAACCACCCCTTACACGAAATTTATAGAGACCATTCTCATTTTTGAGTTCAACTATGGAGCCAAAGAGGTAAGAACATTTTTGGGAATTCTTGAATTTCAATTGAAAGTATAGAGGTATTGTATAAGAAATTTATATTCATTATGATTTGATTTTTCTAATATGATAAAATTCAAAGATTTAAAAGGAGTGGTGATATATATTATTAGCAAGAGATCTTACAAAGGAGGTAACATATTCTAACTTATGCTAAGATTAAATTATTTGATGAGTAGTTACTTTAGTATCCATACTAGCATGCTAGATGTTGATTTCTAGATTGAGTCTTGTATAGTTTTCTTAGAATATCTCATTCTGCAAAATAAAAAATCTAAGATATTTTTTTTTCTATAAACTAGACTCCCTAAGTTTTAAAATGGTATATCATGTGAAATAATTTATGAAGGAATCGATTTTTGGTGATTTTTGGAAGTTTAGCATATTTCACAAATTCTGTTTCATGTCTTGTGTACGACTAATAACTTGTATAAATTTTTTAGGTATCTTTTGTTCCGAACTTGGAGAAATATTAAACATGAAATTTTTAGGTCTCTCTCTTATCTTTAATTTGAGATAAAGATCACTTGAGTCGGAGTTATATGCAGAAAGTTATGATATTTTTACTAAAACTATGCAGAAGTAGTTCTAAAACTGAAACCGAGATGAAAATTGAATTTTAAAAAATTATACATTTAAAATCTAAGGATGGTCAAAACTAGAAAGTTTTATATCTATGTCTTGTCTTTAATTTGAGATAAGAATTACTTAAATCGAGAAAGTATATTGGGAGATATGGAAATTCTCCCAAAATTGTGTAGAATTGGTTTTAGGAACATAGACTGAAAAAGTGATAATTTTTTTATAAATTTGTGTTTTCAAAATTTGAAGTTGGTCTGATCATAAAAGTTGGAGATATATATCTTAGATTTAAGAAAAAATTTAAATCATTTGAATCCAATCAAGAATTTAAAAAATATCATGATTTTACTAAATCTGCGCGTGATAGGTTTTGTAAGAATTTTTCTCTAAGTATGGAATTTGAGATTTTACATTAAAGAAAACATTTCCATACGTATTTTGTAGACTAACAACATGATATCGAATTGAAAAATAATACATATTATTTAATTTAGGTGTAGGGTTATATTTTCGTTCGAGGGGTGACTCGTTCGGAAAACGATGACAGTTAAGGGGAGTGACGTATCCTCCCCAATCGCCAATCGAGGTGAGTGGGACGATCTAATTTTAACTTTAAATGAAAAATAGTTTTGATCATGATTTTTATAAATAAATTTTGAAATGTGATTTTTAAATGTTTTAATGTTTGTGGCATGTCTTGAAATGATGTTATGTGAAAATTACATCTTGATATTATGATAACTTGATAGTGTCGTATTTTTATTACAAGTAACGATCTATGAATGATGATATATAGCACATGTGTATGATTATGGAATGGTGCATAGTGGCTATAGCACACTCCCTACCACGGTATTGAGCGTTTACCCGACGGGGTGACATGGTATTATGATAACTTGATAGTGTCGTATTTTTATTACAAGTAACGATCTATGAATGATGATATATAGCACATGTGTATGATTATGGAATGGTGCATAGTGGCTATAGCACACTCCCTACCACGGTATTGAGCGTTTACCCGACGGGGTGACATGGTGGGGTAACACGGAAGCAGGGGTTGAGTCCCTTGTCTCTGGGCAACGAATCCAATAGACGAGCACCCATGAGGACTGTGTCAACACCAAGGGAAAGGGGGAAAATATATGTGTTTTATTCTTATGATATTGTGGTGACCCCTTGGTGGATTTTACCCTAATTAGACCAAACTATGGATAGAATATGTTTTTGACACCCCATTGATGTATGATTTAATGATAATGATGTATATTATTTTGAATTACACGATATATTTGCAAATGAATGAAATATGAATTTAAAATGATGTTTTGACTTGTCACTCTCACAAATTCATTTATTGTCATTATATAGTCATTGCACCTCACTCATTGAATATATGGATTATACTCACCCATCATATTAATATTTTCAGCTTATACTGTACTTGACATACATTGAGATACCATCCCACGAGTTTTACTGAGAGATACTATCGGGTGAGTGATCATACCCATTTTTATTTACGATTGGACCATGCATATAGATATTATATGTAAATTGGAGGCAAATGTTTTAAAGAAAATTTTTATTGAAAACTATTTTTTTTTAAATCTTCCGCTGTATGATTTTGACTTGATGATATTGAGTAGGGTCATAATATTAGCCTTGCGTCACCTCGATGTGCAAGTAAGGCATACTCGTGCCTCGAGGAGTTGCGGCGGTCCATTCGCGTGCTTGACCTGCGGGTCGGGGCGTGATAGAATGGACCGCAATGGAGTCTCAGCTCTCATTGCTTTCCCAAAAGGTTTTCTAGTGGCTTTACCCCGCAAGGCAAAACTCACATAAGGGCAACTAGACCTTGGTTAGCGGGTCCAACAAACCTCTCGCTGTTAACTGGCCAATCCTCTCTTGCCCTATGTGGCCAAGTCTACTATGTCATACATTCACATTATCCACTACACTATCAAACGCAAGGGCAATAGTAGAAAAAGAATAAATCTCATAGAATGAAATCATATCCAGTACAGAAAGTCCCTCATGGACTAAACCAGAACAAATCAAAGAGCTGTCATATGAAATGGAAAATCTAGAGTTTCCCAACAAAACAAAATATCCTAGCAGGTCCAAATATTGGACAGATACAAGATTCCACCTAATCTCAGGAGCATACATAACGTCATGAAGATATAAGATTTGGTCACTTCGCAGCAATAGCTTGCAGGTGCCAATCCCTTTCACTTCTATAAATGCTTCGTTCCCCACATACAACCTCCTCGCCTGGGGACTCAAACGGCGAAACTCCACGTATACGCTCCTGTCGCGAGCTACATGGTCTGTGGCTCCTGAGTCTACAATCCACAAAGGAGAAGAGTTAGCGAGCATCACACTAGATAACACATAACTCAAACCATGTAAAGAAGAAAGACATATCTTTCACTCGCCATACTCGCATGCGAAATGCCCAGTCTTGCCACACACGTAGTATTGGACCTTACTCTTATCGAGTTCATTCTTCTTGCGCTTCTGTCCTCTTTCGTCGGTCTTGGTAGGTTGCTTCTTCTTGCCTTGGCCCTTGACCTTCTTCTGATGCTTGCGCCACTTGTGCTTTACTCCTCGGGAGCCCTTACTCAACTTCGCGATATTAGCATGAGCAGAAGAAGACCTAGCCACCTCCTGACACACCTCCTCGAGCTCATAGTGCCTACTCACATCCATGAAAGTACGAATACTCTCAGTGTGCATGAGGTAGGTCTTAACCACATCCCAAGAGTCAGGCAAGGACTGGATCACACCCAATACCTGAAGCTCATCAGACATCGTCTCCCCCATACTCTTTAGAGAAGTGATGATACTCGACATATGCATTAAATGCTGCTTCATAGTATGATCGGGTCTCTTCTTATAAGTGATGAATTTATAGGTCAACATCCTCAACTTAGGAGCTGACGGGGCACCATAGTGCTCTCTCAGAGTGTGCCAGATCGATATCGCAGTAGGATACTACTCATAAACTAGGATCAGCTCATCGTGCATGCTATTAAGAATGATCACCCTTGCTTGGCCATCTTTCTTTTTCCAAGCATGATACACCTCCTGATCCCGCCTAGCCTGTGTCATGGTACCCTCCCCGGGGTCCACCATCTCGTGCTTAAGAAATTCCCCGAGCTCTTGTTTCTCGAAAACAAATTGAACCTTCCGGTGCCAAATATCATAGTTGTCACCGTTCAGCTTATCTCCCTTCACGAGATCTAGGACGATAGTTTTCGTTACAGCCATGTCTTTGTCACACAAAAAAAAGAGACATTAGTGACAATTGATAATTAAATTCATAATTTTATGTACCCTACGAATCAGCTTATCTCCCTTCACGAGATCTAGGACGATAGTCTTCGTTGCAGCCATGTCTCTGTCACACAAAAAAAGAGACATTAGTGACAATTGATGATTAAATTCATAATTTTATGTACCCTACGAATCACCAAGATCAAAATGGCTCGAATACAAACCCCAAGATAAGCGTATGAGTCAACGGATACCATACATTAGTAACAATTGATGATTAAATTCATAGTTGTCACCGTTCAGCTTATCTCCCTTCACGAGATCTAGGACGATAGTTTTCGTTGCAGCCATGTCTCTGTCACACAAAAAAAGAGACATTAGTGACAATTGATGATTAAATTCATAATTTTATATACCATACGAATCACCAAGATCAAAATGGCTCGAATACAAACCCCAAGATAAGCGTATGAGTCAACGGATACCATACACCACAATCTAGGATTACATCTTATCATTCGGACTAGGATTCGGTATATAAAAACTCACAAATAGTCACTTTTTACCATACGCCGCCAGACCTTGGCAATACGTCTCCATGCGCTCTCATGCGCCATGGAGGCGCCTGGGCGCATGTAAGACGCGCAGTGCGTTAGGCACGTGCCTGCACGCACCTGATATGTGTCGGCCCACGCGCCTGATGCTCGAAGGCACGGGTGATGCACCTGCACGCGTACGACCCACATGGCCGGGTCAGATCTGAATCGCGGGGTGCAGGTCGAAACCTGGAAACCCAGTCCAAATCCAGGGCACGGGTCTGGTCTGGACCCGAGTCAGTTCCGACCTGGTTTTGCCCAGCATCTCACGCGCCTCTCCCTTTTGCACGAACGCGCCTCCACGCGTGTGTTATGCATGCACCTCACTGTTGGGCTTCGTCTTTGCCCGAATTCTTCTGCAACTGGGTCTTTCGACCCGGTATTCGGAAAACCCATTTTCCTGCTCCATTTTCACCAGATTTTTTAGGAATTCTCTAATTCCATTTATTCCAAACATCCTTGACTCGATTTTTGGAATAATTATGCCCTAATCTCGACGTATTTTGGATCCAAATTTCTGGCCTTACGTGGCCAAATTTGAAACCTTATTTTTCGGTATCAACAATATGCAATATATATATCAAATCGAAGTGCATGGAACGAGGAACACAGATCTACAATTTTCATGTACTGATTTGCCCTAAAACTTGACAAATCAGGGGTTGAAGTGTTCGGTCACTATTCACGGCCCAATGTTTCAACCGAAATTTTCTTGACTTAAACGTACTCAGAAAATTACGAAAAAATTATTTTTATGATCTACGTGACTTCGGTAATACAGTGGTATAATCAGATTCACGAAACTCATCCATGATCCGGACCCTAATTTTTATACCCTATATATTTATACCCAAATAAATTCTGAAAAATTATTTAACATTTAATCTAACATACTCTAATACCAATGTTAGATATTATGACTCTATCACACAATAGAAGCAAATAACAATGAATTTTTCAAAACTGTAAAAATATAAGTTTGCGATATATCTCAATTGGTGATGCCGAAAATTTCGAGAAAAGCAAACTTTGATCACAAACAATTCGCAGTCGGGATGATAGTCACGATAATCGAACTATCACCACTATATCACAACGACTCAACTCTCAACCCAATGATTTTTACGTCGATCGGAAAACCCTCAAGAATGAGATTTTTCACTCTAAATATTAGAGTGCACAAAACTATTCTCACAAGAATTGCAATTCACGTCCAACACCACTTGTTGGTTATTGGGAGGTTACATAAAATGTGGAATAATGGGGTTAACCATTATCCCTATTTGAATTTTAAAATTTTAACCTTGGTAAAACTGCCCCATCGTGGGCATTTACCAATAATATCAGTTGAACAATAGTTCATTTGCCCCTCACCCCATTATTCTCCTCCTTGTTTGAGCTCTCCTCTCCACTGTCCACTATGCGTCGGATTTGTGCCAAAGATCAACAAATTAAATTATATTTGAGCGATGAGCCAATTCACATTGTCATATTTGATGATGCGAAGAGCGTTGGGTCGACATTGGTCGAGGTTCATTGGGAGGGAATTCACTGGACCCCGAAGACCCATAATGTGCATGTCCATTCCATTTAAAAAAATAAATAAATAAATAAATTTCCCTCAACTCCACCACCCAAGAGAAGACCCAATTTGTTCTGACTTCTCCAAAAAATTATTTGGTAAAACCACGTGATGATACCTATCCTAAGACCCATCAAACGGCCTAGAAATCAACCGAACCGAAACCTTGCCCTATGGGCACCCATAACCAGGGGCATTCACTCGAGATCACTTACAACTCCTCGGTTTTTTTTTCCTCTCTTGGTGCTTTTGTTTCTTGGTCATTCTATTTCTCGGTAAGATAACCTTAGACCCGTAAGCTAAACGATCAAAGGGAAAAGTACAACTCAGTGTAATTCGCAAAGAAAACGAATTTTCGAATAAATTCAAACTTCCTTTATGAGAATAAGAATTTCCACTGTTCTCTTAATAATTCCCAAAATAGAAAGAATTACCCTAATAAACATATCAGCTAAAGAATGAGGTCCCCATAATTATGGACTTCCCTCAAACACCAAAAGCATCCAATCTCCATGAAATTTTGAATAATGACTCATGTAATTTCGGGGATTCTTCTCAATCCTCCCAAAAAGGAAACTAAGGTTAGGAAGTCCCTAAGCCACCTTCTACGAAGGGGGAGATATACAAGCAGAAGGACCGCTACAAAATAGGTAAGTTCGCTGGAACTCTATACAAAAAACACACACACTGTTATCTCGAAATCGGGACTCTTCTTTGTCTGTTTTACCATATTCAAAACCTGCTCTATCTGACTTGAGCATTGGAATCTCTTCTATCGGAGCACTCTCTAATGGTTTTTTATAGGATACAAGCATCGCATCGCCTTCGGATTCAGGACTCCCACACAAACAGATAGGATAGGTATCTGTGGAGAAAATTCGCCTCCATCAGATTAGTGTCGTCCATAGGAAAAAGACCGAAGAAAATTACACTTCACGCTTCATTCATTTCAAAAACCATGGCCCCGAGAAGAAAGAGGACATCCTCTTAAGTTGCGTCCATGGTAAAGGGACGTCTTGTTATTCCTACAAATTCTATTCAGCCATCAGTTCTTGTTAATCCTAAAGACCCAACCATAGCACAAATTCGATCTCAGATAGTCTCATAGCCAACTCTGCCAGTTCAGGCAACTACCCCGCTCCTCCTAACAAACCTCATTGTTAAAAAATGGAATGACTAGCCTTAGCCTCAAGATAGTTGGAGGACCTTAGTCGAGCTTGACTGTAACACCGACACTGCGGTGCTCATACTAGTGTAATATTCTTGAAATATATATATAATATTCCTCAGTTTATGTATATATATATAAATATTTAATTTTGTTGATTTTTGATTTTGGAGTATTAATTTTAAATTTTTGGTATATTTTAAAATGTCATGTCCGTAAATCGTAATAAACCTCATTTTTATTAAATTCGCAATCTAGTGAAATGTGGATGTGAAATTATATATATAATTATTTATTGAATTATATTAAAAAAAAAAGGTGGAGAAGCAGCGTTTTGGGGCAAAACGCTGTGTCCCCAAAACGAAATTGGGATTAGGGTTAGAAACCCGAATCCCTCCCCCATTCCCTCTCTTCGTCTCTCCCGTCTCCCCCTCTCGCTGATTCTCTCACTCTCTCCGCCTATTTTCGCCACCACCCACGGCCGCCACCGCACACCGCCACAGCCACCACCGTCTCTCTCTCTATCTCTCCCTCTGTTACTCTCTCTACCTCTCTCTGCTTCCTCTTTCCTGCGCGCGAGGACAGAGTTTTCGCTCTCTTCCTCTTCCCTTTTCCCGCGCGAACAGAGAGCTCTCTCTCTGTTTCTCTCCTTTCTTCTGCGCACAACAGCTCGCAGAGCTCACTCTCTCACTCGTTTGCGCACTGCTCTCTGCCCTCTGCCGAGAGCCTCTCTGCAACCTTCGCTGCTCCTCTGCTGAGTTCACCATTGCAATTCCCTTCTGCAACCTTCACAGAGCCCCAAGCTGACAGGAGCAGCAGATTTAGGAAAACCCTAGGCCGCGGGTCTGCATAGGTAAGAACAGACTTCTGATTTTAGTTCTAGGGTTTGAATGTTCTAAGTGGCTAGATTTAATTGCTCACATGTGCTTCAATTTGGAGACATTGCAGGATTTCGATCTGAGTTGCGCACGGAAGCTAGATCAGCAAACTGTGAAAACCCTAGGTGAGGGATTTCTGATCCATTCAATTAATTGAATGAATTTAGGATAAATTTAGGGTAAGATGTTTAGAATGTATGTTCGATTAGAATAGGATGCAATTCTTGAAATTCTATGCCTGAATGTTAAGGTTAAGCCTAATGACTGATGTGAAGGGAGCATGTTAGAGGGTGAAAGATTCATGTTTGGTTGATTAGAATAGTTTTCCTTAGAGTTCAATTTGACATATGCATAAAAATAGTAGGATTTTGGGGTTGGAATGAAATGAAATGCTTATTTAAAGGAGAGTTTCAAAAAAATTATGGTTATAGATTAAGGACTGTGGTATTCTTTTAATTATAAGTTGTTATGCATATATGCAATCTAAATACGATCTCAGTATTATGAAAATTTGACTTTCATACTTTGAAAATGACTTATGATTTGAAATAATTGGATGAGAATCGAAAATTGTATGATTTTTCAAAAATTTTCTATCTTGCAGGAAATTTATTTATTTTAGGCTTATTTTCGACTTTGAATAGTTTTAAGGTTGAATTAGACTTGGCTTTGATTATGTTATTTATTTATAAATGAAATGCAATTGAAGACATTAGAGTGTATTCATAAATTGAAGAGTTAAGATTTGTACAAACTTAGGGAAAATGGATAAACCCTAAAGATATTTGAAAATTTGATGACAATTATGATGATTTGATTAGGTTGACCTTCTTGGAGACTTGAGGAGTCAATTTGGATTAATTATGGGAATAGGAAGTGATCATCCTCCCTAGAAGGTGAGAGAGACCCTAATCTCTGGCATGAAATAGTGAAACTTGATTTTTATCTTGTTTTCAACAAAACATGCTTTCGATATGCTTTGATTCTACGTGTGACTCTAAATTTTAAATCTGTTTTGTGATTATTGGAGTGTCGTAAATTTATGTTTCCGATAACTATACATCCATGGTTTGAAATGAATTAATATTGTGTCATTATTTGAGAAACTAGAATGTTTTCTATTCTACCATTGCATTGGTATGTTGATTTGAAATGATTTGATGAAATGTATCGGCACACGGATTTGAAATATTTTGATGAACTATGTGGGTTGGATGCCTACTAGTTATGAGATGATATGATGATATGATATTATTTGATGGATTCTGTAGCTACGAAGGGCGTTTGTAGTGGCACCGGGATGCCCGGATACGCTTTTGCAGGAGATATCTGCAAACATCATTCTAAGGGCTATAGGCGCGGCCGGTTGAACCCTCATAGGGGGAGGACATGTGTGTCGCCACTGTCTAGTACCGGGCGATGTCCTATACATGATTATGAGCTAACCCCAGCGAACTCATGGCCAACGTCGGGGTAGAGAGCATTTTTTGAACATTCTTGTATAATAAAACTCCCGATGCGCTTGTCCTTGGTCATGGTTGACCTTTGTCCGGATCATTTTCGGCTTGCTCTAAAATAATACTTGATTTTTAAATGGATGCATATATGTATGATATCGTGTGATTGACTAAATGATTTCATTTTACTGAACATTCCATATTTTGCTACAAATCGCGAATTATTGCTTACGAATAATGTTGTTTGACACTCCAATGTTCACCCACACTATTTATACTTGATATTAATCTCCTCACTCACTGGATATCTTCCTTGATACTCACCCCTCTTTTCCTCCCTCAGACAGCGTTATTGTGATAGAATGACGCATCAGACTCTAAAGGTCTTTGGTAGCGTATTGGTGGATACGAGTATTCACGACGGTGGGATCTAAATTTAAATTTAAGTTTGAAGTCCGTATTTTCTATCGACCCTGCGAGGTCTTGATTTTGAGGTTTGTAGTTGGTCATGTACAATTTATGGGATGACTGTATAAATTATGGATATTTATTTGTAAAACTCTCATATTGGCTCATTATATTTGCATTGAGGCACTTGTTAACATTTAAAATTTTTACTTGGGAATTTGTTGTATATATGTATAAAATTTAGACCCACTCAGTGTGGCGACTGCTCATGCTCTAGTTGGGCATGACAGTAGAGGTCTGTGGCTAGAACTACTAGTGTTTATGATAGCCTTGCATTGTCCTGATTGTCTACTGTGGTTTGGTTGGTATCATTTGAATGTGATTGATTGTTGTGAGGTCGGGATGACCCATTTATTTATTTGACAGGATAGATGTTCATTTTACAGGTTGATTTGTACATGGAAGACCTCCGAAATATGGGGAGATTCTGTCCAATTTTTCATAAAAATATAGTCGGCATCCAGGGCAACGGGTGGCTGCTCACAACCCCGGTTCGGGGCCTGACACTGACGACTAGGTCGCTCACCCTCTCCCTAGAGGTCAAATTACTCACAGCAAAGTAGGTTTCTTCTTCGAGAAGAACGAGAACTATCGATTACATCTTAGCATGACCCTGAGGGTTTGAGAAAGCAAGTAGAAGATCTTGTGGCCGCTGAGCTCAAGCGCACCAACATTAGACCGAATGAAACTGCCTACCATGTGACCTATACATCACCTTTTGACTCAAAGATTTCCGTCGAGTCCATGCCGTGAGATATACCACTCCCTCCCAAGGAGAGATATGATGGGACGACTGACCCCTGGGATCATGCAGCACACTTTATGACCATAATGGTTTCAATAGATATGTCGAATGCGACCATGTACAAACATTTCCCCACGACACTCAAGGCAATGTACTGATATGGTTCAATTCCTTGCCACCACTTGAAATCCAGAGTTTCCCCCAATTGAGCGAACAATTCGAAACTCATTTTATAATCAGTCGAGGAGTTAAGAGGAAGTCCACCTCCCTCCTCTCACTACGACTAGGGGAAGATGAACTCTTGAAAAATTTCTTAGAGAAATTCAAGATGGAAATGATGAAGGTTTCAGGTTTAGATCATTCCAAAACCTTAACAGCTTTGTTAACAGGGTTGAGACCCTCAAATATGAAAACCTCGATCACCAAGAATCCACCAAAAACCATACAAGAATTTTATTCGAGAGCTGAGAAGTATATAGCTGCCAAAGAAGCATAAGCCTTAAGTGTCGATCTAAGCTGAGCAAAAATGAACACCACCATCCTTCTTGACCACCCTCTCCAAAGAAAAGTCGTTCAGCCCAACCCCTTCATCACAAGTTCAACCACTACACCCCGTTAAACGAGACTTCCAGTTAGATTTTACTACATATAAGGGATAAACCTTATGTACGATAGCCTAGACGCCCCTCAGGCAATGATACCAATAAAGACAAGACCGGAAATTATCATTTCCACCGAGATTACGGTCATTAGACCAATGAGTGCTGAAAGTTGAAGAACGAACTCAAGATATTGGTTCGTGATGGTAAACTTCAAAGGTTCATCCACGGTAACCATGGAAATAACCCTCACCCAACACCAAGGGAAGAAAAGTGAGGAGATACAGCACAAAAATATGGTGATCCAAAGTTTACGGCAGGTCAAGCTTCCAGAGTCATCCTACATGTAGGAGTTAAGGACTCGCCCTTTGTAATTCCTCCACCTAAAGTTAGTCCAGCCACGACACCATCTTATAATATGCTCCTCGCCTCAATCTTCCAATTGAATAAGCAACCCACTTCCAACAAGATTCTCTCAGCTCGTGTCGAAAAAGGCAAAGCGTCTAAAAGGCCCATGATAGGGCTCGACAATGAGGACCTTGTAAGGGTTCAACTAGGACGCGATGACCCTCTGATTATTAGAATTACTCTCGATCAATTTATAATCAAAAGAGTTTTTGTTGACTAAGGAGTGGGATGCAACCTCCTGTATTGGAATGCCTTCACGCAATGGGTTTCGACCAATCTAATCTACAGCCCCACAATGGGCCTATTAAAGGACTCTCAAATAAATGGTTGTACCTAGAAGGGGTCATCTCCCTACCAATCAAATTGGAGACTCCTCCAAACAGTGCTATCACTACCGCTGGCTTCAACGTAGTAAAGTTCCCCTCTCTATATAACGAAATCTTAGGAAGGCTTGGTCTAAATGCTTTGCAAGCACTCTCGAGCACGAGGCTCATGAAGACTAAACTCAAAGCGCCTCTCGGTATTGGGACAATCAACTGAGATCAGGATCCCGCCACTTCTCTCGCTGAGACAACTTAATGATTTTTACTGTTCTGCTAATGGCACTATACGGCCCGTAAAGAATTTTAATATCCCTTTTTTTCTCATTTTGTTCTTTATCTCCCGCACTTCAATCATAATAATGTTCTGATTTCCTACACAATCACCTACATTGATTGAGTGTACTAACTTGTACCATGTACAACCAGTTATAGCAAAACCCCCCACAACGAGTGCCTAAGGCGCAATGCCTCCAAGTATTCTTAGCGCAATGTCAAATACACTAAACTCTCCTAAGGTGTGACGCCTTCGAGTACACTCAACGCCGTACCAGGTACGCTAAACTCTCCTAAGGCGCAATGTCTCTGTGTACCCTCGACGCAATGCCAGGTACGCTAAACTCTCCTAAGGCATGACGCCTTCGAGTACTCTCGGCGTATCGCCAAATATGCTAAACTCTCCTAAGGCGTAATGTCTCTGAGGACTCTCAATACAATGCTAGGTACGCTAAACTCTCTTAAGGCGTAACACCTCCGAGTACTCTTGGTGCAACGGCAGGTATGCTAAACTCTCCTAAGACGTAACACCTTTGAGTATTCTTGGCACGACACCAGATACGCCAAGCTCTCTTAAGACGCAACGCCTCCGAGTACCTTTGGCATAACACCAGGTACGCTAAACTCTTCTAAGGCGCAATGCCTCTGAGTACCCTGGGTGCAACTCCAGGTATGCTAAACTCTCCTAAGCTGTAACGTCTTCGAGTACCCTCAGCGCAACGCCACATACACTAAACTTTCCTAAGGCACAATGCCTCTAAATACTTTCAGTACACACTGAGTATACTAAATGTTTTTCAAGACACAATACCTTAGAGATTGTGCCTATTATTTATCGCACTACACTACGTTACGCATCTCATAAGATCTTGAAACTCTCTAATGCTATTGTTGTAGTACCTTGGATTGGTGGGGTGCCTAATTACTATGTGGTTAAAGGAAATTCACACAACACCTCAAAAAAGCATAACAACTAAACTATCCGAAGATACAGAACTCGTGGGCTAATATTATTGCCAATTATCATTAGAAAAGCACCAAGTGACAAGGAGAAAAAGAAGGCACAAAGCACATAGATACATTAAGGAGAAGATGGAAGCTAGGCCTCTGCCAGAATTTGTCGAAGTTGGCCCAAAGGACAGAAATAGGCATATCCCCTACAAACAAACTACCACTAGGAGGCCCAACTAAATTCACGCCTATGACGGTGGAACTGCAAACGTCCACTCCTTTTACGGAACCGCCTCTCAAACGACGGATAGTTCCTCTACCTGCTATAACCTCCCAGTGAGCTCCTAGCACTCCCCTTCGTAAGTCTCTGTCAACTTTGCTAGAGCCTCCTCCCGAGCCAGCTCCTCGACAGCCAAGTGGCCTGCCTTACTTTTAACAAGACGATCCTTCAACCGTTCACCTTCCCTAAAGGCAGCATTAATCACCTCAAACGAGTACTCTAGATCAGCATCTAGCATCTTTATTAACTTCTTTTTCTTGTCAAAAGCAATAAAAACTGTCTGTCCTTAGCGTCTCTCTTTCCCTCCTCAACCTGAAGGCGAGCCACCTCTACTCCAAGATTATCCAACTGGTCCTCTAAATGTCCAATCAATTGATCATTCCTGATCCTCTGGAACTCCATCATAGTGATAGCCTACTAAAAAGAAAGGAGTGGGAGTAAGTTAATCCACCAAAAATAAAATGTCCCAAAGGAAACTCATTACAGAACATGTACCTGAATCAAAAGAGTAATAATAGATTTATCTCCCTACCCCACCCACAAGTGGTTCAATTTGGACTTTGCCGGTGGAAGTCTAATCTGTCCATGAGTCTCCTTACCTCCGTAACATCCACATAGCAAAAATAATTATCACCACAGCTTACTGAAATAATACCCCTGTCTTTCAATCGTTTTGATCGGTCAAACAATCAAAACAAAATAAGGGGAAGGGGAGCTATCTACTCTAGAACTTTAGGTACTTGGGTAAGGAGCTAGGCGTGCCTGGTCGCTCTGACAACGAAGGATCAGGTGACAGAATGGCACCCTTAATAGCCAATGAGGACTCTTCAGGAGGCCTCTCAATAACATGCACCTCCACAATAACCCTGACAATTTGAAACTCCTTGGCAGGGACTTGCGCTCTTTGAATACCTTCAGCAGTAGGGGCCTTCTCGGCATTCACCGTAAATCCTAGTAGCTTAGTCCTCTTTCTTCTAGAAATGAGTGCGGCGATTGGATGCTCATCACTTGACCCCTCATCAGTAGAGCTTTTTTCCTCCTCCTCCTTTCGAGTCCTCTTACAAAGACCTCATTCCCAAAAATATTTCAAACCCAGAATAACAACAGTATCCTCAACATTTGAAGCTATTGTCGCTGCCACTTCCAAACTTAATTCAGTACCCTCTTCTTCATCATTGCTAGATACCCACACGAGCTTTCTTCTTCTAGGAGCCAGAGAACTAGGAAGTCCACCTTCGGGCATGCTCCCTTCTTTATTCTTCTTAGCTTGGGCAGCCTTAATCTGTGCCCTCATTGCCTTCAAGGTGATTATCCTATCTAAGTCATTCGCCTCGACAAAATCAACAACATTGACTGGACCCTTTGACCTCTTCTCCTACATAAAGGGCCTCTGAATCTGCGCCATCTCATCCAACAAAAGACCCACCAATTTGAGCATTTCATCTTCTACTAAGAAATCTACCCATACTACCCTACCAGATGCCTGGCAAAAACTACCGAATGACTTAACGAAACTTGAATGACGAGAGGACGAGGGGGCCCTTGACCTAACTAAGGGCTTCGTAACTAGCATCGGCAAGAATGGCATTAACTTAGAGAGAGAAATTTTTATTTATATTGATTTTTGATTTTGGGGTCTTTAAATTAGAATTTTTGGTATATTTAAAGTATCCGTATTTCTGATTTGAAGTTTATCTTATTTTGTTAAAAATTTGAAACCTTGAAAAATGAAGTGAGTCTAAGAATATATATATGAATATTTGTTCATTTATTAATTTATTTATTTACTAATGTAATTATTTATAAATTTATTTTATAAAAAGAAATATGTATAAATAATAATAATAATAATAATAATAATAATAATAATAATAATAATAATAATAAAAGGAATTAGGGTTAGAAAACCCTAACTCTCCTTTTCCCTCTCCCTCTTTCTCTCCGTCTCTTCGTCTCCCGCGGCCCTCCCTCACCCAAATACCTCTCCTCCGCCACGCACACCCACTCGCTCCGCCATGCTCCGCCACTGCACACCGCCACAACCATCACCGTCTCTCTCTCTCTATCTCTTTACCTCACTCACTGTTCCTCTCTATCTCACTCTCTGTTCTCTTCTCGAACTATCTCTCTTTCGCTCGTCTCCATCTCTCTCTCTCTCCTTTTCTCCTCTTGTGCGACAGAGCTCTTTCCCTTTCTCTCTCCTGTTCGCGCGACTGCAACACTCAGTCTCCTCTCTCTGTATCTCCCTTTATTTTCTCCCTCTCGCGTGCGAGATAGCCCTTCTCTCTCTCTCCTTTGCTCGCTCACGTAAGGTGCTCGCTGTGAGCACCTCTCTTCTTCCACCTCTGCAGACGACCTAAACTAGCGCTCTGTGGACGTTCGTGAACACTTGTTGTGCATCCTTCAGCTAACCCTCGAAACCCTAGGTCGCGACCTGTAATCATCCCCTGCACAGGTGAGGCTCAGCTGAATTCCGATTAATTGATTCTAGGGTTTCGAATTTCCTTGGTAATTAGGTTTAATTGCTTACATGTGCTTTAATTTAGAGACATTGTAGGATTTCGAACTGAGTTACGTACGAACGTAGGGTTGTGAGCTACGAAAAACCCTAGGTAAGGAGATTTCTGCTCTATTTGTTAAATTGAATGAATCTAGGGTTGAATCTAAGGTGAAAGGTTATGTATATGTTTAGAATATAAGTGGAATACGAATAGAATATAATTTCTGAAATGTTTATATGTGATTATGAAGGTTAAGTATAGAATGTTACAGAAATTAGATTGACTGATACGAAAGAAGCATCTTAAAGGATAATGAGATCGAGTTGAGTTGATTTGAATGGTTTCCCTTAGAGTTAATTTGAATTTTGCATGAAAGTATTTGGTTTTAGGGTTTGAATGAAATGAGCTGTAAAATGAAGGATATTGTACATTTCATGTCTTTCTTAGGTTGTTTTGAGTTGTTAATTGGGATAATGGTTTGTATATGAAGGATGGTTTAAAAAAAATTGTGGTTAGAATTTAAGGATTGTTGTAATCTTTTTAATTATAAGTTGTCCTGCATATAAGTGATCTAAATACAATCTTCGTGTTATAAAACTAGATGTTTACACCTAGAAAATGACATATGGTTTGAAACGTTTGGATGAAAATCGAAAAGTTTATGATTTTTCAAAGATTTTCTATCTTGTAGAAGATTTATTTATTTTAGGCTTGCTTCCGACTTTGAGAGGTCTTTAGGATTGAATTTGACTTGACTTTGATTTTGTTAATTATTTATAAATGGAATGAAATTGATGACATTAGAATGTATACAAAGATTGAAAAATTTGGATTTATATAAAATTAGGAAATATGAATAAATCCTAAAAATGTTTGAAAATTGATGATATAATTGTGATCATGTCTTAGGAAAAATCGATTGAGGATCGAATAAGACTTCATTGCACTGAATTGTAGTGCTAAAGTGGTGTTATATATGTGTGTTTGTTGGTTGAGATGAAGATAAAAGATGTGCAGAATGTTAGTGTGAGAATGATATATAAATATATATGTCTATTGATTGAAATGGAAACGAAGCAAGGATATGTGTGTGTGCATGCATGCATGTATGGATAATATATGTATGTTAGGCTAATATGATAAGATGTGTATTAGTTTGGTGAGTAACCTAAAATGTAAGAAATGCATATGAGTATGTGTATGTGCAAGGATTATTGAATGTGGAATATTATGAAGGAGTGGTGAATTTAATTTGGTGTGTTGCATGCTGAATTTTAAGATTGAATGTTACAAAAAGTGCAATGCAAATGTGGATTGTTTTATGCATAAAGGAAGTGAGACTTGAGCATATAAAGTTCTGAAAATTGTGGACTGTTTTAGAGAATTCAAGAGGTGGGTTGTTAAAATGATGGTTTTGGGTGATTTAAAGTGGTATTGTTTGTTAGGAAGGTATGGGAAACCTTAGAGCTTTTGGGTTGAATTGTGTGCCTTCGGAAATGAGGAATTGAAATTTACATTTGGTGATAAAAAGGGGACAGCACATGTGCACATTTGAAGCCTAGTTATGAGACCCTAAGTCTTGATCCTAGACATAAGATTTATTTAAAAGTATAAATTTAACATAGTGGCTTTTGAAATGTGTGGCACAAATCATATATATACATATTGTGTTTTGTCATTGTAGTGACACTTGGTGATCGAACGAGGGGAGCACGTTGCTTATACAGTGTCGTACATTTTGGGGAGTGACACACCCTCCCTGAACTGTGAGTGGGACCCTAATCTCTTGTATAAAATAGTGAAACTTGTTTTCTGTCGTGTTTTTGATAAAACATGCTTTTAATATGCATTGACTTGACGTATGATATTAAATTTTAAATCTATTTTATGATTATTGGAGTGTCATAAATTTATGTTTATGATGACTATGCATCCATGGTTTGAAATGAATTAATATTGTGTCATTATTTGAGAACTAGAATATTTTCTATTCTACTATTGCATTGGTATGTTGATTTGAAATGATTTTAGGAAATGTATCGGCACACGGCTTTGAAATGTTTTGATGAACTATGTGGGTTGGATGCCTACTAGTTATGAGATGTTTGAGAAATGAAGGGTGTTGTGTGCATGGATAATGGCTTTAGTCATTCCTCCCACGACGCAACCCGACGAGGCAACGTGGATGAGGGTTGGATTATATTTTGTGAGAGAGACAAACGTATCTCCCTCTGCGGATAGGTTAGGCTATACCCGGATGCACCCTGGTGAGGCACGACCTAACGCCAAGGAAGGGGGTATGTTCTGAAACATTGATGGAAAAACTCTTGGCAGACTTTCGTCTGGGTTTCGGCCAACCTGAGACGGAAGTGTTTTCGATAGGACCCTAGGATTTTCTGAAAAAGATGATCGATATGGAGGCATATATGTATGATATCGTGTGATTAATTAAATGAGTTCATTTTACTGAACATATCATGTTTTACTGCAAATCATGAATTATTGTTTACGAATAATGTTGTTTGACACTCCAATGGTTCACCTACACTATTTGTGCTTGATATTAATCCCCTCACTCACTGGGTATCTTCCTTGATACTCACCCCTCTCCTTTCCTTTCTCAGACAGGGTTATTGTGATAGAGCGACGCTACAGACTCTAGAGGTTTTGGTAGCGTATTGGTGCATACAGACATTCACAACGGTGAGAATTAAATTTAAGTTGAAATTTGAAATCCTTATTTTATATCGACCCTGCAAGGTCTTAATATTGAGATTCATAGTTGGTCGTGTACATTTGTATGGGACGACTGTATAAATTATGGACATTGTTTGGGAAACTCTCATATTATACTTGCATTGAGGCACCGGTAAGCACTTAAACTTTCTACTTAGGAATTTGTTGTATAATTGTATAAAATTTAGGTCTGCTCGGTGTGGCGGCTGCTCATGCTCTAGTTGGGCATGACAGTAGAGGTCTGTGGTTAGGATTGCCAGTAATTTTTATAGCCTTGCGTTGTCCTGGTTGTCTGCTGTGGTTTGGTTAATTGTCGTGAGGCAGGGATGACCCTTTTATTTATTTGACAGGATAGATGTCCATTATACATGTTAAATTATACATGGGAGATCTCCGAATTATGGGGAGGTTCTGTCCGATTTTCTGTAAAAATGTAGTCGGCATCCAGGGCGACAGGCGGCTGCTCACGACCCCGGTTCGGGGCGTGACACCCTCTACCGTGGTGTCCACAACATGCGCCAGATACGTTGTACAATCCTTACTCATCAATCTATGGGGCCTCCAGAGCTGATATCACTCAATTCGGGAGAACCCGTCTGATTCCATGGAAGACCAATACTGGACACCCTGATCTCCGAAATTCGACTATCTTAGCAAAATAGTCCACTGAAACTCTATGTCGGTGTAGCCAATCCATACCCAGGATGGCATTAAAGTCTCGTATGTCTAGTGAAATCAGATCTGTTTTTAACACTGTGCTCTCCACCTTAACTCCACAGTCTCGATACACCTCTTTCCTGACAATCTGCTCCCCTAAGGGAGTAATGTCTAACCGCGCTTTATCCAGTGGTACTAGAACCTTGTCAGTATAGCAAGCGAAGTCCATGCTCACAAAAGAACTATTCGCCCCAATGTCTACCAACACACGGGCATCTCTTCCGAAGATAATCATAGTGTCTATCATCCAAATTTATAAAATCCACTAGTACAATATTATCAAAATAAAAAAAAAAAATTACTTAAGGATAAAACCGCAAAACGAATATATATATCATCTTTTAAAGTTCAGCAAAATACATCATAGTCTACAGTTCTTGTACATCATCAGGATGAGGAGTGGGGGCAGCACCTGTTACTATTCTGGACTGGCCTGTGCCTCCTTGTCGATCATAGCATATAGTCTAGCCTGCGTCCTGGGCTACTGACGAAGAGGTGGAGCAGGCATGTTATTCCCAGTGAAAGACTTCCCTGCGATATTATGACGTGGTTCTGTAGAAGGTGCTGAGTTGCCCCTGGGGCCATAAGGAAGCTCTGATCTGGGATATGACTGTACCCCTCAACTCGTAGGTCAGGACAATGGTCTTTGAAGTGTCCTTCCTTTCCACACTGGTAATATCTGCCAGAGAATCGGCATAGGCCTGTATGTGCCTTTTTACAAATCAGACAGGACCTTCTCTGGCTCCTCTGGTCCATGGCGCATTGCCCAAGTTACCTCCTGGTGTACTTATCGGTGCTGATGACTGCCCATATTGCCCATAAGGTATGGTCCCGAGCCCCTGTCTAGGGCCATCGCTGTATGAACCTTGGCCTCTGCTACTCTTAGAGCTCTGTCCCTACCCAAATCCTGGCCTCTTCCTTTGATCTTGCTGGTCGTGAAGTCTGTTCTGTTCTTTGATGTTCTGCTCTACTCTCAGTACCCATTGTTGAACTCTATCATATGTATCCTCCTTGGAGATTGTATCCGGTCTCTGATGGCGAGACTTAGTCCATGTTCAAACTTGAATCTCCTGGTCTCCTCAGTCGCCACCAACTCTGGGAAAAATACCGCCAGTCTGCGGAACTCAGTCTCGTACTCTGACATAGACTTTTGCCCTTGCTTCAACCCCAGGAACTCTCGCCGCTTTATGTCGCGGTCGAATATCGTGTAATACTGGGAATCAAACTCCATCATAAAGTCACCCCAAATCAATGGTTCATCCGCTCTATCCTTGACGCCATCCCATCAGTCACAAGCGTCATCCTCTAGTAGTCTGACTGCTATCACCAGCTTGAATCTATCCATAACTCATATGTCCTCCACAGCCTCTTTGACCCGTTTGAGCCACTTCCTGGCCACAACGGGGTCATGGGTCCCAGAAAAGGACTCACACCCTAGACTCCTAGCCTCTCTCAACAAAGTAGAGATCTCTGTCATCTTTCGACTGGTCAGCGTAGTTGTCAGCATAAGAGAGGGCGCTGGTACCATTGTGGGTATAGGTGGAGTCTCATCCGACGGTGTAGTTGGTGCTCTCATCTGGTCTCGGTGGGCCGTCCACCACCCCATCATCTGCCTGAGTATAGAGAGCGGTAGGGGTACTTCTCCAATAGGAGGAGTCTGAGGTGCTTGAGATGATGATGCGGCCTCGAGCGAGGTCTTGGTGGTACACTTTGGTCGTTATCGGGGATGCATAGTTCTACATAAAAGACCACACTTAGTAATTAAGAGTGGGAAAGCAAAGGGTTAGATGCCAACCTAACCCCCTAATAAGGATTAACGTTATAGGACCATAGAAGACAAATTATAAACTTTTTGAAAAACATTTTGCAAACACTAGAAGCGAATTTAGGAAGACCATTCATGAATACATCAAATATTAAAATAAATGTGGACGAGGGTACTCTCTTCGTCTAATTCGATGGCGAGATTGTTTAATTTATTATTTTTGGTTCCATGAAGTATTCAAATGAATGTAAATTAATTTATTCTACTAATATTTTTGATTTAATTGTGTAGGAAGGTTGTGAAGAAGAACATGTTATTAATTTTGCTTTGAATGCACAATTAGATTTGAAAGGAAAGTTATATGAGGCTCTCAAGTTGAAGTTGAAGTCTCATTGAAGAGAAATAAATAAAAAAACATCGAGTATAAAGACGTTAAATAATTACGTTTGTTGTGAGATAACTCAATATTTTTCTTGAATTTTTTTAATTTATTATTTGATTTCTTAATTAATTAGGGATATTTGATTAGTGTCATTTGTTTCTTCTTTTAATTTTTGTAGGTGCCCAATATGAAAAATTTTAAGAGTTTGATTTAGTTTAGAGTATTTTTTATTTTATTTAGATATTTTATTAGTGTTATTTATCTCTTCTTTACATGTGGCCAGTGATTTCCCAAGCAAAGACCTGAATATAGCAAGTCAGAAATTTGGGTAGAAGCACTCTTAATATTAAGAGATGATCACGTGATTTTCAGAAGGGGAGTCAGAAATTTGAGCAAAAGCAGTCCTTGCATTAAGAGATGATCACGCGGTTTTCAGAAGAGGAATAAAAAATTTTTGACAGAAACACTCTCTCTCTTACCAAATGATCATGCAGTTTTGTCTTGGAAAAAAAAAAAGAAAAAAGAGGGGTGGTGAAAAGAAAGAGAGAGAAACCTAATCCCTTTTCTCTTTTCCCCTTTTCCTTCGAAAGAACCTTCAATCTCGATCGAAGCCCATTTCGATTGAATCTTCGATTTTTCCTTCAATTTTTTATCGATCTTCTCCTTCGATTGAAACCTCTCATTTTTATTTTTAGCACTTAACTAAGAAATTAAATCAATTTAGTTCCCTTAGAATTCGACATGCTACCACTATTGCTACAAATTTATGGAATCAGTATTAATTTTGAGGATTTCGACAACCCGTATAATTTATGAAATCAGTATTAAGCTCCATCCCAATGAGTACAAACGCAAGTCCTTCTGATTCATCGAGATCATTCCCTTCCGCTTCTCTGGCTCAAATTGTGCACGACATGCAGCCACATATCTCGTGGGTGGAGAGGAACATTCAAGCACTCGCCGACTTTGTAGGATTTCAATTCTCATTCTCATCATCACTTTAGGGAAGTTTTCTTTCTTTCCTCTCTTCATTGTTTTCCTTTTTCAGTTATCTTTTCATTTTTTGATTTTATCTCTCTTATTGTATAGGGTATTTATTTTCTACTTATGATTTCTAGATTATGATAGTGTTAGTTATGAATTCTCTTCACATTGTGTCTAGATTTCTTACTTTTGCAACCTTGAGGAAAATATCACATTTAGGTATGGGGGAGAATTTTATGCATCCATGTCTTTTTTTCTATTTTTCTTGGAATTTCATACTCTTTTGAATTTTTGTCTGAAAATAATTTTTGAATTACTATACATTGTTGATTTAAGTTAAAATGCATGAAAGTGACAAGTGTGATTAGTTATTTTGGATAAAAATATTTCAAGTGTCTCATTGATTTTGATGATTGAATTAGATAAAAATGTGTAAAATTCGATACAACATTGCACACTTTTGTTAACTTTTAAGTTTTAAGAGCATATCATCATAGTTGCTCTAACCTTTTTTTTATGAGTGTGCATCAATCATAGTATGTTTATTTTAAAACTTGTTTTGTTATACTTTTCAATACCATATCCATGAGTTCATGTAATAATATGATGGAGACAATTAGGTTTTTCCATTTTAGCTCTCTTAAAAAGACTTTCCATGCATATTAATTCCCGTAATGAACCCAATTGAGTCTATATCCCATTTTCTTTGTTTATAACCTCATCAATTGACACATAGTCTTCTTTTTGAACTTAACCTTTTTTTTTCCTCATATCAAAGAAGTTTGTGATTAGACCTTGAATGGGTGGTTATTTGTAAAAGGGAATAGAATAATTTTATTTTGAAAATTGTTTTTAGATATTCATTCATATGATTTGGAACATTTGTGTATGCACTCTTCGTTTATCCTTGATATTCAATTTTCAAAAAATAAATGAAAATAAAGAAAAAAAAAAGAAAATTCCCAGAAAATTGAGATTGGGGAATTTGAAAAAGAAAAAATTTTTAAATTTTTGATCGAGGAATGAGATGGACTCGATTAGCTTATTTTTCTTTGGGTTGATTGTACTTCATGTTATGGGATATGTTAGATAGTGGGAAATGGTGTTGTAATCTTTGATACTTCTTTGATATACATTAGACATCATATTTATCCTTTTATCATATCTTAACCCAAACCACGTTACAACTCTTGCAAAAACTCCCGGATTTTTGTTTTGAAGTCATATAATCAGTGGTGAAGATTTGATAAATAAGCAAATTTATGGTAATATCATACGATGTTTTGATTTTGAGAGTTATTGAAAAATTTCCTTAAACACTTTGAGTGTATAGAGTGAATCCGTTGTGAAGGTATTGGATCTTGATACATTGAATTTTGATGAGATTACTGAGTTGATGGGATGCTTATATTTTATCTTAATTAATATTATGATACTATGATCACTTGTTCTCTGGATTTTTATTTTGACTTAAATGTTTTAATGTGTGCTGGTTTGGAATTATTTGAAAATGAATTGAAAAAGAGGAAGAAGTGAAAAGGAGAATAGTTGCATGGTATTGATCTAGTGAATGCTTTAGGACAAGTATTGGTTTGGTATGGGGGATTTGATAATATGCAAAATGTTGAATTTATTGTTGGTAATATGGTTTTATTTTGCATTGGTTAGCACTATAATGATTAATTTTTATGATTTTTTATTTTAGATAATTGGAATCGGAAGATTTGGACAAAATAATTTTAAAGTGGTAATTTGGAGATAAATGAAGCAAGACATCATATTGGGCCTATGAAGAAAAGAAGAAAATTGATTTTTAGTTTTAGTTAATTTTAGTAGAATTTTACTTTAAGTAAAATTGTTTTTAGGAGTTAAAATTTTTATTTTCCTATTTTAGATGAGCCAATCATTATCCCTTGAATGGAAAACTTTGAATAGTATTAGAATACCTTAAGGAAGTAGCCCTCAAGGACGTCATTCACAATTCCACAAGAGGATGGCTACTGTTTTGAAGAAAAAAAAAAGGGACAGCTACTGTTCATTATTTTCCCTAAAGATCTTGGACAGCTGCACTCCTCCTTCTAGATTTCATTTTATTTTTCTTTGATTCTTAGGAACATTGCTTTTCTTTATTTTTCTCTTATTGAAGACTCATACCATGAGTGACTAATTTTATCTTCTGATTCAAGGGAAATTTTCATTCGGTTATCTTCATTGTGAGGTTATGTACTTCATTTAATTTCTTGTCCTTTTAATTCAAATATTTGTTAATTCTTGATTTATTTTCAGGGAAACCTAATGTTAGTTAATCTGACAATTTAATTTAATATTAGTTTTTCTATTACTATCCAGAAATTCAGTTATCCGTAATTGTTATGAATGAATGGTACAAATAGCAACTAGATTATTTTTGTTTATGGGTCTTGTACCAGTAGTCATGTTTAACCTAGGGAATCGATGGAATAAAATCAATTAATTGTGTCTATCCCAATTATTTGTATTTTGGTTTAACTATTTTCACAAAACTTAATACTGTCATTATAGTGATATGGAACGCTATCGTGGCCAGTCGATTAATGATAAGTTTCGAATGGATGCTGGATTTGGCCTATTTATTAGGAAAACTCAAAATTTATTACGGTTATCCTAATAAATTTAAGGTTATATGCTTGAATTGGAATAATAATATTTTTAACCAATGATCAATGAAATAATCGAATGTATGAACCTTTGAATCAAAGTTTGGTAGATTTGATTTCTTCCCTAATTTTCAGTATTTTGTATTATTAATTTGTTTCTTAATTTTAGGTCTTTAATTTTTCATTTAGGAAATTTATTTGAAAAACATCCATCTTTATTTTTTTTTTTTTAGCATCAACCAAGAGATTAAATTAATTAGTTCTCGACCACTATTGCTATAGTCTGTTGCATTGGGGGAATCAGCATTAATTTGAGGGTTTCGACAACCCGACCAACCAATCCAATCTTCCTCTTGTCGATCAAGAGAGACCTATTGATCTTTCTTTTTTCCTCCTATCAATAAACCCATTAGAGATAGCATTTAATCATCCGTCAAGGAATCAATGAAGATGGCCCTTTGGGTAAATTTACAGTAACTGTTAACCGAACGCACGAAACAAAAATAACGTGAAGGATTTAAAGGTTGCAACCCGAGCACAAGCCTCCCAACAGTGTAGGGAAGCGTTGGTATGAGGTTCTTGACCTTGAATTCCACAAAAAAAAATACTTGTGTATCCAGTTACTACTAGTGGGTTCCTTGTAATGAAATCTTTAGTCGGATTCAGGACGGGTCTGTAACTTATTTCAATCTCGGGCCAAACCCTTCTTCATGCATCTTACCAGAGAAAAGAGGGCCGCCAAGATATCAAAGTTAAAGTGAAGGCGACAGAACCCTAACAGGTAGATCATAGTAACAATAAGGCGCCAAACATCGAGAGTCAACAAAATTAAAAATATATTCTAATGCTGCAACACCTCAGTGAACAGGCCAATGTATGGTACCCTCAAGCCAAACTTTACCATTTGTTTGTATATCGGAACACAACCATCTGACACTCTATTCAAGCCAAACTTTACCATTTGTTTGTATATCGGAACACAACCATCTGGCGCTCTATTCGCTCTATCATCATCTATGACTAATATCAGAATATAATCATCACCCACCAACATGGTAGTCTGAACTTTTTGGAGTTCCACCATTAATATAACACTCTTAATGTCATTAATGGTTTGAAGAACAGAGTCTCTTACCATTTCTCTTGCACAAGATCTCCTGTATACTGAGACGGTTCAAAGTAAGGAAAAAACATGCGTGAGAAAAAAGGAACACCAGATCCTCTCCCAAGAAAAAACTTATAAGGTACACTAGAGACGATTCGTGAAACACAAAACGATGCATGTTATAAAAGACGCTCTCCATTTCCCAATGGCTACTACTCATGGTGCTTTTCTTACGAAACGGCATCACGAGTTAGAGGCAAATGATAGAACCCTATTCAAAAGGTTCAATACATAATATGAAAACCGTCCAACAGTCAGCATAAGACCTGTGATTCAATATATTCAATACGTTTAAATACAAATGGGCCTATGTCTTCTTATTATATTAATGGGATCTATCTCCCTGGATGGGTGATGTCGCCTCGACCCACTAAAAAGATCTGTCATTCATGGTATCCTATTCGCTATTCGGTCAACCCTCAAAGAGGTCCATGTAATCGATCCACAAATGCATTCGATAAGAGCGAACGATAGTCCCCTTCCATCCAGCCGATGATTGCTGAACACCTAAAGTACTGACCGCTTCGACTCCTAATGGTGGTACTTAATTGAATTTCACCTTGGTCAAGTTTTCAATTTCAGTACGAAATGTATCTCTTAAATAAGGAAGGAAACTCTTGAGAATTTACTCGATGAGAGAAAGAATCACCCTGTATAATCAAATTTTCTAAATGATAACGATTTCAAATTTCTAACGTTTAAATTTCGAAATCTTCGGATCTCCTTGTGAGAAAATTAGAGTTGTAACACTCTGAATACACATGGTCCTTATGATACTCTCTATAAAAGCTTTCGGTACATCGCTAGCAAGTAAGTTCTGAGGACTCTACACAAGATACACGAATCACAGGAAGATCCGTCATCCCTTTCTCTCTGAGTTTATTTCCATTTCTTTTGAAAATCGCTATTTCTGACTTGAACGTTGGAACTCCCCCATTGGAGTACCCTCCGGCGATCCTTTATAGGTTTCGAGCCATTTCATCGAATACCCGTTCGAGTCATAAGAAACTGGATCTATGGAGTCAAGACTCACCTCCAATAAGTTGAAAAAAAATAATATATAAATTACTAGGTCACAGGATATCAAGTATTATTTTACACGGATGATTAAAATAAAATAAAATTTTTATGACAAAGTATATAACCAATTCTTTGATTTTTATTCTAATTATCAAAACATTTAAAAATATTAAAAGTGTTTTGACATTACCAATCACTCAACAAACATAAACTTGCAGAAGGAAATTTCTTTCAATTGTCTTTATGTCTGAACCCATGTCTAAATGGTAAGTAAATATACAAAAAGGAAAGAAGAAAATCAGTTGCCAGAAATTCTCGAAGTTGCCGTCACTTGGGTGTGGTGTGGTAGAATCATGAGGGAATGAGAAGCTGAGATGAGAGGCCAGCAAGGGAAGTAGCCCTCGGCAAAACAAGGAGACACTTTTAACAAATAGGCATGCCCTAACAGCCGCTAGAACCCCCGCCCCCCAACAACACCAAAAAAAAAAAAAAAAAAAAGAGCCGCCACCACCACCACCTTCTTTTAATCTTTCTAATTTCCCGAGGGCGAGGTGTGAATGTCAATGGGATTTTTAATCTTATTGAATAAAGAGAATTGATTTTAACCATCCATGCCCATCTAAACGTCCTTAATGACCGAACGAGCATCGTACATTAGCCGTCCACACAAACCAAACACGAGCATTTGTATGTGTAATTGTAAGCACACACTTTGGTGATACGCGAAATGATAGAGTGGACGTGACATGTTGACTGTGACTTCTCGTTATATAAGAGACCAAGGGGGGCAAACTTGCTTTTTACATAAGAAAAGAGAAAAAGGTGGGATGTCCCTAGGCATCATAATTTGTTTTGTTTCCATGAATGGGTCGACACGAAGCGTGAGGTGCCGCAGTGCAATTGGAATCCATTAAAGTGAAGGATTCAATTTTGAAGGCCCCATGCGCACAAAAATCTCCACCATTCCCTACCCCATTTCCATCGATTTTTCCTTTTAGTGGAGGCAAGACATGAATTATTGAATCATTGAACAAGGCAAAAGATGGGTTCATGAAGCGTGGAAAGGCAGGAAAACAACAAACAACAAATTGTAAAGCCCCCATTGTTGATTCCTTGTTGACGTGGTCCCACTCCACCCCTTCTCTCCTCCTTCTCCTCCTCCTCTTTTTTAATGCTTTATTCATACACATAATTTTTTTAGAGAGATCTTTAAGAATCATAAGACTGTTCTTTTAAAAAAAAAAAAAAAGAAAAAAAATTCCGTCTTCTATCTTTTTTAAAAAAAAAAAAAAATTTAAGGAAGATACACGAGCTTTTTATAAATTAAAAGGGAAAAGTCGTGTTATAATGATTGTTTAAAAAAAAAATGAGGGAAGAGGCAGGCAAAATTGATTGGGTGGAATCATTGGCCCAGCGCATGCTCAATTTTTTTTTTCATTTTTTTTTTCGCTCATCATAACCCATGCTCTCTGCTCACAGTCACACGCAATCGCAATGCCCTTCCCAACCTTCGCCGGCCCAGGACCTGCGCCATAAAGCAGTTAATGTCCCCACCTCCACTAGACATTTTCATATATAATTTTTTTAATTAGGACTTCTTTTTTTATTTGGTCACTTCCATAGTCATCGACGAAGGAGGGAGTAATCAATCACGCCCGCGGTAGCATTTTTTTCGAATGCATCCAAAAAAGTGGGGCCCAGAACACCCTCGTGGGAGCGGAATTATTGCCCACGAAATACGAATCCTGCGGCCCCCCTTTATGGATTATATTATATAAAATGCACGCTTTGTTTCACAGCCCCTCGCTCCCCCATACCAACAAGCTCCATCCTTGAGCTTCCCTATGCTAACTTTTTTAGTATTCAACACAATCTTGATTCAGTTAAAAGGGAGCGGAAGATGAGGACGATGGTAGACATGGGAATGGGTAGGGAAAGGGGAGCGCTTCCACCGTACATAGTGAAGTTGAACGGCACCAGTTCAACCGCATTAGTGGACGTAGACTGCGGGAGGGAGGTCAAGTTCAGACGCTCTTTCCGTTCCTTGGTTGAATGCATGGTCCCATGCTGCTGCGGTTTCCATCACCATCCTGCAGCTTCCTCTTCCTCCTCCTCTTTTTCGGCTTCTGACAACATCCCTGCTGATTCAGCTACTAGTTACAACTATATTAGTAGTCCTCCCACCTCAACCTCGACGTCCGCTGCACTGAGAGTGACAGGCACCTTCTTTGGGTACCGCAAGGGCAGGAAAGTAAGCTTCTGCCTCCAAGATCAAGACCGAGGCCGAAGCGCTGCCCCAATTCTGCTGCTGGACTTGGCAGTCCCAACCTCGTACCTGGCCCGCGAGATGCAGCACGGTTTGCTTCGAATTGCGCTGGAGTGCGACCACCGCAGCCTCAACCTCAAGCACAAGGCATCAGATGAACCCTCTTCTGCCGCCTCTGGTCTCTTTGACGTTCCCGCTTGGTCCATGTACTGCAATGGCCGGAAGGTTGGGTTCGCCCTCAGGCGACATCTCACGGTGAGCGACATCACCGTCCTGGACCTCATGCGCTCCGTCTCCGTAGGGGCCGGCGTTCTTCCCCTGCATGGGGACCTCCTGTATCTGCGCGCCACCTTTGATCGGGTCGTTGGCTCCCGCGACTCCGAGTCTTTTCACATGATTAACCCTGACGGAACCTCTGCTCAGGAACTCTCCATTTTCTTCCTTAGATCTTAATCAGTATCTTATATTGATGCTTGTTACAATTCATCTTCTCAATGATATGCTGCTTTCCAGTGTCCTCCTCCTCAGTGTGCAGCAAGTGTGCGCGAGACATGAGAGTATGTTGTGGGGTGTGTGGGCCTGTGCTTAAACCGATGTAATTCATATTTTATGCCAACTTTGTTTCATAGTATTCAATTTAGATTTTAGGAATACTGTCGGTGTAAATATATTGGGGTATTTAATGTTTAATGTTTAATGTCGTTGTAATTGAATTGGAGATCTAAATTTCAATGTTTAAGTTAGTAAAACTTCAACCTTTTTGGTTGGTTGAAAATTTCTAGTTTTTCCTCTTATTACTTCAAAATAATATGTAAATCAACAAAAATGATTTGCTTACTTTCGCATTGCTCACTTCAACATATCCGAAATAAAGCAATTATTGAAGGAAGAAATCAAGCGAGCTAAAATGCAAGCCAAATTATTGATGAAGGGCTTTTTTATTATTATTATTTCAAAATAAATAAAAAAATTCTGTTTGTGGGCGGGCGATAGAATGGGGATACTGGAATTTAAATCAGGATCTCATAAATGTGGTTTGAAAGGAAGCCTTTTTTGCCACCAATATACTCTTTTACTCTCAAATCTGGGTCATTTTATGGGCGCCTGAGAGAAGGAGAAGCAAAGCCGAATTGTGGCATATTCCCCCAATACCCATTAGCGCTCAGGCTCAGGCTGAGGCGAAGCGAGGCAAGGCGAGGCGGTGTCAATGCCACCGTCAATTCTGGCCAGAGGTTCCGCTTCTTCCACATCCACAGTAGTGTCGTCTTCTCTTCTTGTTGCCGAAAGAGAAATTAAGAAATGGGAGGTCAAATCAAATGCAAATAAGAGGCAGGATAAATGTATCCGCATATAGACATGCGCACGAGTCAAGCAGTCAAATCTTAATCTTAGCAAGTAGCAACCCCAGCACCGGCATCAGCACCGAAACAAGTAAAGCAGACACGACAATGAGGGCTCCACAGCTCGTGGTGCCTAATGTTCTGTCTCCTTCATTTTTCTCCTTTGTCTTTGGATGCCCCGTGTTAGACGTGGCTATGGTTATATTCTAATCGTATATTCGAAATGAACCGAATTGTCATCAACGATTTAAAAAGTTATAGATTGGCTCGTGGTTGATGAACCAAAGCCGGAATAATATCTAAATGTACGAGAGAACCGATGGTTTTTGAAAGGCCCGCGCACACAAGACCCGTAAAGGACGTCCGATATCCAATATTTTCTTTGACTATTTATCAAAAGATCTTAATCGCTTACACCTCCCGAATGATAGGCTCTCAGTCATTCCGCCTACCAAACGAGACTTATCACGCGGGAGAAATCTCCCCGATTGGATACTCAATCATTAGTTTATCGAACGAACGAATTCTGAAAACCTTCTATCGGTCAAACAACCGACCGATAACTAGTAGTTCTAACAATTCTAAAGGAATGTCGAAATACCTTAACAGTTTTGATTTCCTACTTAAAAACGGTATCTTTAAAACCCTTCAGTTAAGCAACGGATCTTCCTAGGAAACGAAAGTTCTCATATGATGAAAATCACGATTAATTTGGAATAATTAAACTCTCGAGATTTTCGACTCGGTTCGATAAAAAAATTAGAGTTGAAGCACCCCAACGGCATACGACTCTCGTAGGTATAAGGTATCCAAAAACCCTCCAAGTCAGGTATACTCCCTTAATTTAACACATTGGGCACTCTAATCACAGTGAACTTCTCCCTTTTTGATCTCTCAGTCTATTTCTTTTACATTCAAAAACCACTCTTTCTGACTTAAACGTAGGAATCTCCCCCGCCAAAACACCCTCCAACGACTTTTGCAGGTTTCACATTCCGTCGACGACAACAATTCGAGTCAGCAAGGAGCTAGTATCTGTGGAGTCGTAACCCACCTCCAACAGATTGGCGTCATCTGTGGGAAACAGACTAGAGCAACATCCGCGAGTCCGACAACCATGTCTCCAAGAATCAGAGCATCCTCGAGGGCCGACCCCACTGTAGAAGGGCGCGCTCCTATACCCGCCGAATCTGCCATCCCTCTGATACCCGATCATTCAATTCATGATCATATATTTTCTCTCTGACCATCCCATCTGGAGCAAGTCTAACAACCTGCGGCTCAAGAATAGCCAGTCGTGGCCCCAACGCCGAAACAGACGAGTTAGCTCCAAATGAAAAGACTGGAGTCAAAACTCCAAAAACATGAGCAAACAACTAGAGGGGCTCAGCCGAGCCCTTAAGTCGGACGGCCATTCATCCGTAGCGGACTCCGAATATGAACGATGTAACACCGACTCTCGGTGTATTATGCTGTACTCCATTCAGGTATATGTACATATATATATGTGATGTTCTGAGTAGTAAACTTCACTCAAAATTTTTCACGAATTGCTTCGCTATCTAAATTCGCGCTCGTTAATCCTATGTTTTGAAAAGCGTGCCCAAAAACCCTAATTCGGGCGAGGTGAGATTCGAGCGAGCAAACGATCTCAGTTTTACATAGGACCAGTTCCATTAGATTCAGGGTGTCGTAATTGGCCAGTGAGGCTACTTGCACGCTTTTCTATGTCGGGCCAGAAATTAAGCCCAGGGGTAGCACGAATAGTACACCATGGACCCAAAATGAAGGGTCATCGGATCATTTTGAGATTTCCCCGTACAATTTCGTTTCTAATGAAATGTCACATGCCAAATTGACTAAAAAGGTTAAGCAAGCCCGAATTTTAGGAATTCTCATACGTTTACTGGGAAACGCTCGATGCGCATTCACCCGAAGGTGAAGAAATTACTTCCATCGGGCCAAATTAAATTTTAACCATGTGAAATTGCTGAAATTTCACAAGGAGGCCTAAATCAGGCTAAGTTATGATTTTCCTAAGACAAATCATAATTTTGAGAGATTCCCGAAATTTGCTCGGCACGTAGGGAAATTGACCCTACCAAGCAAAAAAATGAAATCCACGCGTGCAAAATTGACGTTGTGGGATTTACATGTGCCAAATATGTTTTAAAGATAATTGCTCTAAGCAGAAGGGTGAAATTTGAGCAATTGCCCGGAAGAGGCTCGCAACCCCAGAATTTTTGCCGAATAAACCCTTATTTTAGACAGAATTGAAATTTGTCCGAGCAAACGGTTTCGTATTAATCCGAGACTTATATTTTTATGATTCTACGTGTAAAATAGAGCCTGTAGCAACATTTTACGAATTTCGAGGCCTAGGTCAAATTTCGACCGATCAGCGCTCACCTTCACTCCGGAGGACGTTTGGATGGTCAAACGACCTCATATTCGCACGAGATCTATGACACTGGACTCAAAATGAAAACCTACATTCAGTGTGTGATTTTAGAAAATTTTGAAATGAATAGTAAATTTGACCAGTTTCGGGTCAAAGCGGAGACTTGTGGATAGACTCAAAGGACATGTAATTAATATCCTTGGAATGTGTAAAAGTGCTTTATAGAGAAATATGAGATCATGACAAGTGGCAACATGTTGAGAGAGGGATCATGATTTGATAATTAATGGATGGCCAAGATTAGGGGTTGGGTGTAAATTAAATTTAAGAAATGACTTAAGTGCAAATAAGAAAAGGAGAAGGGGTCACTTAAGGAGAGAAAACTCTAACACTTCTCTATTCTACAAGCCAAGAAACGTGAGAGGAAGCCCAAGGAGAAAACACCTTCATGAAAGCCTCTCCTCCTCCCTTTCTTCCCATCGTGCACAGCCCCTTTCCTTCAAGATCTCAACCCCATCCTACCTTCAATCAAACTCCCTCAAGCCTCACAACAACCTGTCCAAGAATGGAGAAAAAAGAGTAAAGATTTCTTGGTGGAATTTGAAGAGCCGAGAGTCCAAATCCAAGGAAAAATTCTGCACTTCCTTCAATCTTCGTCCAGAAATTTTTGGTAAGTATTCTCCTCTCCTCTTTGTCCATTACATACTTAAATTTCATGCCATGTTAAAGTTGTTTTGTTTGAGAGCAAGGGGAGGGCCGAAATTGGTGAAAAATGAAGGAAATTGGGGAATTTTGGATGGGCATTCTAATGAACTGTTTTTTGTGTTTAAAATGACCCTAGGAGGAAGTAGAAACATGGACCTAACTTAGTTTAGGTGTGCAGGACTTTGGCATAAGAAAATAGATTGTTTCAATCCCAAATTTGTGTCCAAATTGGTGGAGAATGAACCTAGGCTAGATTGCAGAATTTTCAGCAACCATATGAGAGTATTTTGGACCTAGGTGATCATAAATTTTGGTAGAAATTCTGTCCAATTGTCTGCAGTAAAATTTTTGGACCCTTGGACATGGAAATTGGAGGGATTTTGGAGTGTGAAATGCTTGAAATTGCTTTAGGGTGTGTGTGCTGAATTGTTGGTGCATGTGTGCAAAAATGTGGCACCAATAAGGGAGTTTATATGAGTGAAATGAGAGCCAAATAAGTGCAGTGAGTTTGGGGACATTGGGCAGAAATTTCAATGGATTTTGGAGTGAAAAATGCATGGATTTGTATTGGTGAAGTATAGGAAAAAATTTTGTGATTATGAGACTTATAAGTGTATGATTTTAAATGAGGATGGGAGGTAAAAGAGTGCAGAAATTGTCTGCACAATGGAAGATGGCTTAGAGGTCATTTCCGTGCAAATATGTGGCACAATGCATGGGGAAGAGAACTCCAATGCATGTGTGTCTTGAGGGCATTGTTGTGGTGATTGTGTATATATGTGTATTAGTGAATGAAATGAGGAAGAAATGAGTGCAGAATTTTCTACACAAATGGAAACTAAAAAGGAAGTCATTTTCATATGAAATATGTAGTGAAATGAAAGGAAAATGGAATAAGAAAGTATGTAGAATTTTGTGGTGTGTTATTGACTATGTGTATGTAAAATTGAGGCCATAAGTGTGAGGAATTATGTATATATGTATCCTGAATTTTGGATAGAGGTTAGTGAGCATATGGATGTAAAAATATCTTGACCGAATCCATTGGAGAGATTGGGAATGAATCTAGTAAGCAAGATGGAGGCTTATTATGTATATAATAAGGTATAAAAAGTGTATGCATATATAGTGATATTGGTGTGTTAAAGTGATATGAAAATGTGTAATTGTAAAGAATGAGCAAAAGCATGTGTTTGTATTTATATGATAAATGTATAATATTGTATTGGTGTATTGAAGAGAAGAAGTTGATAAAGAATTTTGAATAAGAGTGTGTTGGTGTATATGCTGGCTCTTATGTGCGGCGAGAGATTGGATTGGTGTGAGCTTTGTGCAGGATTGGTTGAGTACCACCACTTGAGTCTTGTGGACATATTGTAAGCATGAACAAAATATAAAGAGTTAAGGTAGTGGTCTAAAAGACTTGACTTGACATTGGAAATTTGAAAGTGAAAAACATGCATTTAGCCAATTGAACAGCATGTAGTCCTTTAGCATAACTTTCTCTACACAGCTCCAAATGACATGAGGTTTTCTGCCTTAGACACTAGACATCCTTAACTTTAAAAATGAAATAAGAAACTCCTTGATTTGTAAAGGTGTATTAGAAGTTATAGCCTATTTCCTATAACTGCGCAGGTTTGAAACTTGCTGATTTTATACATTCGTAAGTGTTGGATGTCTTGATTGAGGGAAACACTTTTTCTTCGCTTCGTGGTATTATTAGGGAGTGCGCTACCCTCCCCCATAGGTGAGTGGGATTTATTTCAATGTTTTCGTTTAATATGTAAACCCTGTTTTATAATATTTTGACAAATGAGTATGATTTATCGTGTGCTTGAAATGTTTTGACTGGTTTTAGAACTGACTTTTTGTGAACAGATGGAGTGTCCAAAAATTGGGTTGAATTATGAAATTATGCATCCATGTGGTTGAAATGTATAATGTGTCATTTTACTCTATATGTTGCATTTGGTTTACGAACTTGATTTACGGCACATTCTTGATACGATATTAATTTTGGCCTTGAGGGCTTTGGTATGTATTGTTCCGTAGCTACAAAGGACACTGTGAGAGGCGCTTGGTGGCGTCCGGATATGCCTAGGCCTGGGGTATCCCACGAGTTGTCGAGATTATACTTACGACACGGTACTAGCCAGGTTAAACCCGAAAGGGGAAGGATTTGGATGCTATCCAAGTCTAGCACCTGGACGAGGTCCGTCGCCAACGCCGTGGTAGAGAGCACTTTAAATAAATTTACATATAACACCCCCGGTGCGCATGTCATAGATCGAGGTAGACCTCTGCCAGGACACTTTCGACTGGAAGCTCTATGATTTTAATGACAGTGCTTTGGATGCATATTTGATTTGATAATGCATGCTAATGATATATTGTTAAAATAAAAAGTATGATGATTTGAAATATGATTTGTATACTTATACTTTGACACTCCAGTTTCACACCCCATATTAGACGATTACATTGACCCACTCACTCACTGAGTATTCTTCCCTGAGTACTCACCCCTCTTCTTTCCTCCCCAGACAGGATTATGATGCTAGGGCGACGCATTTGGCTCTAGAGGGCTTGATAGCTTGTTGATGGATTTGGTATTTACAACGGTGTGATTTAAGTTTTAATTGAAAATATGAATTTCGTACTTTATGTCGACCCTGCGTGGTCTTGATATTGTGATCCGTAGTTAGCCGTGTACATATTATGGGATGATTGTATAATTTTTAGACTTTTGTTTGCGAAACTCTCATATTTCACTTGCATTGAGACATTTATAAATATTTAAAGTGTTAACTTGGGAATTTGTAATATATTTGTATAAATTTATACCCGCTCGGTATGGCGGCTGCTCATACTCTAGTTGGGCATGACAGGAGAGGTCTGTGGCTAGGACTGCTGGTAATTTATTTAGCCTTGCGTTGCTCTGGATGTCGGTTGTGGGATTTGTTGGTTTTAGAGAGGCCGGGATGGTCATTTGTTTAATTTACAGGATGATTTTAAATTATACAGGTTTATTTGTATATGGGAGACCTCCGATTTATTGGGAGGTTCTGCCCGATTTTCTGTAAAAAAATACAGCCGGCATCCAGAGCAACGGGCAGCTGTTCACGATCCCGGTTTGGGGCGTGACAACGACCACCGAGGTGAATATTTCTTGCAAATTATGAGCCATCGGTGACCTCTCGACACAATCCTAAGGATCTAAATAAACAAATCGAACAGTTTGTAGCTGCCGAGCTTAAAAGGGCAGGTGCAAAAAAAGAGGAAGATCTCCTCCACCCTTTGGGAGTATCGCCCTTTGATCCAAAATTTTCCTCAGAACTAATGCCAAGATACGTCCTCCTGCCGCCCATGGAGCGATATGATGGAACAACTGATCCTCGCGACCACGCTGCCCACTTCATAACAGTTATGGTCTCTAGAGACCTATCAGATGCAGCGATGTACAAACACTTCCCCACCACTCTCAAAGGCAATGCCCTGGCATGGTTCAAGTCTCTCCTGTCGTTCAATATCAAGAGTTTCACCCAACTCCAACAATAGTTCAAAACTCATTTCATAATCAGTCGAGGAGCCAAGCGAAAGTCCACGTCATTGTTGTCGTTGCGATAACTGGAAGATAAGTCTCTGAGAGATTTCTTGGAGAGATTTAAGACAGGGATGTTAAAGGTCCCCACTTTGGACCATTCCATCACATTGGCTGCTCTCCTAACGGACTTGCGCTCCTCTGACATGAAGGTCTCCACTACGAAGAAACCCCCTACAACCATTTAAGAATTTACTCCCAAGCCGAGAAGTATATTGCGATAGAAAAAGCAGAAACGTTTGATCGATGAAGAAACCGTCCTAGTAGAAAGGAACGTAGTCGATCACCTCCCCAGCCTTCCCCAAAGAAGAGTAAGATGGAGGCTCCGCCCTCGCGAAGGTTCAATATCTACACTCTGCTGAACGAGACTCCAAACCAGGTTTTATATCAGATCAAAAACAAATCGTACGTCAGATGGCCTCCTCGTCCTACAAAGGAAGATCCCAAGAAAGATAAGTCCAAATACTGTCACTTCTATCGAGACTACGGTCACATGACTGATAAATCCAAGAGGCTCAGGGATGAGTTGGAGTTTCTGAATCGCAGCAGTAAACTATAGAGATTCATCAGTGCGGAAGAAAGGAATTTACCTTCCCCGATAGACGTAATGCACCAGGGGAGAATGAGCCACGTAACCGACCGGATCCTAAGCCGTCACACGACGAATCAAGAGGGGTGATTCTCCAGATCCACAGCGAAGACATCTGGCATGAGCTCTATGTTCCCACTAGCATTTGCCCGGCATATGACCAAGAGTTTCCCATGTTTTTTCCTTGAGAAAGGTTTCGACGCTCTTCCGTCACTTTGTGATTATTCCTGTGAAGGTTCGCGACACAAGATCCTCAGTGATTTACGAAGGAATCATCTCCTATCTAAAGTTTCCCATCGTATGTTGGGTCTCAGACGCCCTGCTCCTACCGATCAAACGTGTCATCAAAATAGGATGAAATTTCCCGAACAAGTGAATACAGCCCTAACATCTAAAGTTTCTAATCGTATATCGGGCCTTAGACGCCTTGCTCCCACCAATCAAACTTGTCATCAAAAGGAGATGGAACTCCCCGAACGGATGAACACGACCCTAACATCTAAAGTTTCCCATCGTATATTAGGTCTTAGACACCCTAGTCTTACGATCGAACATGTCATCAAAATAAAATAAAACTTCCCGAACGGGTGGACACGGCCCTAACATGTAAAGTTTCTCATCGTACGTTGAGCCTCAAACGCCCTGGTCTTGCCAATCAAACGTGTCATCAATAAGGGATGGAACTCCCCGAACAGGTGGACACAGTCCCTCTATCTAAAAGTTTTCTATCATACGATGGGTCTAAATTGCTCAGATTCTATCATTCGAATGTATCATCAGTAAGAGATAGAACTCCTCGAACAGGTGGACATGGCCTCTCTGTCTAAAAGTTTCCCGTCGTACGATCGGTTTAAATCGTCCAGATCCTATCATTCGAACGTGTTATCAATAAGGGATGGAACTCCCCGAACGGGTGGATACGGTCTCTCTATCTAAAAGTTTCCTATTATACGACGGGTCTAAGTCGTCTAGATCCTATCATTTGAACATGTCATCAACAATGGATGAAACTCCCCAAACGAGTGGACACGGTCCAACCTATCTAACGTTTTCACTGATCGGATGGAACTTCCCCTCTGTCTAAAGTTTCTAATGGTCATGCGAACCGGTATGTCAGGCCTAACATGATAAGGGTTACAACATCAGATCACGAGACAGCCTCAATCGAGGACGAGAAGCAAGGATTGTTCAAAAAAAAGTACTGAGATACAAAGTTTTAAAGGAAGAATACCAAGAATCAAATAGGAATAATAGGACTCATCGAAAAGCAGATCCCCTGACAGTTAGAACTGTAATAGAGGCTTCAGGAACGAAGCCCTAAATGGTTGCAACCTCCTCAACTGGGGGCAAAGCATCACTCAGACCCATTCGGTGAATTATCTCTTCAGCACACCTCAATCTTTCGACCAATTTACGTTGGGAATTTTTGAAGGCAGCAGTTTCTCTTGCGCGAGACTCCTCGAGGTCAGCAATCTTGCGCTCTGCCATCAGAAGAGACTCTTCCCAAAATTGAGCCAGCCTCTCGACCGATTAAAGACGTGTCTCACGCACCCTAGCCTCTACTTCTAGCTTTTCGCATTGCATGCTCAATTCAGCAATGCGTCCCTCGAAATGATCTCTCACCTACTTCTTCCGTCGCTCTTGGAACTCCGCAAGAGCCATGGTCTAAAAAGAAAGACGGATTGGGAAAGGAGAAAGAGGAAAAAGAAGCTGAATAAACATAAAAAAGATGATACCATCAATCCAAGAGACTTAAGAGCCCCATCAACTTGTTTCTGAGACATCCTGTGTAGATCCAGCTCACACTGATGAAAGTCTAATCGGTCCACAATTCGGTCTGCTTTGGCCAAATCTATATAGCTGAATTGCTTATCTCCAATACAAACCACAACAGTCCCTCGCTCTTTTGAGCCCTTCCGTCCGTCAAAGGATTGAACGGGAATGGTAGGAGGTAAAACAGTCCCATCAGGAACTTTGTGCTTTTCTTTGTGCAAAGGCCAAACCGAAACGACAAACGAAGGCTCCGCCATCTTCTCCATCATAGTTGTGGAAATATACAACCCTACCCTAGTGCCAGGTGAGGAAACATCTCTCAATCTTGCCGGTTCACCCTTACCAATGCTCCTATTCCCCGTTGACTCACTTCCCTCCAAGAGAAGGGTCTCCATCAAAATGGTTCCATTGGATCTGAACGCTCCGACAAACAACCAGCCCGTGCCTTGACAGAGGCAAAGGTAACGAAATCTTCCTTCTCTTCGACAAAGGAGAAGAAGACTCTTGGAGGGCCATAGACGTCTCGACGAACTCCTAGGGAGACCCCCTCGCACTCAACCGAACCTGCCTATCGATGCTGATTTTCTCCAATACGGCATCATCAAAGGAGTCCATGGAATCAACCAACTCGACCCTTTCTCTTTCTAATAAGAGGGGCCTATCGACTTTTCTCTTCTCTCTAATCAGCAGGCCAGCCAAAGATAGCATCTGATCATCTAGCAGGGACTCGACTCATATGTTTCGACTGGTGGACTTACAATAACCATCGATTGACTGAATGAAACAACCATGCTTAGATTCGGTTGGGGGCTTCGGCCCTA
The DNA here is from genome assembly GCA_037126225.1 of Dillenia turbinata. Taxonomy (NCBI): domain Eukaryota; kingdom Viridiplantae; phylum Streptophyta; class Magnoliopsida; order Dilleniales; family Dilleniaceae; genus Dillenia; species Dillenia turbinata. Next base: position 30,609,714 of record JBAMMX010000006.1, read on the forward strand.
AAGAAGGCCCCCCTCACTGGCGTCAGGCAGCATGGGGATGCGATTCTTATCCAAGAATTCTACAAAGAAGAACTTCAACATCCAGTTCATATCAATGGACTTCTTGTAGCTGAATTTTCAGTTAGACTCGGGTCGAGTCTATAACTTGTACTAACCCTTGGTCAAACCACTGTTCCCACATCTCATCAAGATAAAGACAGATGACAAGATGTCGAAATCAAAGCAAAAACGAAAAAACCCTAACAGAGTAGCCACGGTAACCACCAGACGCCAGGCACTTGGAATCAGGAGAGTTGGGAATATATTCCAACGGCGTAGTACCTCTACGAAAGGACATGTATATGGAATTTTTAATCTGTAGTTAATCGATTGGCAGTACATCGATACGCACCCCTCCGGTGCCATATTAGCCCTATCGGCATCCTTGACGGACACCAAAGTGTAATCATCTCCCATCAGCATATCAGTCTGGGATTCTTGAAGCTCCTTCATGGACATGGTGCTCGCGATATCGCCGATGTCCGGATAAGTTTGAGTAGTGGACGTTTTCGCCATTGCTTTCAAAAATGACTTCTCTGATGGCTCTTGAGGAAGAAAAATGAATGAAGATACCAGGTGCACACGAACAAATGGCCTTATAAAAACGCCAAAAGATGATCCGTATACCCAAATGGCAGCACGTGGTGTCAATGCGTGAACGAAAGATGGGTACTCATGGTACATTTCTCACGAAACGACATCCTGAGTAAGGGGCAAATGATGGGACATAACCCAAGACCCAATTCGAAGGGATGGCACTTGAAAGGCCCGTACACAAGGCCTACAAAGGACAACTACCGTCCGATATCTAATGTTCTCTATGACTATCTACCGAAAGGTTTTAGTTGCCCAGACCTCCTGAACGATAGGGTTTCAGTCGCCCTGCTCTACCGAACGGGACTTATCACGCTGGAGCAATCTCTCTGATTCGGTACTCAATCATTGGTCCATCGAATAAACGAACTTTGAAGACTTTCCATCGGCTAAACAACCAACCGATAGCCAGTAACTCTAACAATTCTAAAGGAAAGTCGAAGCACCTTAGTTTTGATTTCCTGTTAAAAACGGTATCTTTAGGACCTTTCAGTTAAGGAACGGATCTCTCCAGAAAACGAAAGTTCTCATACGATGAAGATCATGATTAATTCGGAATATTTCAACTCCCGAGATTTTCGAATCAACTCGATAAGAAAGTGGGGTTGAAGCACCCCAACGGTATATGACTCTCGCAGGAATAAGGTATCCAAAAACCCTCCAAAAGCATCGGAATCTCACCCGCAGAGCACCCTCCAGCAGTTTTTGCAGATTTCACATTCCGTCGACTGCAACAATTTGAGTCAGCAAGGAGTCGGTATCCATAGAGTCGTAACCCACCTCCAATAATTTTTATTTCAAATCATCCAGAATTATCAATTCAAATAAAAAGTTTTTTCAAATCATTTTTATTAGTTTGAAAGTAGTAGTAGTAGAAAATTTTTTATTGTAATTAATGTTGAATCTAATATTATTTTTAAAATTCAATTATAAAAATGAATATGAATTTTATATTAGAAAAAATAATTTAATTAAATTATTTTATAAATTTATGAGGCAATAAATATTTAGTTTTCATGGTCGGAGCAAATTGAGTCTTAAATGTTCACTATTAAATCGATTAACGAATTATGTCAACGAAGAAGATACAATTGCATTCCAATTAAATTTATTCCGTAATTGATTAGTCACTTTTTTCGTATTTTTTATGAAAAATATCTATATTTATTTTTTATTCAATATTTATTATGTTAATTTTTATACTTTCAATTTTAGAATCAGAATTGAAATTGTTTGAAACCAGAATTAAAATCAAAACCTTTGGAATCAAAACCATCCCTTTAAGTTTGATTGTGATTCCTCTAAATCAGGAAACATGAACCGGCGGTTATGGAACTAGGACCGGCAATTCAAAAATTGTAGCCACATCAACCTTGGCAATTCAAAAAAAAAAAAGTTGTATAAAAAATTATTAAATATAACATATTCTTACTGATAAAATTTAATTTTCTCTTGAAAATGTTATATTTTTTATTAAAATTTTCACTTTTGTTATAAGGCATTATAAATTGAGTAAAATTAAATTAAATTAAATTAAATTGACAAGAGTTGAGTTGAGAGATTTCAAAAAGAGTATTTTACATTTCTCAATATAGACAAAAAAGATTGCTTCCTTTATTCTTTTTTTTTTTTTTTTACATCTATTGTATTTTTAATTATAAATTTTTATAATTTTTGTTTTGTTTTTCAATTATAGATTTATGTGATCTCAAGGAGAACCTTTTTAATCTAGAAAATGAAAACTAAAAAGTTAGTAGCATAACAACTAAAGGCCTTTGGGTTTAATGGTACCTAGAGTTGCCCTTAGGGTTGTTATATGAACCGAATCGAGTTCGAATCGTTCACGAGCTACTCGATCAATAACTCGACTCGACTCGATTTTAATCGAATTCAAATCAAGTTCATTATACAATCAAATCAAGTTCGAATAATAGCATTTTAGATATGATTATAATATAAAAAATAAAATATATTAATATATTATATAATAATCAAATTTTTGAGTCAAGTTCAAACAATTTCATTATACAAACGAGTCGACTTCATGTCCTATTATTTACTACTCATTAAGTTCGAGTTTGACTTCAAGTCGAGTTAAAAAAAATCGAGTTCAAGTTCAAGAATAAGGATCACTACTAGAAAAGAGGGTATTAGCAACGGAAATATTCATCGCTAATAATAAAAATTCTGTCGCTAAAAAATATTAGCGACAGAAATTTTCGTTGTTAATTCCATCGCCGAAAACCTTCTTGTTAAATATTAACAACAGAAAAGTATTTGTTGCTAATTTTTTTGACGGATTAACGATGAAATTTTTAACGATGGAAATTTTTTTCGCTAATCCGTCACTGAATATAATTTCTTAACTTGTTACATTACAATTAATTCGATCAATCTGTTAATCTATAATTCGATCAACCTATTATATTGCAGTTCTCATATTACCGATGATATTACAAACTATTTTATTTGATAGATATAAAAAGTAACTATATTAGTTACATACAATATATAAAATCTCATGTTACCAAATATAATGTGTACATCAAATAATTTCATAAAATCAACTCAGTCCATAATGTTTAGCACCATAAAAATTAAATACATAGAAATAAAATCATCAATGTTACAGAGATTGGTGATCTGGTGACTGAGTGCTATCTAGGCTAGGTGGTGGATGTTGGATACCTAATTGTGCAAATATCTCATGAATTTGTACCTCAGTTTGCTCCCTAACTCGACTTTGCACTTGTTCCAATATTTAGCTATACATATTCTCTATCATTTGATTTCTTATTTCGTTCATCATTTTATCTACCTCCTCTTTAGTATACATCTAAGAGGAAGGCATGCATGGAGATGAAGTGGTATCGAAGGAATTTATAGTCAATATGTCATAAACTCTTTTTCCAAAACCATATAAATGTCCCTTCATTGGACCTTCAGTCACCTCACACCATAATCCGGCAACAAAGTCTAGCTGAGAAGTGTTATATGAACCATATTTTTCCTCTAGCAATTGTTTGTATTTGCCCTACAACAAGCATATATCATTACATTTGTAAAATTATTAGTGTTTTAGTGTTATCCATAATTAAATAACAATGAATTTGCCCTACAATAATTGTTTCTGACTTCTTATCAACATACTGTCATTTTCCTTTATCACACATGTGCGTGCAATTAAAGAGTTCAATATAGAAAACTGAGTGGCTGGTTTCTTCAGACTAAAAATAATAAAAATCATTAGTAATTTTATCAATACAAAAATTATCAATATAATTTGTAAATAAGAAATAAATATAAACCATCCTTTTCATGTGTGTTGCAAACAAGATTGAACTGAATATGTGCTTTGTAATTCTCCTTCTTTTTCTATATTCTGGTTTTGCTTTACAGCATTTGACTTCTGTTGCCACTTTAATATACTCCAGTGTTTATCAATTAATTCATTCCAAACAGCAGATATCAAATACATAGGGGAATGACCTTTGGTTTCATCCTTATTGCCGCAAGCATATCGTTATGTGAATTTTCATCTCGTTATGTGAATTTTTGCTTCACATAATAAGTAAAGTGAGAATAAACAAGTGAATTAGATGCACTAAGATAATAACTATGCATATGAAATGACAATTAACAAGATAAGGAATATGACACAAAAAACAAAATTTTGCTCCAATATGACATAAAAGTTATAAATAAATTTGTCAATGAACTGGTCTAATATGAGTGATGGATAAGGAATATAACACAAAAAAAAAAAAATTACAAAAACATTAATGAGTTAAAAAGCAATTGTATGGTATCATGTCTAAAGGCCATATCAGTGTTTGACATACTTCTTGCTTGTGTAAGGCATATAGTTAAGATGGAAGCAAACCTATGTTGGTGATCCATTATGTAGGACAGCCTTCCCAATGGCTAGGAAATTCCTGGCTGTTGGCGCCTTTTAACAGTCCTTCTAATGGACTGTTAAATATACATTATGCTGGGCCTTAAAGCTTTAAGTGAGGGATCAAAGCCTCTCCTATGATGAGCTCGAGAATTGGGCTTGAGAAATGTTATTTCCAACATTCTCTCTCAAGTTTGGCGACTAAAGGACTATATAGCCAAACTTTCCAAAATTATTCGACAATCAATCTTTTGATTTTCTTGTTGTTTTTATGGCTTTGAAGTGATGAACCTTTTGTTGTATGAGAGAATGAGAGAGAACTCGTCAGATTTTGTGACTTTCTTTTTTGCCTTGATTTTTATTGGTTGAGTGATTGCACTTGAGTTGTAATAAATTCTGTTGTCCACTTATTTTGATAATAGCCGTAACCTAATTGATCTTCTAAAAGATGGCAGAGATAGTGAAGATTCCCTAACTTCCTCTTGGGCTTCCGGTGGATGAGAGATATCTTGAGGTTGATCTCCCCCTTATGTTATTCCTTCCTCCTCATTTGATTGTTATGGAGGATTATTTGTAACTTGTGAAAAATAGTAGAAAACTTGTAGAGAATTATTCTCGTGTTATGGTGCCTCTTTTACACAAATATCTACAAAATAAAATTTATTTTCTATAAATATCACATCTTTCGATATATATATATATACGGTTAGTTTTCGGATCAAAACATATATATCCCTTTTGGAAAGACTCGTAGCCTAAGAATACATATTTTTTGCCATTTTGGTCTAATTTGTCCCTTAATTGACTAGAAACATGCACATAGCATACACAACCGAATATTTTAAGATGTTTGAGATTTGGTTCGGTTTTTTGTTAACAACTCCAATAGGGATTTCCATTGAAATATCCTAGAAAATAATCTATTGATCAAATGAGCAGCTATATTAACTGCAACACTATAATATTTCTTAAGCATTTTTGCTTGGAACATAATTGTCCTAGCAATTTCTAGGATGTGCCCGTTTTTTCTCTCGGCTACACCATTTTATTGTGGGGTATATTGGTATGATATTTGGTGGATTATACCATTATTTTCTAGAAATTTTCTAAAATCATTACTTATTTATTCTCCCTTATTATCCGTTCTAAATACTTTTATATTCCCATTAAATTGGTAAGAAACATATTCTTGAAAATTTTGAAAAACCTCAAATGCAAATGCCTTAAATATGAGCATGGAACCCCACGTGAATCAAATTTTGTGGTCAATGAATGATATGAAATATTTAAACCCTCTTTTAGATTCTATGGGGACGGTCCAAATATCTGAGTGCACTAACTCAAAGGGTTCTTTGTATTGTGTTTCAAACATAGAATAGTATGCTCTTGTTTGTTTTGCATAAATGCATCCTTCACAATGTCTATCTTCACAATTTTTATTTGGAAATAATTCATTTAAAATTTCACTATGAGGATAACCTAATCTAGCATGCAACAATTTATATCCATTTTCTTTGTGTTAAGCAAGATCCTTTGAAGAGAAAGAGTGACGGCAAGTACCTTGATTGAGTATTATGCCTTCCAATTTTTTGTGCAGTATGATGACAACGTCTAATGCAAAATTTAGTGCTTTATGATACTTCAGATTGCTAATTAGCTTTTTGAGTAACATGATCAATTTTTTAGCTTCTTCAAAAAATGTCTTAACTTTAATTTATAGGATCAGATTTTGGAGGAAATTCAGAGTTACTAATGCTGCTGCCATTTTTTATTGGATTGGGGAAGATTGTTCCCTCTTTGAAAAATATTTGTTCTTGAGATGTGGATGAAGGCTCCAACACCAATTCTTAGAGTGATTTGTCTTCTTGTAATTTGAATATCTCCAAGCCTGAGTTTAAAAGTTGGGCTTTAAAGTCGAGAATTCAATTTGGTCTATCAGAGTTGGATTGGAAAGGGAGGCCCAAAAGGCGTCAAGATCTCCGACGAGAGCAAAAAGCCCAATGCTTGGTCAAGGATAAAAGCAGCTTGAAATTTTGAATTTCGTTCCGCCACCGACTTTGCTTTCAGGCCTGGTTCAGCTTTGATTTTGGAAACAACCGTTAAGACCAAAAACGGGGAAAGAGGGGGTTGGACAATCAAGGAGTATGCGGAGGAGGAGGAAAAGGAGGAGACAATATCTGCTGCTTGATTGTGGTGTGGGGGTGAGGTGCGGGGCTTGGCCTTGAATTTGATGAATGCCACCAATTTGGTAGGGCAGGGATTCTTGTTGTGTTGTTGGATTGGGCCAAAACGAAAACCTGTAAACTCATAAAAATAGAAAGTACCAGGCCCCACTTCCGCCAAGCTACACGTATGTATGTTTTTAAAGAATAATTTAGTATTTATAACTTTCTCTCTAAACTCTGATAATTTCAAATTCAAATCTCGATATAACTATAAAAAAAAAAAAAAATATTGTATTTATGTATGTTGTTATGTTCTACTTGTGGTGTCGGCAAAGGGGTGAATATAAACATATAAAAAGAGAGGAGAGAGGTGTTAAAATAAACAAGAAGGCTTCGTCTCTTCTTATATCTCTTAATTGTGTACAGTGGTAATTCCTTATTTAATCTGACGGATCCCTTTTGTATATCATGCAATGCTAATAGGGCCCCAATTATTATTTAGATTTTTTAGGGGCATCAAAATCCAAATCCAAATCCAAATCCGATTTCAGCCTTGACCCTGAAATCTTGGTCTTCCCACACAGACAGCAACATAGAGTAAGAGAAAGAGGAAAAATAAGAGCTGGGATGGGCATTGGGCTGTCCTATATTTTTTGAATATTTTTTGTTGTTGCGTGTGCGATCAGCGGTGGGGCGGAACTACTAAATGAGTTCAGTTCAATGCACTCTCTCTCTCCCTCCCTCTCTCTCTCTCTCTCTCTGCATTTTTATTTCTTGATTTTAGGTATGAAGGAAAGGTGGGTGCATCAGCAACAGCATCTATCTCATCTCCTGAGGTCACCCTTAACATTTGCTGGCTGCGGCTATTAGTCCAGCTTCGCTGCCACAGCCTCAGGCCCCAACTTCCATGAGCAAACTCCGCATCCTTTTTCTTTTGTAGGCTCATGATGTCATAATAAATTTAGATACCCACATAATTCAATTAATCTTAACTGAGTTTTTTCTTTATTTGGTTCGGATAATTAATTAATTAAATCTTCACTTCGGGGATCATACTATTTGCCGTCGGTCCAACTATTTTATTACTGGAAAGCAGGATGCATTAGATTAGGGTGAACCTATCTCCTATCTATCTATATAACACCTTTTGTAGCTCCCGCAAGTAGGAGGATTAGGCACAACAAATTAATACGCAACTCCACTCCTCCCCAGCTTCAACAAAGCAAATGTCATCATCACTACACCTCCACCTCCACCTAATCAACCTTAAATTCCCCCCCCCCCCCCACTTTCTTTTTCTTCTTCTTCTTCTTCTTTATTGATTTTATTGTTTCTTAATTTGGATTCAACTCTAACTCATGATGTTTCTGACTCCAGCATACATTTATGCCTAATTTCTTATGCGCATTACTTCATACGCGTACCCACTCCACTCCTTTAGGTCTCTGTGGGTCCTAAAACTCGTCTATCTTCTCACCCCCAATACTTGCTGTTCCATCATCACGCCCCTTCAATTGCCCCCAGTGTCAGCTTATTGACTTTTGCTTATTTCTTCTTCGTCATCATCCCAATCGGATCACAAATATATGGAGGGCTAACGTGTTTCCTCCATGAATGTTTCAGTTTCTAAAATTTCCCGAAGTATCTTGTCGTGAGATTACATGCTGATTGCTGTCCATGCTTTTCGTTTATTTAACCTAGCCCCCTCCCAAAAAAAAAAAAAAAAAACCCAAAAAAAAATACAACAAAGGGGCTGTAATCGGATGGCAACTACAATTTGAATTTTGCTCCTTTCCTTTTTCTTTTTCTTTTTCTTTTTCTGAGCTCCTGACTTTGAAAAGGTTAATCTTAGATAAATAAACAATATATTCCTCAAATCTCTACTTCTTGTGAATACTTTTAATTGCTTGTCCTAACTAACAACTTTTATCTCTTCTAGTTGATGTTGAACCGCTCCTCTCCTGCTGGGTTGCCCATGCATATCGTGGACATGTCACACACACCACCCTACCATTCAAAAACTGTGAGTGTTTTTGATATAATTGATTTCATGCTATCAAGTCTGCAACGGGGTATCCACTTGACCACATACTTCCATTCTATTTTCACAATCATAAAGTTTATTTTGAGGTCTCTAGGATGTTTTTCTGTCTTCGGCTTTAGGTTGTAATTACTATATAGATAACAAATTCAGATGATGGGGACAATCTAATCTTTACTTTTTCATCTGTTTACATCATTTAAATTTCTCAGAAATACTAACAATACCTTTCTTTACTTATTCTTTAAGAAACCCATTGTTTATCTTATATGCTCTATCACTCTATCTTTACCATATGTCTTTAGGAAACTGACATGTTAAGACATTCCAAAATTACAACGGGAAACTCGTATTCAGAGATATAGAACATTTGAACACATCTAACAGGGTCCGATGCTTCGAAGCCCCACAAATTTCCCCGAACTTTTTTGAGTCCAAAACCCAAGAGTCATATTGCCAAGAGAGAAGGTTTTTTTCATTAGCCTTAGGGGAGTCAAAAACTGGAGATTACATTTCCCAGTTCTTTGACTTGAGACATCACCAGGTTATAAATCGGCAGTGTCTAACCCTTCATATGGCACTTGAGCATTAAACGTATCCAGAGATTTGTATCATCGGATCACCGAGTATTAAAACTCTTGGGACAAAAGCTAGTCAGTGAAATTTAGATCTCACTTGTAGCTCCCACTGCTTCTTTACTTCTTTTCCTTCCCCATGAAATTTGACAACTCCTAGCATTTGTTTGGACTCATGATCATGCAAACCAACAGCTTGAGTACATGCCATTGAGCTTTGCCCAAACATTTACATCTGATAGTATCTATACTTTATGGCCTCCCTGACTGGTTTAATAAGTTACAGTTTGCCTTCAATAGGCCCAAACAGCTGTATATGTGTAAATGATTTATTTCAGCTGAGTGCTTGAATATGTCTTCCTTCTTTGATTTTAGTGAGGTCAAGTTAGATAAAGCACCAAATATTTCTTCAACAATAATTAGAATTTCTCATACTTCCAATGTATTGAGTCATTGCATTAGCATCCCCTTAAGGCAATGTGGTTCGCACCTACTGGAGTCATTGCATTGTGCATGTAGCAATTTTAAAGATTGTTTAGCTGTTGTAGTTTTGTTGTACAAATGTAGTCCTTGAAACATATTTATGTGTCCATCACTTGCATCAGTTACACTTGCAAAAACAAGGGTATACCCAGTGCCGAAACTCTTACATTATAGGCTAAGCTATCAAATATTTGATATAATCATGGCTTTGTCTGATTTCGCAACAATTTCCCTCTTAAATGTGAGTCCAGTCATCTGTGGAGCTGATGGGGGAGATTGCTGAACTTGAAGTTGAAATTATACAGTTGGAGCGATTTCTTCTTTCACTCTACCAGAAAGCATTTGGACAGCATGTACCCACCTTAGCAGAGTACTCTGGCACCCACTTGCAGTGCCAGATAGGCATGGGGTTGCAAGCGGTAACAAATGAAGTAAGGACCAAACTGGATCCTAACATGGTCCAATGTGATAAAATTTTTCACCATCAGACTTCCTCTCCTAGTTGCTGGGATAGCACAAAATCTTCAGATGGCAGAACTGCTGCAAGTCCAACTGCTTTACCTGCAATGGTAAGCAACCCTCCCCACATAATGCTTTGGAAAAGAGCGATTAATTTCATTTCATACCGCTTCCTCTCACTCATCCAACCGGAATTGCCATTGCTCAGCCACCAGTCAATAAAGGACTTAGCCATGTAAATTCTAAAATTTTTGTGTTTGATATCACATGTCCTACTACTCCCCCCCCCCCAAAAAAAAAAGAAGCTTTTTGGGAGAGAGTATTTTGACTGCTGCAATACCTGATTTTCAATTTTCATTTACCACAGAATATCCCCTTCAAATTGCAAAATTTTGTGTATGGTGAGCATCTCCGAGACCTAAAAAATCCAGATCTTAGCCGCTGCAAACTTGCTGATTACTTTAGTGCAGATCCCTCTGATGTTTCCTGCACTGTTCAAATTGACTCTGCAGTTAAACTTTCTGAAGACATGATTAGCTGCATGTCTTCCATATATTGCCAACTCGCAGAACCTCCTTTGGCCCATGGAGGTCATTTGGCTTCTCCAATGTCATCCTTGTCCTCATCTAGTACATTTTCTACCCAGAAGCATAATGATAGCTGGAGTCCACAAAGCAGTGAGGAAACTACAGTTCATTGTCGTCTTCTTGCTTTTAATGAAGAGAATGGACCATATAATGCAATGCTAGAAGTTACAGAGATACACTTGAATGACGAGAGATTCAAATATGCTTCAAAGATGCTACAGACTTTCAGGTTGACTGCATACAGCTATCAAATTGTCAAACCGTCTCCTGTTTTTTTTAATATATTTTTTAAAATTCTTTTGTTTCTTGGTCTTCATGCAAAATCTGTTTGAAATTGGAATTTCTTCCAACGGTTTTACCAGAAAAAATCTCATGCTGTCCTATTTCTTCAAGTTTCTCTTTTAATCTTGATTAAAGCCATACAGATCACTAGTTCGAAGACTTGAGAATGTTGACCCAGGGACGATGAAGCATGAGGAGAAGCTTGCATTTTGGATCAACATTCACAATGCACTGGTGATGCATGTAATATTTGGAACTTCATTCTGCTTTTTGATTTTTCACCTTGCAGTTATGATCCGAAAAGTAAAAAAATGGGTGTCAAAGATAAAAACTGATTGTGAATTCCTGCAAGTATGACATGCAATCTAGCTCTTCTAGAACTCCAGTTATGAATTGTATCCTGCCTTTGATTTCAACACAAGCAACCTCATGGATGATGTTAGATTTGAATGTCATCCTAGTCATTTGTTTTGCAAGAATAAAGGCTCTGTATAGCACAAATTTGGAATACAAGTGATTCGGCAGAGATTTTGCTTTAAAGACTATATGATATGGATATTTTACCTTTCTAATTGTGCTTCACATTCATGTCCTCTTAGTTGTGCTGCATAACATCCCACAAGAACATTGTTGAGTGGTCTATTGCATCAGTTTTTACATCTAACGGCTGCCACTGAATGGTTTATAAAGGGAAAAAGAACTAACAAAATTTTGGTGTATCCAGGTTTTTCCAAATTCATCTCATATTTTACTTCATCTCAATTTTTGTTTCCCTTTTCACCCTGGAAATATTCCTTGTCTCTAATTCTTAGCTCCGAGATTTTAGTGTCATCTTTCTTATTCTTCTTGTTAAATTAGCTGCTGTTCTTTACATTTGCATATTGTTTATGACATTAATTCTTTTCATTTTCTTTTGCAGGCATTTTTAGTATATGGAACTCATAATAATCAAGCTAAGAATGCTACCATTTTAAAGGTAAAACAAAATCTTGTCACCAACTCTTTTTTTTTTTTAATTGTGAATTGCTCATAATGTAGAAAAATGTAGCCATGGCATGTGGGCCCTGAAGGCTGAAACTGGGTCATGTTATAGCATGGATATAGTATTTTTGACTTGGTTGCCCCTGAGATTTAGATAGGAAAAGGTGCACGGTTATTGCTTTCTGGATTTTTCCCTTTTTGAGTGCATATTTCCTATAAAAGTATGGTGAGGGATATTATTAACCTGAAATCAATTACTGTGGTTGCCAAATGAAATGATATGCAAAAGGGTAAAGGGAACTGGTACTGGTTACCTGATAAATAATGCACTGTTCTCGTTTAGGCAATTTTTTTGGGTGAAGAGATGCATCTTTAAACTCTGAAACTGGTGCCAGACATGCCTTCCACTATGCCAATTATGAGAAAGTCACACCAATTGTTTCACATAAATTTTTTGTTTTTCACCGGGCAGCTTACAATGTCGGGGGACATTCCGTTAATGCTTACATCATACAACGCTCCATTCTCAGAATCCATCCGCACCAATCTCCACCGGTATGCTGGTTCAGTTTGACATCTGAAATTCATATAATTAATGTCTTTATGCTAGTGCTTTTGGACATAATGCGTTGAGTAGTATAATGGATGCATGAAGACTTGCTTTACTTGAAAAACCCCTGCACGAAAACATTCGCTAGCTCATGCATGTTGAGATGATATGCAACAACTTGTATGATGATTTTGTTTGGATAGGTTACTTTGCTCACCACTATAATTGGCCATACAAATGTCTAGCTGAATCTTCTTGAAAAAAAGAGATGCAGTTTATTGTAAACAGTTTCCTCTGTGTAAGCTAATGTAACATGTATTGCAGTGGATCAAAACGCTGTCTTTGTCCAGAAGGAAATCAAAACCTGGGGTTGTTAAACATGTGTATGCGATTGAAAACCCGGAGCCACTAGTTCATTTTGCACTTTGTCTGGGGGCGTTCTCTGACCCAGCGGTATGATAACCTTCCTCAATTCCAAACCATAATGCATATGCACCTGACAAGTTTTTGTGCACTGTGATTTGACTTGGAATGTTTACCTTATTCGATGCAGGTTCGCAAATACACGGCCAATAATATGGTTGAGGATCTCAGGCTTGCAAGATAAGAGTTCATTCGAGCTTCCATATACATCAACAGAGACGCAAAGATTTTCCTTCCAAAAATTGTTTGTTACTATGCAATGGATATGTCTTTCAGTGACTCTGGACTGTTGGACTTGGTAAACCAATTGCTACCCAACTTCCAGCGACATGCTGCCAGGCTGTGCAAGTCCATTTGTTGGATGCTGCATGCCTCGACCTTTCGTTACTTGATCCACCAGAATTTGAAGGAAGAGATCTGCATGTGATTAACCTTTTTATCTCAATTTGGATGGGATAATTTAGGAAACCTCAAGGGATCGACTTGAGTATCCCGCTGCTTCTGTTCTGCCTCCCCAACCAATAAAACCAACCTTTTGTCTTGCTGTATATACTCTAGTGTATGCCCTTCCGGTGAATTAAAAATTTTCTTCTCAATTAGCCGGGCTTTCTCTTCTCCTTTGGCATCGTATTGCTAGTTCCAAAAATAAATAAATAAATAAATAAATATCTCTTATCTCCAGATACGGAACCAATAATATCGAAAAACCTTAACCAACCAAGTAAAAAATAAATTAACTAATTCAGTTTATTTTCAGATAAAATATTCTACTTTGAATAAAAGAATAAAATATAAAATTTTATTAAATTCAAGTATATTGTGGAATTTTATTTTAAATATTATTATATATTAAATTATTTTTAACTCTTCGATTGAAAACTATTATAAATTAAAAAATAATTATAAAATCTCTGCATGCTTATAAATCGGATAAAATAAAAGCTTTCACATTAAAATTCAGGAAAAATAATTAATACCAAGTTAGTACTAAAGTTAAAAGTTCTCAGCTCAAGACTCGTGCAAATACTACACAAAACTAATAATACTATGATTCATAATTTCTCATATTCATTTGCATCTTTCTTTTTTCTTTTTAATTCATTTATACAACATTATATAAATTAGAGTGACTGTTTTAAATTTAATACCATCTCACTAAAAAAAATAATAATAAGTATATAACTACCGAACTATTTTTACATACACTAATTTGTAGTCGTTCCGATGATAAATCATTATTAGATACAATAAATAGAATCTGATAACCAAATACAATACAAACTACAACATTTACTTTCTGATAATGGTTGGGCATAAGACATTTGCTTTTCCGCTTCCGTTCTCGACCATCTAAAATGTCTCCCATTTCCTCTAATCTTAACTCTCCATTTTCTTTTCTTTTTTGGGGTTACCCTTTGTTTGAACTTGACCTTGACCAAGCTCAATCATAAACATCAAAATGGTGGAAACCTCAATTCCTTTCTATTGAAGGTGGGTTATAACTCTACAGATACCAGTTCCTTGTAAAGTCGAACGATCTCCGTCAGTGGAGAGGTAAACACTAGTAAAAATCGTCGAAAGGTATTCCGATGGGAAGACTCAGACACTAAACTCAGTAAAGAGTGGTTTTCAAATGAAAGAACAGACTGAAACTTTGAGGGAGGGATTCCATATGATTGGTGTGTCCAATGTGTTTAGCCTCGAGAATATAGCTGACTTAGAAAATTTTGAGAGATCTTATAACTTTTAGAGTCGTGCGTCGCTTGGGGGTTTCAACCCTACCTTCCTTATTGGACTGATCCGAAAATTTTAGGAACTCAATATTCTATGTTGGTTGCGATTCTCATCCTTTGAGAAATTTTCGTCTTTGAGATGGATACTTTCCTTGGCTGAAAGATCCCAGAGATGTCGTTCTGAAATAGGAAACTAGGGTTATTAGGATATTCTAGCCTTCCCTTAGAATCGTTAAAAATATTGGCTATCGATAAGTCACTCGATCGTTGAGGAGTCTTTAGGTCTTGTTCGGTTGAAGAATTGACGCTTGATTTCTCGATCGGGATGATCACCTTTGCTAGGTGTACTACGTTCGGTTAATGGAGCGACTAAATCCCTATCGTTCGGGAGATTTGAGCGGGTAAGACCCTTCGATAGGTTGCCATGGCAATCGTTGGATACTGGCAAGTAGGCACACTTCGTGAACCTTTCAAAGATTGACTCTTCTCATTGGGCCTTGGACCATGTCCCATCATTTTCCCCCAACTCTTGATCCTCTTAGAAAAGAGGCACCATGAATAATGATTTTTAAAAAGGGGTACGAAACCTTTTAATGTGGCCTCTGCTGTTTCGAATTTTACGAATCGTCTCTCATACGCTTCATAAAGGGTTCATACCCATCAAAGCATTCTTCATACCAACATACCTTCTGCTCTTCTGATCCCCCTGTCAGAAAAGTTACTCCTAGGAACAGTGGCAAAGATGTCCGTTTCTCAGACCTTTCTAAGCATCAGTGACATTGCGAGTATCATGTCCTTAAAGGAACTCCAAAAGGTGCAAACCGAGATGTTGGGGGATGACTTCTCTCTGATATCTGTCACGGAAGCTGATAGGGCTAATACGGCACCCGAGAGCTACGTGCCGATGTATCTTCAAGCTGTCAAGTATGGATTGAAAGTCCCATACACAAGTCCCTTCACAGAAGCTCTACTCCATTGGAACATATTTCTGACTCTCCTGATTCCAAGCGTCTGGCGACTGGTAGTTACTGTGGTTTCCTTATTAGGGTTTTGTCGTCTCCGTTTCGACTTCGACATCTTATTGTCCATTTTTATTTTGATGAGATGTGGGAGTAGTAGCCCAACCAAGGGATGGTACAAGTTACAGACCCAGTCTAAGTCTAACTGGAGATTTTATTATAAGGAATTCATCGACAAGAACTGGATGCGGAAGTTCTTTTATGTTAAGTTCTTGGATAGGGATCGTATGCCAGTGTTATCCAGAGCCAATGAGGTGCCTTCTTTGGGGTCGAAACTCCCTGCTGCATCAAAGCATGGTCGTTTCATTCGGTCGGTTGGTGGCTACTGTAAATCTACTGGTCAAAGTATACAGGTTGATTCCTTACTAGATGACCAGATATTGTCCTTAGTCGGCTTACTGATAGGGTAAAAGAGAAAGATTGACAGGCCTCTTCTATTGGAGAGAGGGAGGATCGATCTAGTCAATTCTCTAGGATCCCTTGATGACGTTGTACTAAAGAACGTCACTATCGGCAAGCTAGTTCGTTCAGGAGTGAAAAGGTCCTTTAAGGAAGACATCAGGACGTCTGAGGCCCTTCCAGAGTCACCACCTCCTCTGGTTAAGAGGAGGACATTTGCTCCTCCTTCGCCTGTATTGGCGATCCTGCCTTAGCATTCGGCTCCGGTGGCGGTCACATCGAAAGAAACTACTGCTTCGAACAAGGGTTGTTCGTCGGGTAGAACGAGCGCTAGCGTAGGTCAGTTTGGAGGATCAGGAGATGTTCCTCCTCGTGACATCGTGGCGAGGGCGGATGCTTCCATGGTCACGAGAGGTAAGATGGCGGGGCCTTCTTACACTATTTCGATTTGGTTTGCGTGTAAGGAAAAGCGCAAGATTCCTAAAAGGGCAGCTCCTTCATACTTTATCCCCGTTCGGTCCTTTGATGGCAAGAGGGGTTCGAAAGAATGCCGAACCGTTGTCATTTGTGTTGGGGATATGCAGTATAGCTATATAGACCTGGCGGAGGCAGAGCGTATCGCCAACCAATTTGACTTCTATCGATGTGAGATCGATTTCCATAGAATGTCCTAAGAGCAAGTCGGTGGGGCCCTTGAGTCCTTGGACTTAGTGATAGCGTTTTCTCCATACTTGTTGGGCTCATTTTCACCTTTTTCCTTTGTTAACTCAGTTTTCTTTGCAGACGATAGCTCTCGCCCGAGTTCATGGACAGCAAGGGAGGTAGGTGATAGTCACCTGGATGGACGTTTTTCTGAATTAACTCGTCCAACTCAAGCTCAAAAAGAGATTCCTGCTTGGGAAAAGGAGACCGTGGGGACTGAAAGTACGTTTGGTGCATTGCTCAACCAGAAAGTGGAAGAGCTAAGCCAGCTTCGATCAGAGTTAGCCCAGTCCCAAGGGGAATGTGAACGGTTGAAATTGGCAGCCACAACATGTGAAATGTGCTTGCGCTCAATTGAGAAGTTGGCTTAACTCTGGGAGAAGTCTCTTTGAACAGCAGAGCGTAGAATAGCTGAGTTTGAGGAATCTCGTGCGAAGAATGCAATCATCTTCAAAGACTCTCAGCGTAAATTGATCGAGAAATTGGAGTGTACTTAAGAGATAATTCACAACATGGGTTTAAGCGATGCTTTGCCCCCGGTTGAGGGGGGAAATACTCGGAGCCATGCTGTATAACTTCTTTTAAAATTCTGTACCTAGTGGTTTTTGTCTGTTCAATGAGAAACTCTTGTTTTTTGTTATTTTTAGTCGTAATCCTCGTTATGCGGTCTTGACAAAGTACGAACGACTAGAGCTGGGCGATTGAGGCCCTCCGAATAATAGAAAGTTTATAAATGGTGGGTCGTGTCCACCTGTCCGGGGAGTTACATCCCCTATTGACGACATGTATAAACGACTGGAGTTTGGCGACTTAGACCCTCCAAACAATAGGAAGTTTTTAAGTGATGGGTCGGTGGGTCACGTCCATCCGTCCGGGGAGTTACATCCCTTATTGACGACGCGTACGAATGACTCGTGCTGGGCGACTGAGACCCTCCGAACGATAAGAAGTTTATAAGTGGTGGGCCATGTCCACCCGTCCGAAGAGTTACATCTCTTATTGACGACGCATACGAACGACTGGAGTTTGGTGACTGAAGCCCTCCGAACGATAGGAAGTTTATAAATAGTGGGCCACGTCCACCCATTCGGGGAGTTACATCCCCTATTGATGATGCATATGAATGACTGGAGTTGGACAACTGAGACCCTCCATACGATAGGAAGTTTATAAGTGGTGGGTCATATCCACCCGTCCGAGGAGTTACATTCCCTATTGACAACGTGTACGAACGATTGGAGCTGGACGATTGAGGCCCTCCGAATGATAGCAAGTTTATTAGTGGTGGGCCGCGTCCACCCTTCCGGAGAGTTATATCCCCTATTGATAACGCGTACGAACGATTGGAGTTGGGCGACTGAGACCCTCCGAACGATAGGAAGTTTATAAGTGATGGGTCACATCCACCCATTCAGGGAGTTACATCCCCTATTGACGACACGTATAAATGACTGGAGTTGGGCAACTGAGACCTTCTGAACGATAGGAAGTTTATAAGTGGTGGGTCGTGTTCACCCGTCCCGGGAGTTACATCCCATATTGACGACGCGTACGAACGACTGGAACTGGACGACTGAGACCCTCCGAACGATAGAAACTAGACGAGGGCTTGCGAAAAATCCATTAAGTCGATCGCTTCAACAATTCAATGAATACCCCCGCAGTCTGGAAGGAGAACCGTTAGTAATGAAATCTGATGATTACTTATGAGCGAAAGTCGAAGACTCTTGATCGCATGACAACGTCCTGATCCCCAACGGTGTTCTGAACTTGATTTCCATATGCTTTGTACTGGGCAAAACTTTTAGGGCATTCAGACCTGGCCTGCCAAGAATGATATTGTAGAGCGAAAGAAGATCCACCACGTTGAATACGACGGAAGCTGTCGCATGATTAGGAGGTACTATAAAAGTGACCGAGAGTGAGATAATACCCTCAGGGTATATTCATTCGCCTGAAATCCCTTTGATTGGACCTGCGTGAGGCTGGAGATCGGCAGAAGTAAACCTAATTCGTCCGAAGGCATCCCGGTATAAGAGATTGCAGCCTATCTCCTGATCGACGAAGATCTTTCTAACTTTGTATTACCCGATCTTGGCGATTATCACGAGGGGGTCGTGCCGGCTTGGATCTATCCCGAGTAGATCTTCATCTGAAAAGCCGATGACAAGCCTTTTTTCCTTTTGTCGCTTACCAGTGCTTGTTGCTAGGACTTCCTGTTGCGCTGAAGAAAGAGTTTTTGGGGAATAGAAGATTGGTGTGATCAGGAGTTCTGCCTCATTTCTTAATGGATTGTTGTGAATTTGGAGTATTACTCCATCTCTTCTATCGACTGGGTGCCAATCGGTTTGCCTGTCCTCCGTACAATTGCGTCGCGGAGGTTCACATTAGAGATCGACGGGGGGATCTCCTTCTCTCCTAATGATGAACTCTCGCAGTCTCCCCTCATGTACCAGGAATTCTAGCTCATCTTTGAGCCTCTTGCAGTCATCGTAGTATGGTCGTAATCACAATGGAAGTGATAGTACTTCGTCCTATCCTTGTTGGGGTCGTCTTCCGTCGACCGTGGTGGCCATCGTACATATGGCTTGTCTCTGATTGAAGCTAGGACTCGACCAAGGGTCTTATTCAATGGTGTGTAGTTGTTATATTTCCGTGAATGAGGGGGATTCGTTCAGTTCTTCCTCAAAGGAGACCTTCTGGGCGACCGATTTCATTCCTTTCGAACGGGTCGATCCCTCTTATGATCAAGCGCCTCGACATCTTTAGCAGTAATGTATTTCTCGGCTCGGGCATAGAACTCCTGATAGTTGCAGGAGGGTTCTTCGTAATTGACACCTTCATGCCAAAAGGTCGTAACCCTGTTAATAGCGCAGCCAGTGCGATCGAGTGGTTTAAGGATGGTACCCTCATCATCTCCGCCTTGAATCTTTTCAAGAAGTCCCTTAGGGACTCTTTCTCCCTCTAATGTAGTGACAAAAGTGAGGTGAACTTCCTCTTAACCCCTCTGCTTATCACAAAATGTGACTCAAACTACTCTCGTAGTTGAGAAAATGTCTTTATGCTCAACGGTGGAAGGGAACTGAACCAGGTTAGTGCGTTTCCCGAAAAAGTGGTGGGAAAGTGTTTACACATGGCCGCATCGGACAATTCTAGATACCATTACAGTTACGAAATGGGTCACATGATCTCGGGGATCCGTTGTTCCATTATATCTTTTCATGGGAGGCAGGAACACATTACGAGGCATGGGCTCTGAAGAGACCTTTGGGTGAAAGGTGAAACGGGAGAGTCAAGGGAAGGTTGGTTTCCTTGAGCGTTAACTCGCCTGAGTTCTTCGGCAATGAGTCGTTCAACTTGCTGTCGGAGGTCATGGGGGTCTGATCTAGAATTCTCAGACATTTCCTGACGTGGAGGTGACGGTCGCCGCTGAGGAGGCCTGGACCCCCCAACGGAACACTGGCCCTCTGGCCTAAGGGCACGACTAAGGCCCTCCAACTGCTTGCTCATATCTTGAATTCTTGATTCTAGCCTCTCCATTTGGGGGAGGCTGATTTGCTCTAGAGGAGGGGCCACGATCGACTGGCCGAGAATTATAGGTCACATGACTTGTTCCTAGCGAGGGGGACGAGGAGAGGTCGCCTGATCATGAACAGAGCGATCGGGCGCTCTAAGAAGGGCGACCTCAGAAGGCATTGCAGTGCGTCCCTCTGCAATGGGGACGACTCTCGAAGATGTTCTGGTTCTTGGCGGCATAGTCATTAAAATAATGGGAGTTTCTCCAGTCTGTTCCCACAGATGGCGCTAATCTGTTGGAGGTGAGTTATAACTCCACAGATACCGGCTCCTTATAGACTTAAACGGTCACCGTCAGTAAAGAGAAAAACACCTGTAAAATTTGTCGGAGGGTGCTCCGGTGGAGAGACTCCGATGTTCAAGTCAGTAAAGAGCGGTTTTCGAATAAAAGAACAGACTGAGACTTTGAGGGAGTGATTCCTTGTGATTAGTGTGTCTAATGTGTTTGGCCTCGAAAACGTAACTAACTTAGAGGGTTTTGAGAGATCTTATACCTTTTTAAAGTCGTGCGCCATTTGGGGGCTTCAATCCTACCTTTCTTACTGAGCTGATTTGAAAATCTCGAGAGCTCAATATTCTGCATTGGTTGCGATTCTCAACTTTTGGGAAATTTTCATCTTTGAAAGGGATACTTTTCTTGGCTGAAAGATCCCAGAGATGCCGTTCTGAAATAGGAAACTAGGGTTATTAGGATATTCTGACGTTCCTTTAGAATCGTTAGAGATGTTGGCTATCGATCAGTCACTCAACCGTTGAGGAATCTTTAGGTTTTGTTCGGTTGAAGAATTGACGCTTGATTGTCCGATCGGAATGATCACCCTTGCTAGGTGTACTACGTTCGTTAATGGGGTGACTAAGATCCTATCGTTTGGGATATCTGGGCAATTAAGACCTTTCGGTAGGTTGTCATGGTAATCGTTAGATACTGGTTAGTAGGCGCCCTTTATGAACCTTTCAAAGATTGACACTTCTCATTGGGCATTGAACCGCATCCATCACCTCCCTCCTCTGGGATTAATTAAATCAGAGTAAAATGACAACTGAAAAATTAAGTACTACATGGACCACAAACCGAGTTCATTTAAAAATATTTCTTTGTTAACTTTAAAGTTCATATATTTTTTTTATTGAATTAGAAATAAATTTCACATTTGTTTGTTCTAGGTGACAAAAATTGAAATTGAAGGTGAACTCCCCAGATTTATGAAGTTCATTTGTTTTTATAACCACAGCTCAACTTTCTAATGAAAAAGAAAAAGACTTAAAAAAAAAACCCCCTCATCTCAAAGGTCGCTTATGGTTTGATCTCTCGCCTATTTTCTCCCTCTGTAACACTCCAGGAAGAAACCCTAGCCTTGAGATCATCTTCTATTCTCTTCTATGTTTGTTTAACATTATCCATGACAATAAGCTCTCTTCTCGAATCGAGTCTTTTCTTATTCCTCATCCATCCACTCTCTCTCTCTCTCTCTCTCAATTCAGGTTTTTAACTCTAATTTTTTCTTTTTTGTACTTTGATGCCAACAATTGAATCTTTTTTTTTTTGAAACTAGAATTCTGCTATTTAATAGTTCTTTTTTTGGGGGGTGTTTAATTAAGAGCAAATTATCGTTAATAATTTTATTCTAATTTTTACTCTTCTTGTCAACTGTATGTTGAATTGAGGAAGTGTTCTCTAAGGTATAAATAATATTGATGATAAATTAAAAAATAGATAGCGTTTGTTTGCCATTTAATCTTTTTTTTTTCATTCTTTCCCAAAAACGAATGTTTGAATACTCTAAAATTTGGTTGAATTCTTTAGTGTCAATTTCATATTCTATGTTTGTTTAACATTATCCATGACGATGAGCTCTCTTCTTAAATCGAGTCTTTTTTTTTTTCATATTTTTGTAGAATCCTAATTCTCTTGAATTCTTACGAAACAAAACAATTTTTCTAAAATTCTAAACCTTCAATAATTTCAAGAAAACCTAAATTTTTTAAAAATCTTTGACTACAATCTCTACCATTTTGAAACATCTTAGATAAAAGAAAACTAGGGTTTTCTACATGCCTAGTATACGTATAAATACAGAGCATATGCAACCCTCAGAAAGTGACTCAGTACTCCTCGTTAGGCAATTCTCTCGACCTCGTGTGGATAATTCGTCGTATCTGTCTCATGTTATTCTATCGAACGAACGTGTCCTCCTGAACGGAATTCATTGTTACAGAATCTATCTTCCCAAACGGACTAGTGTCGTTCAGTCCTCCCGAACGGGTCACTATCGCCCGGTCGTCCCAAACGGAATCCATCTTCTTGAATGGGCCATTATCATTCAGTCCTCCTAAATGGAATCTATTATCTCGAACAAGCCATTATTGCTCAATTCTCCCGACCTATTGAAGGGATTTATCTCGCCAAATAGGCCCATGACGCCCCGACCTATCGAAGGGATCTATGTTGTCTTGACTTATCAAAGAAATCTATCTCCCCGAATAAGTCTATGATGTCCTGATCTTCTCGAACGAATCTATGACACCTTAACCTATCGAAAGAATCTATCTTCCTGAACGGGGCTATGACGTCTCGACCCATCAAAGAGATCTATCTCCCTGAACGGATACGTGACGCCCCAACCTATAGAAAGGATATATCTCCACGAACGGGCCTATAACGCCCCGACCCATCGAATGTATCTATTTCTCCGAATGGGCCTATGACACCCCGACTTATCGAAGAGAGCTATCTTCCCGAAATGGTCTATGACGCCCCAACCCATCAAAGAGATCTATCTCTCTAAACAGGTCTATAACGCCTCGACCTATCAAAGAGATCTATCTTCCCAAACGGGTTTATGACGCCTTGACCTATTGAAGGAATCTATATTCTCGAATGGGCCTATAATGCCCGGACTTATCGAAAGGATTTATCTTCTGAAATGGATAAACATAGCTCATTCTCTCAAATGAAATCTCTCAATTAAATTTTACTAAACGTAGGTTATTTTCGACAAGGGGATGTATCTTTTTGACGGGTGGACAGTGCTTGTTCTCTTATTTGAACTCTCTCGGATATAACTCCTAACTGAATACATGTGACTTACGCTTGTAATCACATGCCTCATATGGGTTTCCTATCCACTTTCTCTAGGTTTTCTATTTAGAGTCTCGGCGCACCAGACAAGATTCAACTCTCTTCCTCGGTCTTCTGTATTACATGAGGTCTTGACACCCAGATGGGATCTAACTCCCTTTCTTGATTTTCTATTTATGAGCTCTAGCCTCTAGATGGGATTCAACTCCATTTCTCTTGATTTTCTATTTAAAATGGCTATTTTTGAACCGGACGGGATTCAACTTCTTTTCTTTCAAAATCATATCACACCAGCTATAGCATGGCCCCAGTGTATTCTCTTGGCTCTGACACCTAATGCCCCATTAGCTACAATACTTTCGACAACAAGTCAACACTCACTAATGCAAAGTCTAATCCTATTCTCTCTCACATCGATCTCTAGCCTCTCGCATTTACCGAGAGTTATGTCATTCTATTGGAACACAGACTCCAGATCAGTTTTCGGATTTTTTACTTTTGTTTTTCATAACACAAACACTCTACACTCTTGACTACTACTCAATTAGATACTTTTACTTAAATCTCTTAACCTCCTGGTCATCGAATTGTGTGACCTGTCAGTTTCTCCATCATTTGACCTATCGATCTCTCGATCTCTTGTCGATCTATCAACCTCTTGATCATTTGAATTGTTTGACCTGTTAGTCTCTTTATCATTTGATCTATCGGTCTCTCCATCTCTTATTGGTCTATCGATCTCCTAATCATTCGAATCATTTGATATGTCAATCTCTCCATTTGTCGATCTCTCCATCTCTTGTTGGTCTATTGATCTCCTGATCATTCAAATCGTTTGACCTATCGATCCCTTAACCTGTCAGACTCTTTATCTCTTGTTGGTCTATCGAGCTCCTAATCATTCGAATCGTTTAACTTGTCGATCTCTCGACCTATCAGTCTCTCCATCGTTTGACCTGTCAGTCTCTCAATCTCTTGTCAGTCTATCGACCTCCCAATCATTTGAATCGTTCAACTTATCAGTCTCTCGACTTATAGATCTTCGACCTATCGATCTCTCAACATCTTGGTCACTTGACTTATCAATTTGTTGATCTCTTAGTTACTCAATCTATTAGTCACTAGTCACTCGATCCCTTAATCACTTGGTCACTCAAACTCTCAGTCTCCCAATCACGTGATCTATTGATCACTCGATCTCTCGGCCGCTCGATTTGTCGGTTATCCGACCTCTTAGTCAGTCGATCCCTCAGTCACTTGGTCACTCGAACTCTCGATCACTTGATCTCTCGATCTCTCGATCTCTCGGTAACCTGACCTTTCGGTCTCTTGACCTGTCGGTCTCACGATCCCCTAGCCTCTCTACCTTTCAGTCTCCCAACTTTTCAGTTTCCTAACCTCTCGGTATGTGATTCCCATATTTAATAAACGAAGGCAATATTTGCCTGAGAATCATTCAAAAATTCAAATCTCTAGCGACCTTCAGGTCTCCCAACTTCTCAAATATTTAACCTTTCGGTCTGTCAAGTGACCTCTAATAAATCACTCGATTTGCTCTTGACAAAGTAAGTAAAATCCCTTCTCGTTCTTATGTCTTCAGATCATTGCCCCTCTTCATTAGTCACTTGCTCAGCTCTCAATATTATCTAAAATTTTGATGATTCACAGCCCAAACGGCTTTAAAAAAAAAAAAAAACTTATTATCACTAGGTTCAGAGCTCACTAAGCTCACAACCTGCTGAGTAAGTCTCTCCGTGATTCTATCTCTCGGTACTACTCCTTCTCCCGATCGCTTGATCTCTAAATCACTTGACTTGTTGAACTCTCGACCTCCAGATCACCCAATATGCTGATAACTCGACCTACTGGTCTTTCAATCTCTCGATTGTTCAAACTGTCGGTCCCTCAATTTCTCGATCATTTAACTTATCGGTCTCTCAATCTCTTGATCGTTCGATCTGTCAGTATCTCAATCTCTCGATCGTTTGACCTGTCAGTCTCTCAATCTCTTAATCATTCAATCTGATGGTCTCTCAATCTCTCAATTGTTTGATTTCTTGGTCTCTCGATCTCCCGGTCTCTCAACCTCCCATTTACATAATCACTTGGTCTCTCAACTTCACGGTCTCTTGACCCTTCGGTATCTTGATCTCTCGTTTACCTGACCTTTCGATCGCGCAATCTATTGGTCACTCGCACGATCACTCGATCCTTTGGTAAATCGATCAATTGATCTATCGGTCTCTCTATAACTCGATCTCTCGATCACTTGATCTCTTAGTCTACTGACCAACTAATCTCTTGACCTCTCAGTCTCCTAGGAGGCCTCTTACAATCCACTTTACTCATAATACCATTTTTTCAAAATGTCATTAGAAGTGGAGGCAAATGATAATACCCTACTTAACAAATTTCTAAAATTATTTATGGTTATCCAATAAGGAAGACAATTACCACTAAATTCAAATCTTTTCGTATTTCTTCTAATTCTCATGGACTTTTACGAAAGAAATTTTTTTTTTTTTAATTCTAAATCTTTCTTAATCTAAAAAAAAAAAAAAAAACTAAATTTTTCAGAAGTCTTTTACTACAATTCCTACAATTTTGAAAGATCTCAGATAAAAAGAAATTAGAGTTTTCTACACTACTGAGAAGGCTATAGATACGAAGCATAGACAACCTTCAGAAGGAGACTCAGTTTTTACACACAAGAGAGAGACAATTCAATATATCATTCAGAGAGGGATTCCATACTCAATTTTATATGTCATTCAAATGGGGTTTCATATATATTTATATACATCAACGAAAGTAGGATTTTATACTCAATCTTATATGATCAGAGGTATGGCTCTATAGCCAATTCTATACTATTAGAGGTATGCTTTTGTACTCTATTTTATACAAGATCAGAGGTATAATATAAATCACACAAATTACATTACATGATATTACATATACAATATACGATATGTTTTCATACATATCACTCATCATACAATGCTCATGCATGCTACACACACGTATGAGGGTTTCGACATCCACTCGAATAATGCATTACACGCACAAAGGTCACCAGAGTTATATTTACGACTATTTTCAGTTTTTCTTTTGTCATTACTCTTTTTTATTTGAGTTTCGAAATCTTTTCGCGGGCTTAGCACCAGTGGAGATTTTTACATGTTTTCCATCCGATACGGTGAACACTCTCGACACAGGCTTCACATTCGAGTTGAAAGAGTAGGTATCCGTGGAGGCCAAAATCGACTCCAACAGAATTAATAAACCACGAATCAATATCTTTTTATTTCATGTTTGGTCCAATTTTGAAAAATTCAATAGATTATCAATATCATACCTTAGCGATCGATATATCTCATATCCTCTTAAAAACAAGTACCAAGATGAGTTCGTCTCATCTTAGTTTTAATATTGATCCATTTTAAAATTTTTTATCAAATAATAGCTACTACATATGTGTCGATATGCATCCACACCGCTTCATTTTTTTTTTTTTGGTCTTACCTAATATTATTTTTACTCAAAGATCTCCGATACTTGCCCTAAAATTCCAATATTATAGAAAAATAGTTTGTTGAACAATCAATTAGATAATTGGAACTCTATACTTGATTTCAAATACTCTACGTTAGAATGATTAATAGGGCTTTCAAAGTCCTATTTAATTAGACTAACCCCGAACATCAATCATATGCTTCATCTCTAATGCAAATTGTTGTGTTTCAAATCCGATGGATCAACACCAACCTAGTAACATGTAATCCATTAAAAAAATCATCAAGAAAATAAATTAATTTGCATTAAAAATATCAATTTGAGTATAGGTCTCATTAGGAAGTTTTACAATTAAATTATTCAGAACTTTTTTAGGATTTATAATAATATTAATAGTATATTTTTTTTTTTTTAAAAAAAGAGAACTTCTCTATTTACTTAATTTTTTTACTATTGGATATTTGATTTATTTTTATTTAAGTATTTAAAATTTTCTTAAGATATTTTATAATGATTTAAACTTTTAAAATTTATTTTTAAATACATTGTATCTTGTTTGGATCGAAAGTTTTAAAGTTGAGATTATTATACGATTAGGCTTAGAGTTCACAAATTAGTTTTTAAACTTTAAAATACTACAATGAAATATTCAGACTTCTAAAAGAACAATTGATTGATCTCTCTATTAGTAACGAAGATAGATTATCCATTAAATATTGACGTGGAGTAATAATCAGTAGTGCGGATAATGATGTAGTAATGTCAAATCATTTCAAATCACTTTACACCATCATATCAGCAATTGTATGTCTTCATCACCTCCTGCGACATTCAAAGCCCCAGAATATTTGCCCCTTTTCACCCCATTCCCACCCCCTTTTCCCTTTAAAAGTTAAAACCCCTTTCTTTCTCTTTACAAAATTTAATATCTATCTCTCTCTCTCTAGGAGTTGTTCATTTTTTCATAGCTTTGTGCGGAAATAAATTTTAAAAAAAAATTAAAATAACATAATGTTAAAAATAATTTAAAAATTGACCCACATATATTCCGTCTTGAAGACGCGACATATTATATTATGTCGCGTCTTCAACAGGCAACATATTTCTTACCCCCCACTTACCTATTTTCTTATTCTTATATCCATAGATCACCAATTCTTATACTCAACCTATACCAATTATGGAGTCAGACACTTAAGACAGACATGTTCAATACTTGAAACAAGTATATCCAACACGTCCAACACTTAAGACAAGTATGTCTAACACTTCAACACAAGATAAGCATGTCAGCATGTCCAACACTCCAAGAGACAAGCATGTCTACAAGTGGAGTGTTTGACATAGTTGTCTCAAGTGTTGGACGTGCTTGTTTCAAATGTTAGAGTGTTGGATATACTCATCTTAAGTGTTGGACATATTTGTCTCTGCTTGTCTTAAGTATTGGACGTGTTGGATATACTTGTCTTAAGTATAGAATATGCTTGTCTCAAGTATTAGACTCCACAACTGGTGTAATTTGGGTATGAGAGTTAATGATTTATGGATATGAGCATAAGAAAATAAGTAAGGTGGGGGCAAGAAACGACATATGAATGTTGAGTCTTCAAGATGCGACATATGGTATGTCACGTCAATCATAATATACAATGTCACGTTTTCGAGACGCGACATATATGGGTCAATTTTTGAATTATTTTTGTTGTTTTAGGGATTTTTTGTTAAAAAAAAAAAAACTATTTCCGTACAAATCTCTCTTTTTTTTCCAAACATTAATGGCTTCTTCCACTCTCCAAATTCTTCCCTCACCCTAACCCTTTCTCCTTCCACAAACCCCACCTTTCTCCCTCTAGCCCACTCTCTCTATCTCAAAAACCCAATTCACTTTTCCTCTTCACCTCCTCAAATCCACAACCACAACTCACTCCATTGCTTTCAAAACTGACATTAAAAAAAAAAAAAAACCAAAAACAAATCTCTCTCCCACTCTCTTCACGTAGTGATTACACACTTTCTCTCTGTATCAGTGTCAACCTAACTCAAACTCTCTCTCTCTCTCTCTCCAATCTCATTTGGTTCCCTTGTAAACCCTTCAATTGCATTTTCTACGAAAACAAATTTGTCTTGGCAAAAACAATCATGGAATTCTATGTCTCAATTGCCAGACATGTCCCATCCTCTGCTCGCTCTGTAGCACATTCCTCTGTTTCAACCTCAAACCTTTGTTCAATTGCCAAATGCCTATTAGACGAAATCAAAACCTCAGAATGCAATTCCTTTCAGTACCCTCAGTTTTGCTATGCATAAGGTGATGGAAGCCTAATTGCTTCTCTCTATCAATCCTCTCTCTCCATACGCATTCCATCAAATTCCTTAATTCTTCAAAATTTCACGCTTGGGTGGCATACCACTCTTGGAGAGCCAATTGGGGTTGCTGGATTTTTTTAGGGGGGAACTCTAATCTAAAAAACCCTATTTTCACAAACTTTTCACCTTCTTTCGTCGCCTCTCATCCTTATCATTCTTCTTCTTCTTTTTCACAAACTCTTCACCAAAAATTGAGAGATTGGCCTTTTCTCTGGTCTTGTCATCCCGAGTGGGTTGAGGTTGTTGTTTGAAGATTGATTCATCATTGGTAGGTTTGTGGTTTTTTCTGACTGAGGTTGGGCCGTGAAGAATCGGCACAGAGAAGCTCAATAACTGAATTGGTCTTTGCTTGATTTCGTCAGTGTTCTAATGGCTCTTAAAGCTCTCATGTCTCTTCTACAACATTGTTAGAGAGAGCGAGTCGGGAGTAGAGAGGCAAGAGAGACGATAGCCGGCTCGTGCTAGAGGGTATTCTGCAATTTTGGGTTTTGTCTTCCTGTGTTCATTTCTTTTTATTTTTATTTTTTTTATTTTTTCTCCTAATAATAATAATAATAATAATAATAATAATAATAATAATAATAATAATAATGTTAAGAAACCAAAATTATGTTCAAAATTTGAATATATATCACAAATTTTTTAAAACATAAATAGTTGAAAGACTAGAAAGCCCCTCCTTGCTGACGTAGTACTGTCATGTCAGCACTTTGATTACGTGGAACTATCATGTCAGTATGTTATTGATGTCGCAATTTGTAACTATACATTCAGTTACTATGTCATGTCATTCTATATCAATACTTAATGAATTGTTTGTTTTTGTCATTGGTGGAGATAATTTAAAAAATATGAGGATTCCATCGTAACGTTTGAAATTTAAGAACTAATTTGTGAGCTTCGGCTATAATTCAACTACCGAACATGTAATTATCCCTTTTAAAGTTATTTGCCTCGATACGGTAAGCGGAAATGTTCACGGACGAGATATTTCGGGTATGGGTCACCGGTGGGGTATTAACCAAGAAAAAAGTTTCGGAGAAAGAAGGAAAGGAGGTGGAAGCAATTTGAAGTTGAAATGGAATGGGGCGGAGACGGAGCTTGTAGTCGTAAAAAGAAGTAGAAGCTAAAAGGAAGGAAGAAAGAAGACACCCCACCCCGTACCACTGAGAGAGAGAAATCAATCGTTTCTTCTTCCCTTTGAGGTTTATCCGTCCCCAAAAGCACAAACGCGATAAGGATAATGGTACATCTTCATTTGCTTCTCTCTCTCTCTCTCTCTCTCTCTCTTTTGCGTGCGTGTTTTTAGCAATTAGGGTTTTATTTTTTTAATTTTTACTTTTGGAGGACAAATTCAATTTTTCGAGTATTATTTCTGTTTCAGGGAGGAGGAGAAGAACAAGCAAGGAGAAAGTTGGAAGACTTGGTGGATTCTCATCCTGACGACTCCTGTCATCATTTTAATCTCGTATGTCCCTTGCCCTAATCTCTCTCTCTCTCTCTGTTTAATTCTTTTTGCTTTAAATTTTACGTTATGATTGATAAAATGTAATGTGGGGGCTGGTGGAAGGCGAAATTATTGTGGGAGGGAGCGGGAGATTCAAAGGAAAAGGCGGCAGAGCATTTCGTCAAATGTGCTAGACTTAACCCAGGCAATGCTGCCGCATTCAGGTACCTGGGCCATTACTACAGCCGCTTTTCTGTCGACCCCCAGAGAGCTCTCAAATGTTACCAGAGGGCTCTCTCTCTCCATCCCGATGATTCCGAGTCCGGTGTTAGTCTCTCTCTCTCACTTCACCATTACAATTATACAAAACTTACTTGTCCACTACTACCCGAAATTGAGGCATATATGTTTTTGATTGTTACATTAGGAAGCAATTTGTGATTTATTGGACCATCAAGGAAAGGAGAGTTTGGAGGTTGCCGTATGCCGAGATGCTTCCGCCAAGTCACCTAGGGCTTTCTGGGCTTTTCGCAGATTGGGTTACCTTCTGGTACTCCTCTCCCTCCTTCCCTCTACCCTGTTTTCTTTTATCATTTTTTCGGGTAACATTTAATCACTTCGGATTTGACAGCTTCATCAAAACAAATGGTCTGAAGCAGTACAGAGTCTTCAACATGCTATTCGAGGCTATCCGAGCTGCGCTGATCTCTGGGAAGTCTGTATTGCTCCTCCTTGTTCATGTTACACCGGCTAATAATTTTACTACTGCACTTTTTGCTTACCTCTTATTTTGCAGGCGCTTGGTCTTGCCTACCAACGTCTGGGCATGTACACTGCTGCCATCAAGGTACTCTCTCTCTCTCTCGTGTGCATGCTATGGAAAAGGAAATTGTATCAAATAGAGGGAAAAAAAATACAAGAGCTTGAAGGGATGAGAAATCTTCAAAGACAAAGGAAGCAAAGATAAAAAAACAAAAACTAATGAAGGACTTCTTTCCAGTCCCTCTTCGAATTCTGTAGGCTACAGTCTTTAAAGATTCTTAATGCATGAGCTTAAGCCTTAAGGAGAAGCAAAGAACAATCTTGTCCCAAAGGGGCAAGGGACTGTTAATTTGATGTCTAAAAATCTTAGCATTTCATCCCCCCATACCCCAAGGAATAATGAGGAGAGCATATCTCCAAGGCAAAGAAGCAACTTTCCTCCTAAAGCTCCCAAGTTCTGTTAAAAGCAAATAAAGCAGATGGGGAATCCCATCTCCCAAGCTAATCAAAGATAAGTGACCTCTAGTTTTAAAATTTTTGCAACACATAACACAAATATCTAGTGAAATATTTATTAAAGGTTTTCATTTTTAAACTAATCTTTTGTATTGACTTGCTATGCGTGACAAACGAAGTAAAAGCCTCTACTTTGGCCGAAATTTTGCCTTTCAAATAAACTTGGTTAGTAAAGGGGGTGCAGGGAAGGCAAATAAGATGATGAAAGAAAGATTTACAATCTCACCATAAGAAAAAGAAGGATTTACTATTGAAATTACTTGAAGGATAAAGCCCCCAAACTCTAGTATTAGGAACATTGGGAGAGAGATGTTTTTCTTGAAACAAGGAAGTAAGAGAGAACACTATAACTTCCATAACACTAGGATTCCTTAAGAAATAAAGATTCTAGAAGATGGAATTAGCCTCCCGGCAATACAAATTTTTGATAGGAGTGGAATGAAGCATATTTAGCTGATACAGTTGAAAAGTGGTTGAATCTCCAAAAATAAACACGAAAACCATCTCTGCAATTTAATAGTGTGTAGAGAATGAAAAAAATCTAATGTACCTATGATTTGAGTTTCCAAGGGCTACAATGGAAGTTCTCACCCTTGGCATCTCATCCTTTCTGTTGGTGACTGTACCTTCTCCCATTCTTTTGGTCTACTTGATGCTCTCATCCTGTTGCTGCTGCCGCTCACCCCCTAATTTATTTGAGTACACATGATGGTAAATGCAAGTGCACTCTTATGTGAGCACTTGCTCACAAGTATTAACTGGTGTAAATATTACAAGGAACAGTTAGGGGCTATAGGCACAACAAAATTGCAAGCAAGATACGAAATTCATTTAAATATAAGGGATATGTCTTTGTGTGTTTATGTGCAATATTCTTTGGCAAGAAGATAGAAGAAATCCAATGAGCCCTTAGCTAACTAAAAAATGACTAAGAAATCTAAACAAGACAGTAAGAGAATAACCTTACTCTTCATTGTGAATCATCTCATGCATTTCCATGCCTGAAGCTCACTTTCTGCATCTTTAGCTGGCATCAAGTGAATATGAAGCACACACACTAAAAAACAAAAACACATAATCTAAAGTTTCTGTCCATCTACAATGTGCCATCTACAATGTGGCAACTCGTGATCTATTGCTTGATGGAACCCTTTTGCATAAATTCCACATGCTGTCGTATAAATTTACTATCTTTGCAGAGTTCCATATTAGCCTCCTGAGTTCCTTCAATCACCATTCTATGGAGATTCATTATTTATTTCCATAGGTTTTTATTTAGTATGTGTAATGATATGCCTCCAGCGATGGCTATGGCTACCTTTGTGGTTTACAAATGCTGTTTATTGAATTTCTCTGGTATCTAGAATTATTAAAATTGAACTTCTTTTGTATGTTCCTTGTGCTAATGTTTGCTATGTGATATTGGATAGTCATATGGACGAGCCACTGAACTGGAGGAATCAAGAGTCTTTGCATGGGTAGAAAGTGGAAACGTATTCTTGATTCTTAATTCCTTTAGGAAGGTATTCTTCACCTACCTTGCTTTTTGCTATGGTTTTCCTATTATTGCTCCATAAGTACATACAATCCATGCTCTTTGATTTGTAGAAATCATCAACCTTCACCTCACATGGCCTGGTCGGTTTTCCTTATTTTTCCTACATCAGATCTTACTAGCTTTCTCACCATGTTTTCACTTGTTTGACGCCCTACCAGCCTTTCTTTATCATATTAGATTTTCAGTTGTTGGTTTTTTTTTTTTTTTTTTTTTTTTTTTTTTTTTTTTTTTTTTGAGACATTTAATCGACCTTTTTCATCTATTTTATTTTTTATTAATGGTCCAGTCCCTGGCCCTTCCATCGGTTCCGTTGACCCATAACACATTCCTTAGTTCTACTACAACAGATTCATTCACAAGTTTGTGCTGATTCATGGTCCATAGAATTCATGAAGCAGTTGTGATTTTTAGTTATAAAATATGCA
Source organism: Dillenia turbinata (assembly GCA_037126225.1). Taxonomy (NCBI): domain Eukaryota; kingdom Viridiplantae; phylum Streptophyta; class Magnoliopsida; order Dilleniales; family Dilleniaceae; genus Dillenia; species Dillenia turbinata. The sequence continues at coordinate 30,643,887 of JBAMMX010000006.1, forward strand.
TGGTAAATTCAGGGCTGTAGAGGCTATAACCTATGTTGTTGTTGAAGTTGGTGATCACCTTCCTTTTACCCAGCTGCCCAAGTTGGTTGTAATAAGCATGAATGAGTTTCATGTAGCTCTGACTTAACATAACTGAATGACTTGTGATGCATAATGGTGAGGTTGGTCTATGTAGAAGCACCATACTGGGGGTCTCTGTATTTGCTGGCTAATATGCTGACTTTTCTGCAATGATATCCTTTAATTACTTTGGGTCATGACAACTGCATTCAGCATTGCATCATATCATATAGCATTTGCATGTAGTATTGATGTATCTGTCTAATTGTATAATCTGTACTTTCTCTTCCTTTTCAAGGCAATTGAACAATTTCAACATGCTTTGGAGATCTCACCTCAAAGCATTTCAGGACACTATGGGCTTGCTTCGGGGTTGCTTGGTTTGTCAAAGGAGTGCCTAAATTTGGGTTCATTTAGATGGGCAGCCTCCCTTTTAGAGGTTTACCTTGAAACTTTGCATAAATGCCTACCTCCTACCATTTATAATTCAGGGAAAGAACAGTAATTCATTATGCTTGCAGGATGCATCTAAAATAGCAAAAGCAGGTGCTTGCTTAGCTCGAAATTTTTCTTGCATCTGGAAGTTGCACGGTGATATCCAGGTATAATAATCTCCGTAATTCTCCATTGCCTTTGTGCTGACTTGTTTTTGATTTCCTATTTTAAACCTCTATATTCTGTTGATGTTCTGTTATTCTGTGATGGTCATGAATTTGATTTTTTGTTAGATTACATATGCTAAATGTTTCCCTTGGGAGGGGGATGACCTGGCTTCTGAAATGGTTGAAGCAGAAGCTTTTAAGACTTCCATCCTCACCTGGAAAAGATGTTGCTATGTGGCTGCAATAGCTGCTCATAATTCTTATCAGCGAGCTTTGCACTTGGCCCCTTGGCAAGCAAACATGTATACCGACATAGCGATCTCTTTAGATCTTATTTGCTCTTTGGAGGAGAATTTCAATCATAACCTGAGTGTCTGGTAAGTGCAACTTTTTTCTCATCTCTTGTTGACCAGTTCCAAAAATGACCGAAATATTTTTCTGTATGCCAGGAAACTACCCGAGAAAATGTCTTTGGGCTCTCTATTACTTGAGAGTGATAACCCTGAGTTCTGGGTGGTACTAGGATGTATTTGTGGCCAAACTTCATTGAAGCAACATGCTTATATCAGGGGATTGCAATTGGATATATCTCTAGCAACTGCTTGGGCATATCTGGGAAAGGTAATGTGGCATTTTAATTTTAAAGTTCAGTTGGGGTTATGACATGACAAGTTGCTGTATTCACCTATAAAGAGATACTTATACATCATTTACCAAAATTTGCTCTTATTAGTTCCAAGAAGATTAATTTTTATACATGACGCATGTGCTGCATTAATAAATCTATCTGAATGCTTGTAAATTGAATTGGAACTGCTTAGACTTATCTTTGTTGCTGAAAGCAAATGTAAGGGAGTTACCATGATTGGGTGCTGGCCTCTAGTATTTCTCATGGTCATATCTGAGACAATTTTCTTAGTTTTGCCACTGCTTCTGCTGGCACTGTTTAGTGAGATGCCTCAAAGAGTCGTCTACAAAGTGATTTCATTGTCTCATATAATAGAACTTCCTGATTAGGCTTTAGCTTGAAATGGTATGATGGCAAAATCAGTTTTTGAGCCTAAATCGTCCTTTGAGTTTGCTGAGATGTTGTGGATAAAGTAATGAAGGTGCTTTTGGGGTTCCTACCAAAGTGATACCCGCTTTGTAGAAGTTGGCTCGAGTTCTTATGCCCGTTCCACTTGCTTCCTGATCTACTTCTGAGTTTATCTGGTATATAATTACTGAATCAGGAATCAGGACCCAACTTGCATGTTTGCCTCTTAATTTTGACTCCTACATGATGCTGATGGTTGCACTAGGTATAGGCTTGATTAAATGTAAAAGTAGAAGTTTAAGATGGAGAGAATTTCAATTTTCTCTTTCATCAACAATCTTTATACGTTAGAGGAATTCTTCTTCTATAATATGTTGGGCAAAGAATTTGATTCTCAGGCCATCCCATTGGAGTCTAACTTCGTGATTTTTCAGCTTTACAGAATAGAGGATGAAAACATATTAGCCAGGCAAGCATTTGATCGTGCTAGAAGTATAGATCCTTCTCTGGCATTACCATGGGCGGGGATGTCAGCTGATATTCACGCCAGGTGAATTCTTCTTTTTATGTGATGAAATGGACATGGTCCCCTCCCCCCACAAAAAAAAAAAAAAAAAAAAAAAAAAAGAAGGAAAAAAAATCTCATAATTCCTGGTTGACCGTGTATTTCATTCTCTAGGGATCCAACCTCAGCTGAGGCTTACGAGAGTTGTTTACGAGCTGCACAGATAATGCCTGTAAGTTTTTTATGGGGTAACTCTTCAATATGGTTCCAGAAAGAAACTTTATACTGTAAAATTGTTTTGGCACTCTTCCATGGTGAAATTTAGTCCTGCCTCTGATGCTAATAGGGAAGTTGGAAAATATTTTAGTCTACTACTCAATGAGAATTGCCTGTACTTGATTGTAATTATGTCACCTTGTTGCAGCATTTTTGTAGGCTTCTAACCTCCAATTAATATTGTAATATGCCTTTACTGCATTTTTCATTTGTAGTTAAATTACGTATTTTATATTGAATAAAATCTTGGGCAGGTTGCAGAATTCCAAATTGGTCTAGGAAAGCTTGCACAACCTTCAGGTCACCTTTCATCATCAAAGGTACGATCATGTTCATATTTGTGGATCATGATTAGCGATTGATGTTTTCTGTATCCAGGAGGAAGAAACTGAATTCGTATTACATATGAATTCGTTTAAGTTATTTCACAGGTTTTTGGAGCTATCAGACAGGCAGTGCAGCGTGCGCCTCACTATCCTGAGACACACAATTTGAATGGGCTGATTTCAGAAGCACATTTCAATTTTCGGTCTGCTGCTGCTTATTATAGACTGGCACGCCATGCAACCAGCACTTTTACTGGCTCAGTTCCAAAATCTAATCTCAGAGATATATCAATCAATCTTGCGAGATCCCTCTGTCTGGTAACCATATGTACCTTCTTATGGTCTGTCCTTGGATGGACAAAGTAGATGTCAATCGAAAAGCCTCATTTATCTGGTATTGCTGCCTGTTTCTTTGTGGGAAACCCTTTATTGAACACTTATATTTGGCGCAGGCGGGAAGTTTTCTTGATGCTGTGAAAGAATGTGAAGATCTGCATAGAGAAGGTCAAATCATGAGCTGCCATACATTTCATAAACACTCGCATCTTCATTCTCTATTGTTAATGAGTGCCCCTATGCTGATGAGACCGGAGTTAATCAGTGCACTTTGAGTCTTTGACTGAGTTTTTTAAGCTTCATGGTGGATTATTTTGGATAAAGAAAATACATATATAATTAGTTTTCCATGAGAAGTCATCCCATGCTATTCATGATTGATTTTTATACGTATTCTTGACTGATGAATTAATATTTGGAAATTGTTTACATCCAATGTCTTAGGTGCTCTTGATGCATGGGGTCTGCAAATATATGCTCTCTCCCTGTGGCGGGTTGGGAAAAATGATCTGGCACTTAATATTGCCAGAAATCTAGCTACAAGTGTTTCTTCAATGCCTCAGACATCTAGAGCTGCCTTTGTAAGTTTTGTATGTAAACTGCTGTACCATATATCTGGAAAAGAATCAGCAATATTTAGCATTCAGAAAATGCCCAAGGAACTATTTGCAAGTTCAAAAGTTAGTTTTGTAGTATCTGCAATTCATGCTCTAGATCGAAGTAATCAGCTTGAGTCAGTTGTTGCAAGTAGTCGTTTCTCACTTGCATCTCTTGACGAGATCACTGGCATGCACCTTTTGATAGCACTTGGTATATTAGTAAGTTCTCTTATTCCTCAGCAATTAATTAATTTATATTCAAACTGGAGGTATTGCTTGGTCCGTCTATTTTCAAAACTGAACTTGCCTATATATGTGATTGGATTTTGCAGATCAAGAATGGATCAGGGTCATGTCTTGGTGTTGATGATGGAGCACGTCATCTTAGGAAAGCTCTTCACATGTACCCTAGCAGCAATTCAATAAGGTAGTCTGTTTATAATGGAGATTCGGTAGCTTTAACATTGTTTCAAACAACAATAATCAGAACCTTAATCCCAAAATTTGGGATTGGCCGTGAAAGATAAATATAAGATAATTAAATATATATATATATAATTGTAATAATAATAATAAATAATAATCATAGTATTATATTAAAAACAATACACACACTGTCCAACTAAACTTACAATACGAGGAGTGATGATCTAACATACTCTAATCCTCCTACGCTACTCATTCCTATTCGAAATTATCTCTTCAGTTAATTACTTAGTTGTCATATCTTTTCAAATATATTGCATCTATATTTTTAACGGTCTAACACGTCATTTAACTAAATCTCCTATATTTAAAATCTTGGTCTTCGTAACTGGTGTCTATGGGTCTTCGTTGTATATGTCCAAACTAGGTCAAGCGATACTCTCACATTTTATCCACAATTGAGTTCACTTCCAATTTAATGCGTATGTTTTCATTTTTAATCCTATCTTTCCTAGTTTT